>JBAMHW010000018.1:9744966-9759739 GCA_037177495.1 Rhadinocentrus ornatus
CATACATACATACATACATACATACATACATACATACATACATACATACATACATACATACATACATACATACATAGCAATAACATCAATCTACATGGAATAAATTACATTGCTGCAGTTACAATTAAAAGTAATAGCTCAAATAAATTTAATAACTTGAAAAAAACTGTTTTTTGATGTTTATAAGAGCGTCAGTATCTTGTTACTACTTCCATTCAGCTTTACCTAGACACTGCTTAAGCTGCTAAAACAAGCTAATTCACAATAAAAACATGAAGATTCAGTGCCTCCTTGTTGGTACTTTACTTTATATAGCTGACTGTCTGCTACGGATTGATAACAACTTTTACTTCAACAACATTTGCCACACTCAAAATCCACAGTTACCTGGAGGTCCTGTCAGAAAAACGTGCTTGTACATCGCAGTTTACACCATCCAACAAGCTGCAAGTAGCGCTTCCGTACACACAGACATGGCGCATGCGCAGTGCGTAGAACACTTAAAACTGGTTAGTTTAAAAACAGGGAGGTGCTCAGTCCAGTCCTCGAGATCTACTGTCCTTCAACTTTTGGATGCGTCTCTTCTCCAACACACCTGAATCAAATGAATGGCTCGTTGCCAGGCCTCTGCAGAGCTGAATGACAAGCGGATGAGGGAACTCAGCCATTTGATTCAGGTGTGTTGGAGAAGGGTGTTATCTAAAAGGTACAGAAAAGTAGATCTCGAGGCCCAGACTTGGACACCCCTGGGTTAAAACAGACTTTTTGTTTTAGTTCATTTTTATCTGTGATTTTGTCGTGAATATTTTAGGAAAATAGTAAATGATTACAAAAAGAAGAAGAAAAGAAAAAAAAAGGTTGAACTAACCAACCCTGCAGGTGTTTTACATGTTTACATGTAAGGGCCAATCCCTCTGCAGGGCCTACAAAATGCTGGGCATCACAGAAGCCAGTCATCGAAGGGCTGTTAAGTTGGCCACCAGAAGTGGCGTCAAGGTGGTTTTGGATCAAGAGGGGAGAGACGTGGCAAGCAGGGTAGCGCTACCTGGACACAAGCTGGGGCCTGATCAACCCTGGCTAGGTCGCCTGGAGGAGGGAGTCTGATTGTTGAAAGAGCCGAAACTCCCTGTGATCCCAGGTTACATCAGTGATGATGTGTTCAGGGGCACCATAAAGTGTATCTAAGAACAAAAACACTCACAATTAAACAGTTAATGTATTTATGATGGAACATAGTAAAAACTATGTAATGAGAACCCAAAACACAAAAATAACTTGTTTTTATTCAGAAAACATTGCCAAGACATTGCAGTACAGTAAAGCTCATCTGTGTAATTTGATTAAATAGTGTAACCTTGTACTCCCATCTAACGTGCAATTAGACATTTGTGTTACATTGTGTACCCAGGGAGTTTGCTGGCCACAAGCTCAGAAATATGTTGATACTCCTTTCTGAAATCTAGAGATCCAAGCTCATTCTCCAGTTCCTCTGCCTCCTGAGAGTCAAGGGAGGCTACAGATTCTGCAGATAATCCTTGAATGACATTGCTGTCCTCAACTGACTCACTCCTTTGACCATTTGATGATTTAAAGGTCTCAGCACAAGAGCTTTGTTGCACTTTGTTACTTGCAATCTGTTTTCCAGAACAGACATTCTTTACTGAAGTCAACCCATCCCCGTCATCCTCATCTGAGAAAAAGCTGATGGCGGAGACATGAGTGCAAGGTCGGATGATGTGCGTATCCATCAGAGTTCGATGTGGAGAGCTGGAGGCTTTTACAGGAACAGGAAGAAGGACTGGTTTCTTCTTTATGCCTGCACATTTTGGGCTGGAGTTGCAGAAGTCGGGGCAAACAGGAGGCATGGGAGTCTTGGATCTAGAGGGCTCAGGGCTGCTCAGAGGGTCAGGAGAGCAAGCATCACTGGATTCAAGACTGTCAAAGTCATCAGCATAGTCTGCCTCTGCATTTCCTTCAGCGCTGGAATCTGAAAACGAAGACTTTGGGCTGCTGTGTTTGCTTCTTTGTGGTAATTTAATTATGTGACTGTGCTGCTCAGATTCAGATTGATCATTCTTGTCATTACTCAGGGAAACTGTGTCACTATCCACACTGGGGATGCAAATACATTTTAGGTTTCTCTGAGAAACAGAACGTTCTTCTAAAACTCCTTGTTTATACTGAGTTTTTTGTTTTAGTGTGATTGTTTCTTGTGGCACAGAGTCCAGCCTGACACGTTCTATCACTGTCTCGATATTTTCATTGAGGTTGGGGCTCTGATTAAATACCGATTTTTTCTTGCTGCACTTCATGATTTTCCTGCTCGACTTTGCCTTTCCTTTGGCTGTCTGTGACAGTGTTTTGTTCTGTATTAACTCCATGCATTCTCGACGTTTTACTTTGAGTTGAGAAATTTGCTTCAGTCTTAGATTAAATGTTTTAGTTGTTCCAAACATGAGCTTCTTCCTTTGAAAATTACTGGCATTATTATTCCAATTTGTAGCATCCGCTTGGTGATCTTTCATTTTCAAAGATGCAGAGTTGGCTATGGGTGTAGAACAGTTTCTGGGGGGTTGTAAATGTATTTTAAAATCAGTACTAGTCTGCTGTCTAGTTTGGTGCAGGGAGTGAGTTTGTGCCTGTCGTGGTGTCTTTTTAAGTCCAGTTGAAGCAGGCCTGTAATCCCAAGCTTGACTGGGATCAACAGTCAAAGACTGATGAGGGCTCTCACCATTCAACTGTGACAGTTCAGTAACAAGAGCATTTAACAGAGGCAACTGTCTTAAGGCTTCCCTGAGGACATTTGGGGCTATGGCCCTGGCATCTTGTTTGTCTGACAATTGTGCAGTCTGTGTCATTGTCTGGTGTACCGCTTCAGAGCTTGAACCTTTAACTTCCTTTGTATCTTCTTCATCCTCAGAGCATGAATCGTCACATTTGAAAGCTTCCAAGTCTAGATTTAGCAATTTGTAATCTATTTTTTTATTGATGCTTCTTTCCTGTGCAGTATTACTATAGTAAAGACGAGGGGGGCAAAATACAGTCAAATCCTCCTTGAAGTTGCTTTCAGCTTGACTTTCAGCTGTAATATGAACAGCACCACTTTGCTTGTCTTCGTTTAACAAGATTTTACAATCTGATGGGCCACTGGTTTGGATGTTTAACTCTGACTTGTCCAGTATGTGTGAACAGCCAAAAGGCTGTGACGCTGCAGATTTGTTTTTCTCCTTGTCATTCTCTTGTTGTCCTCCTAGCATATCTATACTTTCAGATGCCCTCATCTCTGTGATATGTGGCAGTAAACTTGCTCCCAGACACATCAGTTTATAACTCAGAGATATTGTTCCGATTCTCTCCCCTGCAAGGTTGCATATGCCAGTGAGTCCCCATTCTCTGTGACAAGAGGGACTGGGGGATCCGTGTTCCGTTACATCCTGTCTGATTCTGCCAATTGCATTAGACAGAGATATCAGAGAAGAGCCAACTAATCTGGGTGTTTCCTCTGTCACATCCAACACCATAGCATAGAGAGGTGTGTTAGAGAGATGGACATGCAGTGAGCTCAGGTTCATTTTGAAGAAACAAGACTTCCCTCTGTTGAAAACGTATTCTCCCAGTTTCTGCTCTTCTTTCTGTTGAGGCTGGTTAATGCTGCAACCGCCGCGTTGAGACTGAGAAATTAGCAGCGTTGGAAAATCCAGTAATCGGACCCCAAGAGCTAGCTCGTGGTAAACTTTACAGTGTCTTTCCAGTCGTATATTTTTAACCAAAAACTCAAATGAAAACAGAGTCTCTGGATTATGCCCAGACATAATCAAAGCTATCTGTCTACATAAAAGGGGAAAAAATACTAAGCGGCTAACAAACAATTTGATCACTAATCCGTAAGCTTGATCTGATCGCTTGCTCCAGCTCCTTGGAAACAACGGCTGTCGCGAGCATTTTACGTCATACAACACGCAGGGATATTTGGGAAATGTAGTTCTTTATCAAACGACATCGATTTTAAATATATTAGTTCCTTAATTTAGCAAATTCTTTATCTCTTTAAAATATAATATTATTCACATATAGCAGTTGAGGTAAATGTTAAAGACTGTTTCCAGCGTAAGGACAGAAAGAGAGAGAAAAATAGTCAAGCAAAGAAGACAACACTTATGAGGAAGGCAGTTTATTTACATAGTTTAGGGGAGCAACTTGTCTGCATTTCACCAGATGGTGCCACTGTGGGGCTTGAACAAAGTAGTCCTGTGGTGGTGAGTGGCACTAAGGTCGCCTTGCTTTGTTTATATTACAGCCTAATTATTCTTCTTTTGTCTATTATAGTTTTAATCAATATCAAGCTGCAAACACGTGTAAAACAATAGAGTAGCGGACACCAAAGTGAGTTTTTCCAAGCGTGGAGTGGGCGGAGTCTTTCTCCCTGCGCGTTGTCATCACGGAGGTAGGTGCTGGATGGATATCTATGGTCCGTATTACTCCAGTCTGGAGGCTGAGACTGGGAGATGTCGGAGCGACTGCCACAGTCTGTGCTGGTTTTACCGCTTAAGGAAAGATAACGTCGTAAACAACCTGGACGAGACGCCCCTCACAATTTGAGGTAAGCCCTGAATGTTTTTATTTTTTCCCCCCCTGACTATGAAACCGACCAACAAAGTAAAAAGTAGACGATCTAGTTGAAAGTGAGGAGCGATGTGCTCAGTGAGTACAGAAAAGCAGGAATGTCGCTGGTAAGAGAAAGCACAAAGGATAAAGTTTCTCTCTGGCTCCGAAGCTGATGAAATTTAAGCGAGAGACGTAAAGGAACATGAGGATATTATGTTTCATCTGCAGTCTATTCTTAGCCTATATGCGTAAAGTGTACATGAGCTATGTGTGGGTCATTTAAACTTGATTCCTGCTTATCAAAGACTATGACATAACATGTTTAGTGTTATGGTAATGTTCCCGAATACAGACGACACGGTTTCCTTATATTTTAATGATATAGGTAGAAGTGGTGGCGCGTGTGCGCGTGCTGGAGAAGTAGACGGGCTTGAACGTTTGTTGAATTAATTTATTCAGTGGCGTGCTTCAAAGTAAACGGTGGGGGGCGATAAAGTCATCATTGTCCACCTGGTCGTAGGTAATAAAGCCTCACATGTCTACTGAAAGTAAAGCTCACAGCTCTATTCTCACTGACCATGTTTAATTTGCTGTGAGGCCCCAACTGGGACACGTTTTTTAATTATGCAAGCAACTTGCTGTTGTGTTAGGTGTTTACAGGATGTTTTTTTCCCCTGCATTTATCAGACCTTACTTGTATGCTCAGACAAAGACTACTTTCCCCTAGCGTCATACTTGTTTTGATTATTTATAAATAATATCTGTCCCCATGCTTATACAAAGCATATACAATCTTGCCTTTCTGCTAACTGCTTCTGTGGTCCGATCAACTCAAACTAACTGTACTGTGTACTCCTTTGGGATATTTAAGTCAAATATTGTTTGTCTTCCAGCACCATATCCTTTGTCGTCTTCCTGCAGGAAGTTTAGCCTCCACACAAACAAAATTCCCAATTAAGGGAAATAAATAGGCCGCAGACACAACTAGGTGCTGCTGAGTGTTAATGAAAGTTTCCATTGCTTCATTTTCACTCATTTTCGATTTATTTCCTTTCGATTTTACAGCCCCCAGCTGAACAGATCAAGCATAGAGAGTTCTCAGCTCCTGGAGCATAAAGATCAATAATACACCCTTATTTTTCTCAGGGTTTTATGTCTGGGAAAGATTAAGTTTTCTGTGAAACTGTGCAGAACTAAGTAGGCACAGGAGTGTTTTTAATATGACTAAAGCATCTCAATGGCCTGCAGTTACATTTAACATTTTTTCCTTTGACACTTGAAATCCTTGGCTGAACTCCAGCTTCTATTGCTTTGCACGTCAGGGTGGTTTCAGCTGACCACTAATCTGAATTAACATAAAGACACCTTTATTGAAAAATTTGGAGTTGCAATGCACAGAAGGGGAAAAACAAGCCCATTAATCAGCTTTTTTCCCCATCATGTGCACATATCTGTTAGTTAACCCATTTTTTCAATTTCATTAGAATCTAAGATTTTCCTAGTTGTGTTCCTGGCTTTTTAATGCAAATTAGAATAGATTTTGTTAAAGAACGATTAAATATGAATTTTAAAAAAAGATTTTCCACAATGTTAATAAAAATGAGGCTTCCTAGGTATCTCATCTCACCCACTGCCAGCAGCACGCTCCTAGAGGGACACTTACTCAGCAGCCATGATAATTGCAGCACCAGGCTAAGACCTTCAATTTTAGCTTCAATAGAGATGTGTTGTATTGTGCCGCTAGGAGGGTGCAGAGATGGCCCTAAAGAAGAAATTTGTTCTCATCTATTTCTATTGGCGTCTTCTGCATGAATAACCAGACAATGGGTAATAGAGCCAGATAGATATGTCTTTCAAAACAAAGTTTTGTGCACAAAGTGTGCTCAGCTGAACAATAAGACACCTGTCAGGTTTGGAGGAGAGACAGCTTCCTGTGACATGCCCACAGGCCATATCCATTTGTTATCATTGCAGAGCTGTTTAGCATGTCTTCTGGTCTGTAGGCTTGGAGACGCCCTGCTAAGGTTACAGCCCCTATGTTTGGTTGGTGACAAAGAAATTGGCTGTGAATCTACTACTGCTACTACACAAATGACTTAGTCATAGCATGATTTCAGTCTTCATGTTGCAACACTCACACCGGGGCGCCCAACACTGGCCATGTGATCCTTCCCCTTGCGTGTTTCTGTTCTCACGGTGCTTTTCTACCACTGTGCTGACTTGTCATGATTTTGAGGAAACAAAAAGGAGAAAAGCTGCTCAAGCTCTTGGGTTTGGACTTTTTTTCATTTAGATTGAAAAGAAATTGTGTCACAGAAGCGTACCAAACCAAGTGGAGTGTTCATTTCTAACAGATCCCACATCCCATGCATGTGACGTGGATCAGGAAAACCTGGTCTGGGGTGTGCCAGCTGACCGGCTGACTGTCTGGCTAGCTAAGAGTCACAATAGGCCTCCCTGACCAAATCCTGTTGCTTCAAAACCAACTAACCCGCAGACAGGGGATCACATGCTACCCGCTCCTGTTTTGAAAGCCAGTTTTTCTCCTCATCATTTTGCCAGCCTTTGTTTTGATTGCAGTCTGGATTTGTGGAAGGATTTAAGCCCACTCATGCCTGTTAGGGGAAGCATAGATGAAGTCATTAGGGTGCTGTTTTTTTCATGAATTTATCCCTTGTCACACAAGATGAATGTTTGAGATGGATGTGTGTGTCTTACTGTGGAAGGTTAAGAACAGTAAAACAGGAGTGTAAAACACTTGAAATAAGCAACCCTTATTTGAGCTGTCAAACTTCTCTCCGTGAGAATCGCGTATAAACGTAAGAACTATTTCAAAGCCAACAGTACCTCTTTTTGATGTGGGATGAAAAGCAACCATATTAGCTTTCAGAATTATTCTTTGAAGGATGTTATAACAAAGGACCATGCTGCTCTCACTGCTTCCACATAACAGTGTGTTGGTTCTCCTAGTGTTATTTATCATTTATGTCTGTGCTGCACATATACTCGGTGTGTAATGGTATTGCTCAGCTTGCACAGGCACTGGCATATGCCACCATTCATCTCCGTTAACAACAACAAGACCAAATGGCCTCCTCCTGGTGCCATATTTCCACTTTTTACGTCAAAGCTTTAAATGAGATGTCTCAGGCAATGGTGTGTGTCATGGCTATATATATGGATTGGAGCCCTCGTGTACCACTTCATTGCTTTATTGATTTTTGTTTAGTCGATCTATGCTTGGTTAATTTTAATTTTTTGTGTTTAACTAGACACAGTGGTTTAAACACAGATGGAGAATGTATTTAAAACATTTCCTAAGATATATGGTAATTATACTTATCATGGATTTTAAGTTAAAAGAAAATTCACCATCTTCACAGTGTTTTTACTATCTTAGACAAATTAAGCAGAATAGCTGTTTCACCATCTCAGAAAAACATCTTGTATCAGTTCCCTGTTTGCCTGTTTGCCTCTCACAGACTCTTGCTGTCACATCAGGCACATTTGAGGGGGAAATAAAATCAGGGTTTTAGCTTCAGGAAAAGCTGCTGTTTGGAGAAGATGATGTGATGACATGTCAAATACTGATTGCACCCCTGCTACACTGTCAATCTCTGGCAACGCAGAGTCAAACTTCTGAACCCTGTCCAATAGGTTGGAATTGGGGGCAAAGTAAGGGTTAAAAGTTTTAGCCCCCTGAAAACTGACCTTGCCATCATTGCCTGCTCAGACATGTTCACACTGTTAAAGGCTTTAATATACTTCTGCAACTGCACTACATTTTCATTTACATTATGATGAAGCAACAGCGAGAAACACCTCCACACTCAAGCTGGCATTTGACCTACTGTACATGTGGCATCGTCTCTATGAGCTGTTCGGTTTTGTTAGACTGTGTTTGCTTAGAAAAATCCCAAATTCATTATGAGAAATGAGATTGATTAAGATGGATTCTTACAGGCAACCAAAAACATAACCTTGATTGAACAGGTTGGGCATCTGATAACTTTGGTCAGAACAATCCTTTGCTTTATCCTGATTGAAGCCGTTTTGACTCAGTAAGTAACCAGTATTACAATGAATCATAACACACATCAGGGATAATAGCTGTGTTTGTCATCGAGGCATCATGACAGCCAGCTTAAACCAGCTTTAATCTTCCCATTGACCTGTTGACTCGTCAGCCTTTTCTGGGTTAAGCTCCATGTTGCACACATGACAGACAGAGCTACCATAGATCTTTACTGCATGTTAGTGGTTTGCACAAGTGGTCCAAACAGTCAACACAGATGTAAGACTGCATTTCATCTGGAAGAAGAGCTTAAATACTCCAGATGCCAAAGATAATTGTCTAATATCTGTCTTCTTGGATAAAAAAGGAACATCATCACCCACTCCACACTACCACCAGCAAACAAGAAACAAAACTGAAAAAGAACCCATAATGTTCACACATTGTTGCCTTGCAGTTGTTAAGCATATAGAGAAAACATGTCTTGCCAAGATGAATTATCTCTGTACCCACTGTTCCCTTAGGAACTCATTAGAGTCCTTATCAGGAATTTTTTTTAAAAGGCCATCGAAGGTTGGTGACCCTCCCCACATGTTTTGTCTGCTTGTCGGTCACTGGTCTACAATGCAGAGAATAGTGCTGGTCAGTCATTAACCCCATGGCCACAGAGTCCAAGGACTAGCAGTGACCCATGGGGTTAACTCAGTCTGTGTCCTCCCAGCAGATCCATACAACTGGGACAACTGAGTTCTGTGGTTGTGCCCAGTCTCCAATGGGAGATGAGAAGGGATTTGGTTTAGTGCCGCTGTGCATACCTCCTTCCTACTGTAGCGAAAAGAAAAGGGTCTGCGTGAATAGATGGACATGACTGGGTGTGGATAAGGTGGCGAGAGGCCAGGCTGCATGGGCATTATGTGTCAAACATGGGACGTTACCAGCAGATAAGAGTGATATAACTTTGAAACAGTCACTTATTTCATGGTTGTGCAGCTAGATGGAATTATTTCACAATTTAATGGTTTGTTTATGATTTTATTGTAAATATGAGGTTAATAGCTTTGGATATATGTTATATTTTTCTTTGAATGTCAGGAAAAATATTTGTTAATAGTTACCTCAAATAAAATGCAGAAGGCTTGAAACTCAAGCATCTGCACACTTGGCTGTCAGAATTTACTTCGGGTAAGCCAAAGATCAAATATCCAGTAGATGATTTACTTCAAAGTGTAAAACTACACCGAGTTGTTTCAGATAGAGGATAATCGTAATTAGCAACTCAAATGGAGCAAAGCCGTGACAGATGCTCATCTTTAATGTGTTTGCATGTTTGTGTGTGAACCACTGGGGCATTGCTGCTGGGACCAGTATCCTTCACTTAACCTCACCATTACACTGCGGTCCTTCTACTCTGTTGTTGAGCAGAAAGTAATATAATTTATTTTAATCTACATTAGTAGCTGAAATTGTTTGGGTCTCCTTGTAATATTGGACTTGACCTTCTCTGTAAAGTGCCCTCAGACGATAGACTGCGTGTGAGTTGGTACTTTATGAATAAAATTGAATTTAATGGGATGGTACAGAGGCAGGATTGCTTCAGTGGATGTCATCCGGATGAGAGTTAAGCAGCAAGAAAAAAAACAATAAAAATGTCATAGGCTGAATGTTAACTTGGAGAATTTGAACATTATTATTGGTGGTTTTGTGTTTAGGAGTTGTTGTACTTTGTTCCCAAAAATTTTCAGGATTCCTGTGTACCAGCCTCTTTCACAGGAAGGAACTTTCTCCTGAACAGCCCTTTATCAATTGTGAGAAAGTGTCTGTTTTTGTTCATTCCTTTCATGTCGCCAGCTCACTGACATGAGACAAATTAGAAAGTCTAGTCATGGTCTGTAGTCTGTTTTTGTGTTTTTTAAAAGCACTGCTGAGACATATTGGGAGGGGGATGTTATTCTTGTTTGTGTTCCCTCTGGTCCATAAATCAGATGATAATGAGTTTAGTTGTCCTTGGAATCTGCTAGTTATAACAAATTTGGGTTGTTACTTTTGTTTTGTTTTCATTTTGGTATGAATTTTAAAGTGGTGTGATGCCAGGTATTACCCTAAATTTTATAATTGCCTTTCGGTAAAGAGAAAAGCTTTGAAAATAATTTAAATGTTCGCTAAAAGTACCGATAGACCATTTAGCTGACCCTTTTAATATAACTAGACAACTACTACTTCTGCTAAATTACGACCACTAGCAATGTATCCCATACCACCACCCTCCTTCAAACTAGTCAGTGGAAATGGACTTATAAAATATATATATATTTTAGTTTTTTGATACAATAATTATAAAAAATCTGTTAATTTTGGTTAATGCATTGACATTGTGGTTTAATTTTACATGATGCCACTATAATATATTATCCATTTGTTGCTTTGTTCCATCCTTTACATAGGACAAAAAAATCCACTAACATCTGACTTTTTTTTGTGTTGTTACAATTAGGCTTATGTCACATTGACGTCATATCCTCCAGTTGTGTGGTTACACTGTCCTCACGGAGCATAGACGGTAGAGGTTTCAAACCTATACACCATGATGGGTTTCATGGCTAATCCCTGGTTTTGTGGGGATGAATGGGTGGTTTGCTAAAATACTGGGGACGGTTACTTAGTACCAGTCCTGCATCAAATGACTCCGCAGTATTTATCAGCAGTAATCTAAACATATTACATGGGTGTACAAGATAGTTTTCACTGAGTGTGTGTGGTGGTGGTGGGGGGACACTTAACTTTTTATTACATTAAGATCCCTTTACTGCCCACTATCAGTCCCACTGTGCAGAGTTGACTTATTGCTTGTTCACTTGTTTGGTTTGGGCTGTACTTTTGAATTATACACATGATTAACCATAGACATTACCAAGTTGCTTTTTAGCCACTTACTAGGGCACAGAAATGCCTACACTCTTGCCTATGGCCTGTTCTTTGTGCATTCGGAGACATAGTTCTCTGTGAATATTTTAGACAAGCCTGAGATGCTGCAGTTGGCGTATATGGGAAAGCCTTTTACAAAAAGTAGATGGGGAATGCTAAAGCAGAAAGTAGCTGAAATGTGCATGGCTGGCAGTCGGCCTGGCCTTTCCCTATACTTGCGTCTGCTGCAGCGTTATGATGTGTTTAAGGAGCACCAGCTCAGCCAAGCAGAACTAATTCAAAGGTATAGTAGTATATTCCATTTCACTTTCACCTTTTCTACCACTCTCTTTATAACATCATTTTGACTAGCCTTCCTTTTATGTGATTTGTAAAGACTGTTGATGGAGGATAATGATCTAGAGTGACAATGGCCTGATTTTTTTTCTCTCCTTTTCTCTTGCTTCTTTAATCTCACTGTTTGTCAGTGTGGAGGAGATCAACTGTTCCCCTCCTCCCCTTTGGCAAAATGTATTGAAAGCTGCTGTGGATGTTTGGAGGTTAGCCACGGGGGGTGGGATAATGTGGGATTCAGGGCCAGAGGGGCAGTGCTGAATGCCAGCCTGTATGTGAGTTTACTGCCTTAAAAGACGACAGAGCACAAGAAAAAGAAGATTGCATAACACAATCAGGCAAACTGAGTCCCAGACACTATGTTAGGATCCCAGCAAGAGATCTTTGTGTATGTAATTCTTACAATGGCCAGCAGCTACACAGTGTGTTCATTCGGTGCTTACCTTCCCGAGGACATGTTTACTGGAAGCCTTTGGAAGCTCTTTGAAATGTAAACAGGACTGTGGGGCCACATACAGTTCAATGTTGAGCTAAATGGGCCTGAGCCAAAACGCAGTGAACACACAAGTGCAGGATGCACAGCCAGGTGCTGTGAATCTGACCAAAGGAGCCGCTGTGTAATTACACTGCTCTCATCTGGGTGAGATAATTCAGTGTTTAGGAGAAACACATAAACATCAAAGGTCAAAGGTTGAATTAGGCTGTCAACATGGTGATGGATATATTACATTGTAATGTAGTTCTACTCCAAGGCCCCATTCTGTCATGCTGCTACTTCACTCTTTATCTAAACCATCTTTTAACATCACAGCTTTCGCCAGAGTAGCATGTTTCATGTTCCATTTGGATTACAAGCCAGTCCATCAATGCATGTTGTACAGCCCTATTGTTTGCTCTACATGCTGTTTACATAAACAGATAATATGCTCATGAAAGAAAAAAAAAAAAAGCTAAACTGCTTCTAAGGTTGCCTAATTGTTTCCTGTCATTTAGTTTAATTTTCACATAAAGGCAGACTGAGTCTTGGGTTCTCCAAAAAGAGCATTTTTTTTTTCTAGGCCAAGCCTCTTACCAAGTCAGTTCCTGCTGCCTTTTTAAAATTAAATTCTCACTTTATTTCTTCATCGGATTAAAAAAAATAATGCTCATGACCCTTTGATTGCGATGCAAATGTGATCTTTGGTCATGGAAAAGCCATCTTTTCTAAAATGTTGAAAAGTTGGCTTTTCCATAATTTTTTGCTGTAAAAGACATCTAACTTCTTACCCCAGGGGTCTCATAGTGGACTGTGCTTGTTATTGATTTAACATTGAAAAGAATTAGTATAGGTGGTTTCCGACGGCTTACTGTAATGATGGGAATCCATGTATTTCATGGCCAGACACAAACATTACCCAGTAGATTTTAAACAAAGTGTTAATGGACTTTTTGCAACTGTTATTAACCAGACCGGCCACAAAGTTTTTGTTTATAGCAACAGTCTGTGGGAGTCATTTATCTTCTTAAACCATACTGGAAATTATGTTCGCAATTGACAGGAATGAAAGCAAGTCATTCCCCTCTCCACTGAGTTGATACAGGTTATACCGTTGCCAGTGCCTGGTGTTTTCTCCAAACGCTGCCATCTTTGTGACATTACTTGGAGCATGCTGCAGTGGAGAGATAAGGAAATCTGTGCTTATTTGGGATGCTGTTGTAAATCCTGACCAGCTCTGTGTTAAAGGACAGACACCTTCCTGTGCCCATTTTCCATCTTGTGCCTGATCTCTGCTCAACTGAGATTGAAGTACATTAAAGAGTCTTAACTCCAGCACTTTGTAAGGCATTCTGAAATGCATTAATATTAATGTCAAAAGGAGTCCAAGTGCATTCACCAGTGGATGGAAAAAACTGCCATTCTCCTTCTGAGTGTTGGGATGTTTCACCCTGCCCCCTCCTAAGAATGCCTCATCAGATTGTTGGCCTTGATCGGTTCTAAAGGTCAAAGGACCATCACGTTACGTCGGATCAGTGCACTTGGCTCCTGGAGGAAAAAGCGAATTCATCTTCGCCCATTTTTCTAGACACTTACTCCATTAAGCGAAGGGGGATGGTAAGAATGAGGCAGGGACTAGAATAGGGACATGCAGAAACATTCACATTCTCTTCTTCTGTCACCATTTTTTATTATTTTTTTATGGTCATGTTTTTTTTACCCCCTTTGTTTATAGCAGCTTTTCTCCAAATCTGACTCAGAGAGATCGAGGATGATGAGTGACAGCGCAGAGGGATGCAAATTAAAAAAAACAGTACTCCCCCTGATGCTTTGGTAAGTTATTAACTGTATTAAGCTATTCAGGGAGACAAAGCACAGACATTTGGTTGCAACACTGAGCGCATTTGTGTGTGCTTTTGCAAAGGTGTGCATGCGTGTGTGGGTGGTACCTCAGTAGGAGGTTAGTCTTTGACACTCTTTTAGCTGCCACACCTCCCATAACACACCCACCACATGCCATGCCAGCTGCAGCTGTTGGGCCTCAATGCTAGAGATGTAGAAAATTCTTCACTCTGCAATTAGAGCCGCAGATTGCTGAATAGCACACATTGCGATGTCCCAAAATTGCGCTTGGTCCCCTTTCTAATCCTGAGAACATCGAGTAAAAGGAAACTGATGAGCAAGAATAGGGAATAAAGTGTGCCCGTCCGCCTCTGAGTTGACAGATTGTGTTTGGTGCAAGCTGCTCCTCTTTATGTGCCGTTACCCAGCTAAAGAAACCAAAGGGTGGAAAAAAGCCTCATTGATGGGGTGGGTTTCTCATGCTTAACTGGGAATGTTCGCCTTCCATCGAGTCAAGTGGTGCATTGTGATCTCAGCCAAAGGAAATGCAAATATATAGAACAGATGTACTACTCTCCCCC
>JBAMHW010000018.1:9761975-9773484 GCA_037177495.1 Rhadinocentrus ornatus
TTTTCTTTTCTTTTCTTTTCTTTTCTTTTCTTTTCTTTTCTTTTCTTTTCTTTTCTTTTCTTTTCTTTTCTTTTCTTGTGTGTTGTGTTTGTATTGCATCAAACTGCCAGAAGCAACATGTGTTTTCTCCTGAATTCACCAGATCACGACTCATCTCACTGCTCCCCTCTCCTTTCTCTCTCTAAACTTTCAATCTTTGTATAGAAGAGAGGTCTGCTGTCACTCAAGGCTGTCATGTGCAGAGAAAGTTGCCTAGCAACAACAGAAAGTGATGCGCATGAAGCCACTGTTTACTCTCCACTCCCCCCTCACCTCATGTGCCCGCTACCCCCTTCTCTTTCCCTCTTCTCCTCTTGTAGAGATGGAGTGGCACGAATGGATAGTGGAGGCAATGTTTTAGACTACAGATTCAGAACAGACTAAGTGGAGGCAAGATGGAGAGGAGAGGAGGCGGGTTGGGGAGGTGACATTCAGGGATATTGTGTTTGTCTGTTGTCTGCCAGCTGCATTTCCTGCTTTCCTCTCTGCAGGAGGAACAAACCCATTTCCCTTAACACCCCTTATCCTACTCTGCATAACTAAGAGAAACTAGTCTTAACCAAAGCATGCTGTTATCAGCAGGACTAAAAATACAGCAAATGCATCACATGCCTGGCTACATTGTCACACCCACCATGAAAAAGAGTTCAATCTTAGCAGATACTACTTCCCTGTGTTCCTTGTGGGATATTAAACATCCCCTTGTGGAAGCAATCGGCCAAATACCTTTTGTTTATTTCCACATTATGCTGTTTTAATTGGTTTTGGTGGAATTCTGTTGCATGCCTTGGTGGCTACCACACAGTGTAAAGTTGTCTTTTCAGGTGCCCGCAGAGTGACAGAAGTCCCCCTCAGAGTTGTTGTTAAAAGCAAAGAGGCTAAACTACTGAGACCATTTGGGTTTGAATAATGGGTTTACATGTATTTTTATCAGAAAAATGTTAGCTCAAGTATTCCACTGAGGTTTCAACACATATTCCCAGTTTCCTAGTATAATGAATTATTCCCTCAGACATTTCCAAGCGTCATGAGAAATGTTGCTTGACAGTTTGGGTCCATGTAAAATATAGAATTATGAATATTTTCTTTTTTAGACTTTAGAAATAATAAAATTAACAAATTTTCCTCACATTTGGCTTTGCAAAGGGCTGTATTTCACAGTCCAGTAAAAATAATACACCTAACTAATTGTTTCAGAAAGTCACTGCTGGTCAAACACACTGTTACTGGCAATGGGAAAGAATTTAACTGGTTTCTTTTAGCCAATGTACCTGCATTTTTAAGTTAGAGGCTAATTTTGCTGTAGAAACTATATATGAATATGTTTCTAAGATATGCTAAAGTTGGTTTAGCTTAGCTAGGCTTAATTCCCATCTTCCATGTAAGTTCTTATGTAAATGACAGAAGCTGCTGCAACAAAAACAAGCATTTTCTTTATTTTATTTAATCTTACGTCAGATGCCCCTTAGCCACATCACCCAAAATCTGTATATTTTTTTCAGTCAGTTGAGTTTCTTTCTGCAGAAGTTGAAACATGAGCTGTGAAAAACATTGTTTTAGCTTTTGTAAATGTAGGTCATTTTGCATGTGTATTCATTTGCGTAAAGACTGCCCTCGGTATGTAAATTACCCATCCATCGGGGATGGTCGTCCATGTGCAACAGAGCACTGTTTGTGGTGTTGTGTGCTTCTCCACAGGCCCTGCTAAACATATGTGTAGGCTGATGAATAGTTTGTCTGTTTGCAGGGATGCGGTGACAAGAATTATTAAGTGTTACCTCCTGGGGTTTCCCACTCTTCAAATAAAACTCTTTCCTTCCCCTTACCTCAAATCAAAGCTGCAAACCTGCCTGCAGAGGCTGGATCAAAGCCGACTGTGGCACAAAAAGCTGTACTCACTGCCATTCATTCAGCTTGATTAAAGTCTGTCATTTCCTGCTATTAACACATTCCTGGCTCCAACCTGAAACAGAGCAAAGCAGCCATCAGGAAGTGGCTAGAATGACAGGTTTTCTTTGAAATGTTTTTCCAATTAAGCTGCCTGAAACTCAATTATGCAGCTTTTACAAGAGGGGTACTATATCATCAAATCATCTTTTACCTCACAGAGCTGCTTTTTATTTAGCCAATCATCTGTCCAAGAAGTACTGAGTCCTCGGATATAACTGGCTTTACATACACACACAGTTTATTCCTAAGTTGTCCATCCAGCAGCTACCCTGTGGTAGTTAAAGGTAACTTGCTCCAAGGAGCCTCTGAAGTCGTCTCAGCAGTGACATTTTAGCTGCTCTTTCAAAGATTTTATCAACAAACACTCAGAGTAACAAGCTTATAGCTGGAAACAAAAAGCATCTGATCAAACTGTTGACTGACATTTTGTGCTAAAAGCTGTCAGCTTCAGTCTTCACTGTCTTTATTTGCAACTTTTATCAGAAGATGTGAGACAACACATTTGTCATTTATCTTTCTAAGTCCTGGTACATATAAACCCTCAAACACACATCTATTTGCAGGGGATGTGGAAAGAGGTGCCTCAAAGAGTTGTCTATGTATTTTCCTTCTGTGGCTCCTTTGTTTGCTCCATCTTCTGTTGAAGGTGAAAACATGCAGTATAGAGGATGTGGCATTTGGATGGGGGGATTACCAGTTTGGAAAATGGGGTGATCCTTATTGGTGGTCGGACCTTTTTTCCCATATCTCAGAATATTTAAGGTGGTCGTGGCTGCTGATTCTATTTGCCAGACAGACCTTTGTACCAGCCCTTAGCTCACAGGACCAGGAGTAGGTGAGTGGATTCCTCCATCTCCCGCTGCTCCAAATGTCAGCCATTGCAAGAAACTTGGAAGGTCACAGGCTTGACCTGGGGATCTTTTCTTGGGAACAATAGATACCCCCCTCCATTTCTTTCCCCTCATCCTTCCTGTCAGCTAGAGAAGCTTTGAATGTCACGGTCTACCCCCTCCCCCAACACCAACACTCAGCATTCCCCCTAACCCCTCCAGCTCAGCCACCTACTTTCCCTTACATATGCTAATGCTGCAGGCTCATTCAGCTGTTGGTAGCTTTGTCACACAGGGAGGGGGGGTTGTGTGCATTAAGGGGCAGCTGTATGCATTTCACTAAATGGTTTCCAGATTTTTCTTTTACTCTCCTTATTTTTCTGATGCATTTCTTACCAAAGTATTTTTTGCATGAAGGAGTAGAGGGAAGTGTTGTGGAGCTGCTGCTGCTGATTTTCAAAGGCTTTCTTGTGCAAAATGTGTTGGATATCTCTTTCTTGTGTGTGTTTTTGGGAGGCTTGTACTCAACAAGTGGCTGATGGATTTAATGCACTGGGATAGTATCTCTGCAGTGGGCACATTACCACTGTAGCTCACAGGACTCTGTGTCCTTCGCTTTCAACTTTTATGGCTCTGATGAAAAAGGACTGTTTAAATCAGGTAAGCAGCTGCTGATATCTATTGTTGGTTTTTGCATATTAAGTTTGTTTTACTTGCATGCGTCTGCAAAACGAGGATAACAAAAAGAGACAAAGTCCTGTTTTAACAAGTGTGTTTTTACTGGTCTTGGCTGGGTGTGTATCAGAGGAAGAATTTATGATTGTGTCTCTGGCAGAGGCAGTTCTTGCGAGGTGAATAAACTGGTGATTCATCTGGATCTATGTTTACTCCTGTCTTCCCTACAGTTATCATCCCTTTACATCCTCTGGTTGACTAAACCTTGTTCTATGTGGCTCGCAGCTGCAGCAACACCACATGGAGTGTAACAAACAAACTTTGAAAAGAAAATGAGAACTGCTGAAGTGAGTAAGAGGACTGAGAGATGGTCCAGGGCACTGACGCATGCTGAGGTTGCTCTGCTGGTCACAATGTATTAATGCTGCTCCCGAGATGATGCGTGTTTGTGAATGCGTTTGTCTTAGCGTGTTTATTATTAAATTTAACAGTGTCATACAGCTTACATACTTCCCGCATTTGCTGCACTGTTTCCCTGCGATAAAGTGGCGACGTAGACTCTGACTGACCTCAACATAGACACGGATCTTCTCAGAGCCTTTGATCTGAGCACCTCACAGCTCTCTTAACAGCTTTCATTTTGTGAGATGCGAGCTCTCTTCTCACTTGTTTTTCTCTCCCTCTCTGTGAGAGAGTGCTCTGCCGACAGGCTGTCATTGGTATGGAGGTGGCTGGGAAAGCAGCGGGCTGCTAGGAAGTGGCAGAGGGAAGGATGTGTGCTGATGGAAATAGGTGGTGGTTTATTCTGGAGGCCTGCTGGGCCACATCAACCCTGCATGTCTCTTTCTGTCCCCACCATAGCAGGGAGGGCCGGTGTGGCTAGGCGCAGTTCGGAGGGGGGACAGATGGTCCTTTTTGGAGAAGGGCCACAGCACAGTGCTCCCTGTTCGTGGGGCTCCACTGGAGCAGCCAACAACAAACACATTCTCCTTCTGTTGGGAACATTCAGGATTTTTGTCTGTGAGACATGAATAGACTCAGGTAGTGACATCTAAAACAATGCATGTCTCTTTTTGGGTGCAATATTGGTGTTATTTGTTATCAGACACTGGTGAAAGCACAGTTATTCATATTTCTCTTAACATTGTACTTCGTATTTGTCAGTGCTCATTGAGGTTTCACTAAAATAGGGACTATTATATTCTTAGCCACGTTTTCAACCTTTTAAGGTTTTATTTGGTTTATTGTGCGCTTACTTTTATCACTGTTCTCGTTCTTTGTTCTAGTGTGAATAAACAGGGAGAATCAGTTGTCCTGTCTATTTTAATTCTCAGATCACCCTGAAACAACTAAAGGACAATAACAGTGTGCTGCCTGGCAGGCGCTGGGCAGATAGCCAGCTGGCAGAGCAACGGGCAAGGAGACTCCCATTTTCAGTTGAACCCAGAGGAGGTCGGCTCATGCTCACTCCAGCACAGCACACAGCCAGGACTACCATTGCTGTGCTGTTTTATACAAGCTTTATTCTAACCCAGGAAAAGAGTTTTTTGTCCTCAACAGAATGAAATTCAGATGCATACCTTGCCAATGTGATTATTTGACACCGCCATCAGTAGCATGACTGTGGTTAAGCTCCAACTTGATGGATTGCTGGTAGTAATTATGTTAATCTTGACATGTAAAGGTCATTCAGAGGTGCAGCACTAATTTTATTCTATTGACGGATGTCATCCTAATGCATTATCTGGAAGTGAAGTTTAGACACGCTGAAGGTAATTCACAAGGTGTATTGAATGTTTGTACTATAAATATTCTCACAAATCACTTTATGAATGAAGTGTGAGCTTAAGAGCATTCAAGTGTCACATCTTAAGAAGATATGTTGATATTTAATTAGCATAGAGCATCTCAGTGTTTTGGAAGTATAAATGTTGTGTTTGAACCTTCAACATGCAAAGGATTTAGTAATTTACATACTGATGTTTCTAGAAAAACAAGAAAAATATGTAGATTGCGAAGATCAGTAGCTGGATTTCCTTAAGTTCCCGTTTTTTTCCAGAGTTCCTTCACTTCTCTGCACAGTCATGATGCTTTGAAACCACTTTCATCTGGTGAAGTCTTTTTCTTTGTCTGCACGAGCATGTGGTAGATATTATGAGATTTGAATGTGTGCAGAAAATGAAAAGAATTTATCATTTTGCACTTTCTGTTGGGTAAATACTCACCGTTCCCCGAACCAAGCGAAATGGAGTCAGATCATGGATGACCCCTGTGCTGCAGACTCAGCCGTGTAGCTGGCACATTCCAGATGGAGCTACAGCAAGCACAAAGCAGAGCTGATTCAGGGGGGTGAACTGATGTAGGAAAACAACCTCATGTTCGTGTATGCTCCATCCATGATAAGAACACAGCTAGAAATAACCAACAGAACAAACTGCAAAGTCCACGGCAAAGCAAACAGCCATCTTTTGTTTAATTTTACGCGTGAGAGCGTAGCTTGTTGACAGATGAGGTGTGGCGAGATAAGTGTAGGGAGGGCAGAGGCCTCAGGTTAGTACTGCAACTACAGGGGAAGATATCAGGAAATATCTTCATGACCTCTTGTACTCCAGCTGTTCTCTGTCATATCTCTGTGAAGTTGTTCAGTGTTTCTAAGCTGCTGTTGAAGAATAGAAGTCTTATTCTGAGGTCAAATTACTTTTTGAAGAAACCTGCCTCATCCTGAGAAGTGAAAGAAGGGAAAGGAGGCACATTTTTATATAGATCAAAATCCAGACAGACATTTGGAGATTTCTTTGAAAGTCCCACTTTTGTCAGAGGTTAGAAGTCTGCAGACACTCTAGTTTTTGTATTTTGTTATTTTTTTATAGAAGCTTTGCTCTTCAAGTCTTTGTACCAGGGGCATTGGCTGGGCATTTGTAGGCTTTTTCCACAGTGCATATGAAGGTCCGGTGCCGGGGGAATGATGACCATGTGGAAATATGATTTCTCTGCTCTGACTGACCTCCTGTGTTTGTTTGTTTGTTTGTTTTTTTTATTATATATATCTATATATATCTTTTACTGATTGTTCTTCTGTTGTTGGGTCAACTCCGGTCTGTGTGCGCTGAGATGTAAACAAAAGCTTTAAATTGTTGTTTGCCACTGTGCAAGCACATAAACATACTATACGCTTTGACCTCTTGTCCGTATTCAGTAACATTTATTTACAGCATCCTCCGCTGTTCTTAATCTCATGGTTGCATTGGACTCATTGCACATGTTGTGTGTTTGAGTGATTGTGGGTAGATGTAGAATTGGATTATGGCAGAATAGTCAGTGGTAGAGAGATTATGCTCTATTTCTCTACTTTTCTTTCAAGGAAATTTTAGGTTGTAAGAAGAATGTACATGCAGACTGCCAAATAAAAGATGAGAAAACAGATGAGTGATTTAAAAAAATGGAGAGACCAAGTGGATTATATGTTTTGAGCAACTGGATTGCATTAAAAAAAGTCAAAAGCTTTGGGATTTATTTCCAAAGTCTACCAGTGAAAAGATGCTCAGTTATCCTTGTGGGCTTTATTTTTCATATACTTTGTTCTTGTTCTTTATTTGGGGTTAAACTATTTATTATCACTCTCAGATTTTCCCTTTTCTGATTTGAAATTTGCACCATGATTACTTAATAATGGCAGTTTGGGGTATTGTCTTTTTAAGTGCTACAAATAGCATTTATATAAATGATAAATCAAAGCTGTTTTTAATGAGCTTGGGTCACTTTTTATATTTTTTTTTCATCCTGATAGTAGGATGTTCGGCTGCTGCTAAGAGCTTTTACTCTGCTGTTAACAATAAACAATAAAAAACAAACAAACAAACAAAAAACAACAACATGTAATCCCTGCATTCTGTCACCTTGCTTGACCTTTTGCTGTTGTTGTTGTAAAGCAATACCATGAGCAGCTCTAAATCACCTTCTGCTTCCTGTGATAGAAGCCGTATCTTCCAGTGCAGTTCGAGCGAGTGCATCCATTTATTTTTTTAGTTGCACTGTTTGGATTTTTGACCTCATGTTTCTTTGACTTGCAAATTCTGCCCTCTTGCTTGGATAGACAGACCTCCAGTTGCACCCTGAGTTTTTGAGGACACGCCAAAAGTAATTTCAAATTGAGAATAGAAGAGCTGGGAATGACAGATGGATAGTCGGCAAAGGGAAAGTGTGGAATACAGGAGGGTAGTAGTGGGTCTTTGTTCAGGAACATTTACATCCCTACATCCTCTCTAATGGATGTTGTTTTCAAATTGCTTACTAGTGTAAAATTATATTTAATTCTGTAGCTTATGCACCCCTACTCAACCTAAATAGATATTTAGAATCTGTGCCTGTTAAACTCTAATCCTTGTGAATATTTTCTAAGGAGGATGAGGCTGGATGTATTTTGCAGTTTCCACATATCGAGCGTGATATGGTGGCTGGCTGGAACTTATTTAATTGATTTTATTTACCACCTACGGAGGGTGCGACCTTGCTTTCACACTGGCCATTAAAAATCTCAGCATTACTCCCTACAGGCAATACTGGTAAAGGGTTGGGGGTGTGTCCTTTGGTATTCTAAGCACAATAAAAAAGGGTGGAGTTAGATGATTGGGCTTTAACCAGCTTGCATGCATCGAGACATCACTGTGTACAGGAAGGGAAGGGGTTAGGTCATTAATTGCAGGGCTTTTAGCATCAGTGCTAATTTGAGTTTCAGCTGGTGGGAGAATCTTGCCTGTTGTGAGGCAGAATTGTGGGAGCTGCAGATGAAAGAGGAAGAAGTTGAATGGTGCATTTAGCGTTCTTTCGTTTAAACTTTCCTAGCCTCTGTCAATATAAGAAGTGGTGTGTTGACAGACACACATACAAAGTCTTAACACCCTTTCACAAATGTTCTTTCTGGTTGTGGAAGCACTTGTAGCAGATGCCATGCCTGGTTTCCCAGGCCCTAGTAATGAACTCTTAAGGATAACATTGCCCAATTAATTGCTTCTGTGGTTTAATTGAACAAAACTCTTTTAGCAAAGTCTGGCAAAGCTCCCGTACGACATTTTTTTTTCTTCCTGCTGCACCCCTTTCTCCTCTCCTCTTAACCCCACATTCTCCTTTGCAGTAACCCAGTTAATGTGAAGAATCGCTCCAGTGAAGCAGAAACAAGTGTTTTCAGCAAACTGGAGATGCCTGCATCTGTCTGTAGGCATGACTCCATCCTTCTCTTACTGCAAGTGTGATGAATTTAATATCTTTCCTGCCCAAAACCACCACCACTAACACACACCTCCCACTTTTACCACCATGTTAGAACCACTGCTTACTACAGAGTTTTAAAATGAGCTTTGTCAATGTTTTAAATCGAGCCCTTCGGAGGGCTGACTGTGCAGATTGGACCCTATTTGAAAGTGGACTGACAAGTGTGATTTATTGTTTTGATTTTAAGTTTATTGAGGAATCAAATGGTGGGCAGTGAGGTGTAAGAAGTGCGCCTTCAGGTTAGTTTGCTTTCCGCTTGGATTGTTTCCTTTCTGTGTGTTATGATGAATGCAGTGTGACACATCTGAATGTATGACTGACTGCAGATTCTCAACATAATACAGTGGGCAGGTATGAAGAAACTAAAATGTACTGGCTAATGAATGCACTGGGAAGGACTTGTAAATGTGCTTCACACAAGAATGCTGTCTGACTCACCGTGTGACGATGTCCATGAGCTGGAAATTTTCTGTAATCAACTTGGCCTATAATCTACATTGGACCCTGATTTGGCTGCAAGAGGACAGGATGATGACATCATGGCTTGGCCTCAGTTCCCAAGGTCGAGGCATCTTGGGGATGAGGCCAGCAACAACTTCCTAGCTGCGGAGAACAGAAGAGCATTAATATGACTCAATTACACAAGGCCTCATTGAAGATAATTGGCTGTAATCACAAGCCTGTGTTCACCCCAGGGCTCAGAGTGGCCCAGCAGCTTTATTAGGGCTAAACAAACATGTTTAACTTTGACATGGTGGGCAATCGGCCGGACACTGATTGATCTTACATGTAAGAGGAATGAGTAAGTGAGGAATGCAAAAACTTGGGCTTAAAGGTAATCGTCTCATGGCTGCCTATGTGCTTTTCTCCTCCAGCAACATTCTGTTGCTTCAGTTTGATAGTAAGATACTAATTTTATCATATTCTGTAATCATGATCATTGAGCAGAAACATAGGGCTAATTGTGCCAGTGATAGGTGTACATATGCAGATTTTGGTATTTTGTGTAAAATAAATGGGACTTTTTGGTGACTCCCTGCATTTGGAGCATCCAGTTTACTAAATCTGTGCAAACTCTGCTTCACCTGGTTATGCAGCACAAGATACTTTAAAAGGTAACCTTCGACATGAGAGCTTGTCATTTAGTGACATGTTTGGGGATCTGGGAAGTCACTACAACCTGAAACAAGCCTAGTTTCTTAATTTTCAGGCATGCAAAGGATATGACATTCCTCACAATACTAATTTTATTGGGCTGAGATAGTGGTGCTGCTTTTTGACCATATAGCCTGTGTCTAATTTGTCTGAAGTGTCATCAACTCTGAGTGGCCTTAAGAACGTTGTTAAGAAAAAGTGTAAAACACTGTTTTCATTTGGTTTCCGTAAGTCCTGGCTTGGTATTGCTAAGACCACACAATTCAGATGTATTCAAAACTATAAACATGTGGGCTGGTTGCAACGTTGGAGCAAACAGCCAACAAATAGATGATTCACAGCTGGGGTTAGAAGTGGCTTCTTCTCCATAATTACAGTGACAGTTTGCATGAATTGTCAAAGTTTTTTATTGAGTGTTATATTATTGTCAGGGCTGGTTGAGATCATACCTTGTGTCCTGCTGTGGTGAGATCAGCTTTAAATAAAAGAAGAGTATTAAATTCGAAGTGGTGGACATAATGTGCTCACTTTTCTGACAGCATATTAATATCTGTGGGGCCTTTAATCAGGCCACAATGTCAGAGGATTATTTTAAGACCTGGCAGAACCGCTGGGCCACTCCTCTCTGGATGAACCAAGATGAAAGACAGACTATCCAACATCAGAGACAGAAAATGAGTTCATTACTGTAATTAGGCCTGCACATCTCGCCCTCTCCATCCCATCCCCCTGTACACCAGGCCTTGTGTCTTAAACACCCTTAATGGGAGTGCATTGCTCTAGTTAGCAAAAAGCTGTTAGCAAAGCAAACCACCCACCCTCCATCTGTTGCCTCCCGTATGCAGACAGCCACAAAAGAAAGGACAGAAAACAGCCTCCTCCTTCAGGTCAGGCAGAAACAGAGATTCTGCTGAGCAAGTAGCTCATGGTGCTCCCCATTGGTCGAGAGCTAGGGGTTGCATGTGAAGTGAGACATGGTACAAGTGTGTTCATTAATCATTGTCGAGGGGAAAAGCAGCTAATGGAGGAAAGGAAAAGGAAACATAGACCACCATGTTCACTGCCTTATCCTGTCCCGTCTTTGACATGAAATGAAGACCAGCTAACACTGTTTTGACCCCATGCAAACAGATAGGCTGGATTGCTTGTACATAAACAATCTAGTCTCTATCTTTTTCTTTTTTCTTTTTTTTTTGTTCAGCAAAAAATCATTCTCAGAGGGAAAGAGACCAGAGGCTATTATCTGATTGTAAATAGAACCTTAAACATATGCTTTTATGGGGTCATTATACCGCTTTTCCTGACAATGAAGTGATGAAAGTTATGAATATAGGTATTTTGTGATAGTAGTGTTAAATATAAAATGCTTTGATTCTTCTTGGGTTTGTCTATGTTAATAGCATTAGACCCCTCTATCTTTTTCAGGCAGCCATAAGAGGTCATGCATGCTGTTTTGTTGTCAGGTGGTGTTGAGATTACACAATCTCACTTTATTTATTTATTTTTTGTTCTTCCTGTTCTCCATCATCCGAAAAAGCCTCTGTTGGACTGTTAACGCTGATAAAGCTGTGAGTTCAGGTAGCATGATGTGC
>JBAMHW010000018.1:9783580-9793819 GCA_037177495.1 Rhadinocentrus ornatus
TTTTTGTGACTTGCAGACTCAGAGATCATCTGATGAAGGGAGAGAAAGAGGGAGAAAAAGCAGGGCAGTGGACTGTCTGCGCTGCTGTAACATTACTCTGTGTTTAATAACATGTATTTAAACTGATTTATCCAGGGAGGTGGGCCACGTATTGATAGGAAATAATTATTATCTGAGAGATATTTTTGCGTTAGAATGCTGCGGTCACCTGCTGGAATGACTTCTGTGAAGAGTAACAGCTGAAAACTGTTGCAACATAGCTTTCCTACTTTAGGCTAACAAATTAGCCATTTCTGCCGTTTTATATGGCAAGTAAATGATCCGACTTAAGCGGGAGGATAAAGTAGTTGCCGGACCATAACGTTCTAACATAACGGCAAAATAAACTTCACTGTTAGATTGCATTAACTCACCTATCCAGCAGAAAGCAGCAACCTCCGCGTTAGCTTTGAAGTCCCTGCCTCCATCTGGTAAATGTATCCACCGGTGTACACTCTTATTTTCTCTCGGTTATAATTTCTTTTTCTTTTCTTGGCCATTTCTTGGCTATTTTATCCTCCGTAAAATATGTATTTATAAAAGCAATACTTGATTTTTGCTAACAAAATACCAAACAAACTACACACTGTACCTTTAAGGCGTTTCTGCAACAATTTTTGCCATTTACAGCAACTGTAGAATAACAAGAAGGAAGGATTGTCAGCTAGCAGGAACCTTTAGTATTTATTTTAGGTGATTGTTTCATCTTGTTTTTGCATGCATATCTTTTTCATTTGACTTGTTGGATCACATATAAAGAATGTTTACTATACTGTATGTGATATGTTTATTCTTTTGTAACACTTTGTAGTGTGAAGACCCCATGAAGAGTAGCTGCCACCTTAGTGGCAGCTAATGGGGATTAAAATAAAGAATAAAGCTTTAACACATATCTGTGTGGGGCCGTGACGCTGACAATATCTCACTTAATTAAAATCAATAAAAAAAATTCTCTGTGTAGCCATCAAAATTTGACTTGTTTGTTTTTGCTGTAAGGTCAGTCAGACTCTAACTGAAGTGACTTGCTTTTAACGGCTTACTTAATCTGTGAGAGCTGGTGATTTTGTTTTCTCCCTTGAAGTCGGAGGGTGTCATCTTGCATTATCTCTGTTGGAACAGAATTGCTAATAGCGAGAGAGGCTCTCCTCATTCACAGGTGTCAGATAGATTCACTGTGTGATCTCAAGATTTTTAATTTCTCATCTCATGATATTGCAAGATGGTAAGGGGAGCGGAAGGATTAGCCAGTGGTGAACTGCTTGTTTTAGGATAAGAGAATTGGCTGCTTATTAGTTTAATTACATTCGTTAGCATGCACATATCCTTCCAGCTGACAAGAGAGAGGCTCTTATAATAGAAAGTGTCAACCATGTTCTTCTTTGTGTAATAAGATTTGGTTACACACTTGGAGAAGAGCAATGAGGTGTCCTCTCTGAACAAAGATTAATGCATTCAAGTTGGCATGCTTTAGTGTCCAATTGTGGCAAAAAGAAAATGTAAGTAAGTTGCCATTAGGAGACGCTGAAGAGCTCATACATGAGATCAAACACCTGCCATACAACTCTGCAAGCTTTCGCAATAAAAACACTGTCTGCAGTTGTTTTAAAAGGCAGGACTGAAATCTAAACTTACAGTAGGAGGGGAAAAGAAAGCAATAAAATGTAATTGAAAAACCTACTTTCAGAGGTGGAGAGTCCAGGCTAAGTGAGGCTGAAAGTGCTTCAATTGGTTCTCCTCCATACAGACCTCAAACCAAATGTCCAGTGGAGGCTGGTTTTATAAATGAACATAAGTTTTTTCGTACACTCCTGTTTTAATCATTAATGTTTTGCTTGCTGTGCAGATGTTTGATACATTAGGCTCCCCTTAATTTGCTTTTTTAGCCAAGCTGGACTTGGACCGTCAGCCTAATGTGTTTATGCAAGACAGCTAATACAGCCAAGCTGGAGCTGTCCATTCGTTCGTTCATTCATTCATTCATTCATTCATTCATTCATTCATTCATTCATTCATTCATTCATTCATTCATTCATTCATTCATTTCTGTCTAAGAAAGCTTTTTTTTTTCCCATGTATACACACAGTGTTTAATAAACATTAGGTCATCTTTTGTGCTCGAGCGTGGCTGTGTGTTAAAAGGCTTGTTATGCTGCAAACAGAAGGCAGAGTTGATGAGAGTATCCTGTAGCGAGGTGTCATTCACAGTCTGTTCATGATCAGAACTGCAGAAGGAAAAATCCCTTAAAGACGTTGTGGACGCAGTGGTAATGGCCCTGGACGTTAAAAGAGAAAGAAGCATATGTGAATGTATTTTAGATTGCACTAGATCACAATGACAGAATTGACTGCGTGCAGATGAACTAAATAATAGAGTTAATTTGATTTTGAGATCACAAATCATAATTTTTGACTTTGAAAGTCACTGATATTGAATATGCATCTGTTGCTTACATTTAAGGGCTTAAATTAGAAAAATAGTGAATTGTCCATTACTGGAAACATAGAAGATGTAGATGCATATACTACAGTACCGTTAAAAAAAAACCCAACACATCTTGATTTAAAAAAAATCAGAAGAGAAACCTTTTAGAGGTCCACGAATCATTCCTGAGCAATGAAGTAATCTATTACCTACTGAGGTTGTTGTTGAGGTGGACGAAATAGACTTTTTACACATGTAAATGGGCATTCTCCCCGAGTTCCTACTTAGCTTGAACATTGTACTCCAACTTCCATCCAGTTCATCCATCCTTCAGTGAATAGGTCATGGTGGTAAGACTTTAAGTAGGTTATCCCTCCCCAGTGACACTTGCCATATTCTCCTTGGGGATCCTAAGGCTCTTCTAGGCCAAATGAGACATGTAATCCTTGTAGTGAATACTCGTTCTACCCCCTAAAACCTCCTTCCAGCTGGGGTTTCCTGACTGAACCCAGCTTAGCCATTGGCACTCGCAATTTCATTACTATGGCCATGATCTAAATCTCTAACTGTAGGTGTGCGTTGTAATTTAGTTTGTATGGGAAATCAAAAGTCTCACCTTACATCTCAGCTCCCTCTACACCACAGTGGTCTGATACTACGCATGAATTGTTGCTGATGTAGCACAAGTCTGCCTGTCCATGTCACGGTCCATTTTCCCCTCACTTCCTGACAGGATTGAGATACTCCTTAGCTTGAGGCAGGCACTAGCAACATATAGCAGGGGGTCCATTGTTTTCCATAAGAGAGCCATGGCCTCAGTCTAGGCACTAAGTCTTATCTCTGTTGCTTCACACACTGCTGTAGTCCACCTCGGTGCATACTTAAGCTAATGATCTAAGAGGCAACAATAGTGAAACTTCCAAGCCCTCCTGAGCAATTCAGGGTCAAGCGTAAAGAGTTAATCCACTGCTCCATGGCCTGGTTGGAATCTGCATTGTTCCTCCTGAATCTGCAGTTTGACAACCATTTCAAACATACTTTCCATCACAATGAAATAAACAAGAAAGGCTATGAAGTGTGATACTCACACAGATCTGTCTGAACGGGTTTATAAGTACTGCATTCAGGTTTTTACAATCCAGTTTTACACAGTTTTGCTGCATCAGGAGACTGCAGTTCAGAAAGATGTCACATGGGTGTTGCACAATGTGTGAGGACACTACTGTATCCCTCAGGTGCTTCTTGGGGCTCTCTAGGGAAATCTTGCCCTCATTTCTCTCTCCACTCATTATGTCCAATGCATGTGATTGTGCTTTTTGCCTTCACAAAGGAGGGTAACATTGTCTGAGATGATAATGAAAACTTGATAAAGGTCAGAAAACCTTTACATACAAACATACAGTGAGGAAAATAAGTATTTGAACACCCTGCTATTTTGCAAGTTCTCCCACTTAGAAAAATGGAGGCGTCTGAAATTTTCATCGTAGGTGCTATATAAAGGTAGGTGCTATATATCCTGGTGTGCTTGCACTTTCCAAGCAGTGACATTTTATACCAAAGGGCAATGTAATTGCCCCAGCCACTGGCCAGTCTGTTAAGAGAAGCAGGAGGTTAAGTGAGCTCATATTATTCTGGATAAAAAATAGATGACAACATCATTGTACATCATGCCATTTCCATTGGGCTTGATGGTATAATAGCTTTCCATCACCGCAGGAGCTTCAGAGCAGAGCAGGCTGCCTGATGGAGAAGTCACCATGACAACAGTGTCAGAAGCACACAGAGAACTAATAACCTGTAATGGGGAAAAGGACAGTTCCAATTTGTTTCAGTTTATTGCTCATTCATTCGCTTTTACATTTAGGGGAACCGTTTTCTTCTTGCAGATTGACACACCATGTATGGTCCAGCTGTAAATATTAAGCAACAGGTGCCAAACTTAAAGGGCTATTTTTCTGTGCATTTTTTTTACCTCCAGTTTTAATGGTTTTTTTTTCTCAGCTTGAATCAGGTATCTGTAATCCATAAGAGATTTATGTTGGTGAAGAGGGCTCTCACTCTCTATGCACGAAGAATCGCTCCAGATGTTTTATTTCTTCCTGTCTGTTGAGAGGAGCAGTTCATGTCAAACCTGTCATCTCTGTGCAGTGAAAACCGCTGAGATTCAGCTGGCTGTTCTGTTTCTGAATATTCCTCAATACCAAACAAAGATGTCTGAGTACAGAAAAAGATACACTGTACTACTTAGTCTTCAAATTAGAATTCTCTTGCCTCAGCTTCTTTACCAGTAAACCAACATTATTAGGCTGTATGTTTCTAATTTACTCCTTTTTTTGCTCTGCAGCTGCTCTTAAGTAGCAGCTAATGGCTCGGCCTGATTTATGCTCTGCTCAGGGATCCTGAGAGTTCATAGCCCTGTTTCACAAAAGGGGATTTCTGCTCTCTCCTGGAACGATTATGAAGGCCCTCACATTAGCTGTGACATGATGGAAAGTAGGCGCTAGCAGGCTCTGAGTGTGTAATGTACAGTATGGATTAATGTGGTGTGTGGTACAGCTCTGCAACAGGAAATGATACTTACTCACTGAGTGTCTATGTATGTTCCCCATTCCAGCTAAGCTTCCAGCACAAGGTGGGAGTTCTCTACTGCAAGGCAGGCCAAAGCACAGAAGAGGAGATGTACAATAATGAAAGTGCTGGACCAGCGCTTGATGAGTTTTTGGATCTGCTTGGGCAGAGGGTGCGCCTCAAAGGCTTCACCAAATACAGAGCTCAGCTGGATAACAAGAGTAAGATGAAGCACACACCAAACTAAACTTTCACAAAACTGCAAGCCCACACACCTCCAATCTTGCTGAGTGCAGACACTCTCTAATGTTTCATATTACTTTTTGGCCTTCTAAAATGTTTTTTCTATAAACCTGTATTTCCTTAATCTGGATTTCTATTTGATTAATCCATCAGATTATATGTAAATGCTGGCCTTTTGTAATTAAGCCCAAGACCTTAACTGCCGTGTTGTTTCTTGCAGCCGACTCTACCGGTACACATTCTCTTTACACTACCTACAAGGACTACGAATTGATGTTTCATGTGTCCACGATGCTTCCCTACACGCCCAACAACCGACAACAGGTAAACCACACTTTTTGTCTTAACAACAGACCACCACGTTTGCTTTTCTATGTGGTGACTTGCTACCTAATAGGTAGACAATTCCCTGAGCAGCTTCCTTTTACAATATCTCCAATCCTAATTGCTGCTAGTCTTCCCTAGAGGCTCATTTTGCCACGGTAATGACCTATCAGTTAAAGGCAAGAGCATTGCCATGGTGATTGTGCCTCATAGAAGGATTTTAATCAATGCATCCCCTGGGGCTGGACCTGGTGTGGTATTATATGGGCCTCTGTGTCTGTCTGTGTGAACAAGTGGAATTAAATGAATCTAGAGGCTGATGGGCAAGCAATGGCCCAATAAAATAGAAATTACAGAGGTTCAACATGTCAGTCTCTACAATACTTGTATGAAATTGCTTTTTGAGCCCATAAAGTAAAAGGCATCGAGGCATTAACTTTGAATGTAGTGAAGGAAGTGTAAAGTGATGGGTTGGAGCAAGGCATGATGTGCAACAAAACACACCAGAACCCAATTTATCAAGTGCATCTTCAACCTGTGATTGGCAGCTTTAGAGTAAGGGAGGTGAGGTGAGGGTCGAGGTTCTTTCTATTTTCCTCCAATTGTATTTCATGAAGTGGGGTAGTTTAATTTAATCCCTTGGTCATAATCTTCCAGCTGGTTCCTCTCATCCTTTCGTTCTTTTCAATTCACCTCTGTACCCTCTAATCCGGCTTGTTTTTTGTTTTTTTTACCCTTACTGGCTACCTCGTTCCAGACAGAATAATAAGTTTAAGTATCAACACAATCAAACAACACAAGTAGTATAAGTACGGTTTAGCAGAATATGTCTCCTCCACACTAAAAAGAAAAAAAAAACTAAACCTGTTTAGATGTTTACATCTCTGTAACCTCAAAAGACTTTTGATCCGTTTCACATTTGAATGACCAAATATGGAGCAACGATTCTTTCAAGTCTTAAATGTGCAAACTTACTCAAAGAATCCTTTGTATTCCAGTGTAAAGGGGGTGATTAGAAAATGGCAATTCTATTTAAACAGCACATATTATTATTTGTAAACCCAAAGTATTAGACAAGCAGCATGCAATAGTGTATTAATAAACATAGATGAGCAGAAGCATATATATACAACATATATAAGCATAAATGGATATAACAAACTTACAGAAAACCCAGACATATTTAAAATGACATAAAGCAAAGCCCACAAAAATAGACTTGGTAGGATAATAGTTATTAATTGTCTGCTTATGAAAACAGGGATATTTTGAGTTTAGTTTTGGATGTCGACAGCTTTAATGGACCTCGGGTCAACAGGCATTTTATTCTAGCGATATGAGCCACAGTGGCGGAAAGCACCTTTTACCTGAGAGACCTGGTTGGGTTACATACAGAGAGCAACTGGACTATTAGTAGGGTTTAAAAAATCAAAATCTACAAATGGGATCTTATCAATTCCAAAAACTACATTATAACATTCCAAGAAGTTGCATTAACCTCCATTTGAAAATAAGAAATGTCATTTTTAAGTAAGACTAGGAGTGCCCTTGTGCAAGTCAGTGTGTATATAGATTTGGCTGTACACCATACTTGATCTAATATGAAACAGTATGATAAGAAATGTTCTAGCTGATGCTTGTGTGCTCATTTAAGGCATTGTTGTAGAACTGCTGAGTCAGTTTAAATACCCCCCTCACTCTTATCTACTTGGCTGCAAGGACATAAAAAAAAAAAAAGCCTTGTTCCAGCCTTATTCTTGAACAATTTATGCATTTCTTAAACCTTGTCCAAAGGAACTTTCTTCGCCTTGTCTTAAATTTCTTTCAATATCTCCTTTTTTAATAGTTATTAAGGAAGAGGCATATTGGCAACGACATCGTCACCATAGTATTCCAGGAGCCCGGGGCCCTTCCTTTCACTCCAAAAAACATCCGCTCTCATTTCCAACATGTGTTTGTCATCGTCAAAGTCCACAACCCCTGCACTGATAACGTCTGCTACAGGTAAATAGAACAAGCTTGCACCTTGCCTGCAAGGCTCACTCAAGCCTACATACTTAGTTTAGTAAAGACAAGAAGTAAAGGAGAAAAGGAAATGAATACTGTACTGAGTCAACCCCTACAATAAGAAGCAAGCTATTGTTCTCCTGTCAATTAAGGAGAGTGTGTTTTATCATTTGATGTGCTTTGCGTTAATGTCTTCATTCCAAATGGCTCCACGTGAACTTTTAGCTCCATCTTTGAAAGAGTAATAATGATAGCTTGCTCGATACCTTCTGTGGTTTCTGTCATGGCTTCATAGTAATATGCAGGAATCACGGGACTCTTTTTATCTTTCCAGTGATGATACAGTTATTAACTTCAGAGACACCTTGAAATTATGACTTACAGCTTTGTCCTCAAGTGCTTAAATCAAAACGGCTCTTGCTAATAACATAGCATTTGTTGAACAGAGCACGATTAGTCTGAGCTCCTCCCTGTCTCATCAGAAGTAATTTTCCTGAAAGCTGTATAATATAACACATAAATGGCTACTTATAATACACTTCAGTACTTATTCACTACTTTTTAAGCTGTCATCCTGTATTGATATATTGATCCCACTCCTTTTCCCCCCCAGTGTTGCTGTATCCAGATCTAAAGATGTGCCTCCATTTGGCCCCCCTATTCCCAAGTCTGTAACTTTCCCAAAGTCAGCAGTTTTCAGGGACTTCCTGCTCGCCAAGGTCATCAACGGGGAGAACGCTGCTCACAAGTCAGAGAAGTTCCGAGCCATGGCGACTCGCACACGACAGGAGTATCTAAAGGACCTTGCTGAGAACTTTGTTAGCACAGCGACTATAGACTCAGCTGTGAAATTCAGCTTCATCACCCTTGGAGCCAAGAAGAAAGAGAAAGTTAAACCCAGAAAGGACGCACATCTGTTCAGTGTGGGAGCCATCACCTGGAGTGTCTGTGCCCGGGACTTTGGCCAGTCGATGGACGTGGACTGCTTGCTCGGCATTTCCAATGAGTTCATTGTGCTCATTGAAGAGGAGTCAAAAAATGTGGTGTTCAACTGCTCGTGTCGTGATGTCATCGGATGGACCTCAGGGATTATGAGCATTAAGATTTTCTATGAGCGCGGGGAGTGCATCATGCTGTCTGCCCACGACAGCTGCGGAGAAGATATCCGGGAGATGGTGCAAAGACTAGAGGTAAGACCCTTAAAGACTCATCTGTAATAAAAAATAATCCCAGTCATCCTAGAGGTCTTAATGACTGCTGGATTAGACAATAGTTGTAACAGACCTTATATTGCAGTGGCTAATCCCTTGTCTTCGGTTTAAGTCTCAAAGCGTAACATAAAGACAGCTCTGAGGACAAAAGGCTCCATTTAAAAACATTGCAAGTAAATCATTTTGCATGTGCATTTCATCCTTTCCTTTTCCCTTTTATATATGTATAATAAACACATTACTGTAAAAGCACTGTTTTGATCAATTGGCAGCCTAGATACTGACACTTAAACTGAAAAGCCAAGAGACTGAAACAAATCCAAGTATGAAGAGTAGCATAACAATGAGCACAGACGACCGGGTGATCCCGGACAAATCACAGGGATGCTTTGAAAACATTTTAAAAACACGGTTTGTTGTATTTGACTGTCTTTCTGTACTGTGTCAGTTCTGATGCTTTTGAAAATGACAAGAGCAGTTCCTTTGGTCTCTTTGCTCTGCATTGCTATGGTGACACAGTGGTTGGCATGATAGTCGCATTTAAATACCTATTAAACAGCCTGCTTACAGTAGACATTCTCTCATTTAAACATGTAGTAGTCTGTCATCAGAATAGTTCTGTAAATCTGTGATTTACTCTCTGGCTTCATGGCATATGATGAGAAATGACTTCCTTCACTTTCTGCGGTTTTCCTTTGGAATAATTGTGGTCTCTCTGTGGTGAAACTACACATTTTCCAAATATTGCTCTTGCCATTGTAGCTCACCACAGAGCTTGTTGCTTTATTTTCATTGTTAGTTTAGTAGAACTGCTGCTTGTTAAACCTAGATCTGTCCCATCAAGTGTCATGTGCTGCAACTCTACATCGAGCTTCTGCTGCTTCTGTCACTAACTCAACATAAGAAAACTGGTCTTTAAACATCAGGCTATTAAACAGGCTCATCAGACTTCATAGAGGGTTAAAGATTTCATGCTGATAACTTATTTTGGTTTGTTGCTCAGAATACTCAGAGGTGTACAATCAGCCGTTCAGGTCAGAGGTTGATGAGGATAAACCATTATGAAATTTTGCAGCATTTTCATCAAAAAGAAACTAAAGCCGTATTCATCCCCTGCAGCTGACGGCTCATTTAATGGAATGAAAGATTAGCGATGATGTGATTTTGTTTTGTTTTTTTCTTCTTCCCACCATTGTTGAATTGGAGCATATCCGGGTGCAGGTGTAGGGGGAGGCAGTTTAAACAGGACACCAACCCAGTTTTTGTGGGGAGGTGTAGAAACACAGACACAAACACAGACTAAGAATAGAGGACACTTGGCCTTGATTTACTGCGCTTCCCACGTAGACATCTCATCCCCATATATATATATATATATATATATATATATATATATTTGTTTTCTTTTTTTTCTTCCCCCAAACG
>JBAMHW010000018.1:9793919-9833211 GCA_037177495.1 Rhadinocentrus ornatus
ACGTAGACATCTCATCCCCATATATATATATATATATATATATATATATATTTATTTTATTTTTTTTCTTCAATTAAACGCTAAACTTTTTATTGACTTTGTGTTAATAGTAACTTCTGTCTTTCCAGCAAGGATGCAATCTTTGTACGTAATTATTAATTAGTGCTTGCTAAATTGCTAAATTGGTTTGTTTGTTTTTTTCTATTCAAGACTATAACTTGATTACTGGCCCTTTATTCCGACCACCTATTGTGAACTTCACTTATATGGTGGTAAACTATCAATGCCAGCTCATGTGATCTCTTCACCTATCCCTTGAAGTCTCTTTTTGGCATTCTTGTTAAGAGTCTTAACATTTCTGTCAAACCCCCAACAGAAAAATCATCTTTTAGCCAACAACATGGGGGCAACGGTCCCTACCTTGATTTAAACCCAAACTATAGTGATATTTGTCAAAGGATCTCAAAAGACGAGCTTGATTTTATTTTCACCTTTTGCAATGAACTTGCAAGCTCAGAGAGGCTTTTAAATAAACGAGTACAAGTAAATGTGCTCAAATGTATTGCATATCTCTACCATGTCCAAAAGAGAGGGAGAAAAATCTTCACAAGACTCTGAAGCAGTTTTTACCATAATTAATCTTGACAGGACAGAGATGGCATTCAGTGTCGGCTCATTTCTTCATATAAAAAGACGAAGCAAAAATAGTCAATGCTATGCTAATCTCCCATCACATCCCACTAGATCTGTGTGGAAAATTTTGTAGTAGAAGCTCAGAATAGGGTTAAGACAGGGAAAAAAAACAAAAAAGCAGACACTGGAGCAGCAGCAGTTGGCACATTTGGGTATGAGCTGACGGTGCAGACTTTGTCCCAACGGTGTCTGTAAATGTCTCCGAGGTCGACTCGAATCATGTTTCACTGGGAGGATTTACAGGCTGCCTGACTTGTGATGTAATGCGAACCAGAGCGAACAGATTGCCCACTATAACACACAGAGGAGCCCAGTGTGAGAGCACAACTATAAAAGCTTTGTGAAAACGTCCTGCCCTCCAGGGTGCGGCAGAGCTTGGTGGCCACATGTTTACCTTTTATTAGACAAGTCCTCCTGGCTTGGTAGCGATATACGCTGTTTTGTTTTGTTTCCTGAACAAAGTTGGCAGCTCCTCTGTTTTGTGTGTCCCTTTATGTGCTTTGCGCATCAGTCGAGCTACTAATGAAAGCAATTAACAGAGTCTAGGTTTGAGTGACCGAGGAGGTGGAGGAAGCTAAATTCTAAACAAAACTGAATAAGATCATTTCTGTAAAAAAAAAAGAAAAGAAAAAAAGGCTACAAGTAGAATAAGATTCAATCAATAAGCAAAGCAATCTGTAATAATCAACACTATTTCGAGGCTAGGTGTCACAGGCATAATGTCTTCCTAGATCTTCTCCTGCCTCATTTGATAAAAGCATCCTTTATCACATTAGAAGCTGATGTCATAAATTTAGACATTAATGAATATTAGAAACAGAAATATGCAGCCCAGAGGAATCGGGTGGCATTTCACCGACCCATCCGCGTGGATTCTTCTGGTTTTGAAGACCAGTGGAGCGTAAAGGTTTCGTCATACCTCTGAAATATGCTCCTGCAGATGGTGTCATCACTGTCAGATCATCTCAGTGGGTATCAGAGCCAATGTTACTTGACAACACATTTCACTTTGGTGATGTCATAGTTGTATGTCACCAGCCATTAGAGACTATTTAGTTTGGCGTGGGAACACTTTGATCAGATGCACACACATTTACATGCATCATTATTTATTATTATATTCGTGTATATATATATATCTCGTTATTGACTGTGGATGTGAATGTTGGATGTGGATGAGTGTGGGGTTTGTCTTACTACTAGGACTTCTATACTTAGTAGTAGAAGACTATACTAAGACTTTAGTATGGCCATCTATAGTCTGTGTTAATGTGTCACTGCAGCCAACTGCCACTCTAAAGTAAATGGATGCAGTCACCCTTAACTGAACCAAAAGTAATCTGATGGTTGATTACAGCTCATTTGGTTCTGTGAAAGTTCTTTGTTTTGTTTTGTTTTTATTTCCTCATATCAATTGTTACAAAGGTGTTTGCAGGAAAATGTATGAGAAAGCCATGCATTTGCAAAGCAGATATCTAAGCTAGGTCTTTACATTACACCAGCACACAACTCCTCTCCTCTCTCGGTGCTCTAGTTATAGATAAATATTTAATTTTTTAGTATAATCCAGCAGAAGAAATCAGGTTGTCTGAACTTTGTCTGACCTTAAATGCATTAAAGCAAGGGTTAATTCTAGGCCACCTCTGAGAAAAGTGAGCAACTTAACTCACACGCAAGTGCATGATTGAACAATAACCAGCTTTAAGTCATTCAGGCGTGCAGTGAGACGTGAGAGATTGGCCATGAACAAAGAAACAAAACAAATGAAGTGTCAGGTCTCTGACTACAAACTACAAAACTACAGTGCATTTTAATATTAAACTAAATTACATAATGTGTTTGTTTTGAAATTTGTTCCAAAGCTCTTACTAGACATGAACTCATAGACTCAGCTTCTTGGAGTAATGGATGTCTCAGAGGCTAATTAGGTTTTCATTCAAGCAGCATGTACCACTGTAGCATCTATAGAGATACTGTCGTTTCTTTCCACAGAGACGTGTGTATCTTTGTGTAGTACACAATGTTTTTAAGCCGACTCTCTGCAGCTCTTTTGCTCAGTAAGCTCCCTAATGGTTTCTCTTATTAGCTGAACTTTAAAAGGTTCTGTAAACTAGTCAATCGAACATGCTGTAGTTTAGTACTTAGGGAAGGGTTTTTACTTTAATTTTGATGCACCCTTTTTTTTTTTCTTTTTTTTTTTGTTATGCATGAATTTTTTACATGTAGAATTTCACGGGACTCTGGACTCCAGTCTATTTACTATATGTCATCCCTCCCCCTCCCAGTCCAATGGCTGGTTCAGTGCATTCACAAAAAACTTGATGTACCTTTGTTTTAGGTGGTAAATGCGTCTGTTTTTGTTCTGATTCCAGATCGCCACAAGAGGTTGTGAAACGACAGATATTACTCTGCGCAGGAACAGCCTTGGCCAGCTCGGCTTTCATGTCAACTTTGAAGGCATCGTGGCCGATGTCGAGCCCTTTGGCTTTGCCTGGAAGGCAGGACTAAGACAGGGCAGCCGGCTGGTGGAGATCTGCAAGGTGGCTGTCGCCACTCTCACTCACGAGCAGATGATTGACCTGCTGCGCACATCTGTTACAGTCAAAGTGGTTATAATCCAGCCTCATGAAAACGGAACACCTCGAAGGTAAAATTCTCACTTAGTTTTCTCATTTCTAAAACATTTCAGACAGAAGAGACTAACAAAACATGCAGATTCTTTCTTTTGCTTTTGAATTTCGCTGTGCCGAGTGAAAAAGAAGCAGGTGTCCCTTTTCAAAATCATAACGAAAAAGTAGTTCCAGGTAGTTTCAGCTGGGAAAACGAGCCTGACATCTGTTCTCATGTTTAAGGTGATTAGCATAAAGAAATGCTTACACTACATCCTGCTTGTTGATGTTGTTCTTATCTGATTTCTCTTGAGAGGGAAGTGTCTTCATGACAGAAAGCTTCAGCAGAACTGTTAGTCACAGATGTGAACAGTCAGCATTTCTCACTAATGATAATGAGATGAGCTTTTTGATTAATGGCTCATCTCTTGCTGCCATTGTTTCACAACTCACATTTGTGGATAGCTTTTTTCCCCTAACCTTGTGTAGTGTTCAACTATTTAAATGAGAGTATATTGCCCTTTTAGGGACACAGACCTATGGGGATAGTCCATTGCTCATGTACCAAACAAATCTTTGTGATGAGAGGAAATGAGGGTCTGTGTAAGATGCATGTTCTGAAAGCACATCTGCTTGTTTTGTCTGAGAGAGACAATGCTGTGAAATCGCATCCGCCACTCTTTCACATTCACATTTTCGACATCTTTGTTTTACTTCTGCTTCAGCCTGACAGATTTGCGTGCCAGGTTCCACTTCGTCATAGAAAACCACAGCAGAGTAGGTTCAGAGTGTGCACAAACAAACGCTTGATGTCATCCCACTGTTAATTCAGATGTACTAAGCTAATAATTACATTTAAAAAATCTGGCAACTGAAGCTTTTATATGTAAAATCTTTTGATTGACTTTAAATGGCGGAGTCATTTTGAGTTTTGATTTGCGATCAGCCTTGCTAAATATTCTTATTGGACATTAGCTTAACTGGTTATGTGTGTCTTTGTTATCATGTCAAAGAGTTCATTGTATCTGTCAACTTCATGCTCTCCCCTGGCAACAAAGACGTAACATCTTTGCTCTTGCAGATGGTAGGCTAACATGCCTTGTCTGTGAATTTCACAGAACAGCCTCACTGGCAGAACCGGCATCTAATCCTCTTACCACAACCAGCAATGATACACGATGATACAATCATAATTGCAGTTTGGGGAAGGAGAAAATAGACAAAACAAATATCATCCTAAACCGGTTTTGTCTCAACAAATGACTGTCCGGCTCCCTGGAAGCTGTGGTTACAGGATAGAGAGTTTAGTAAAGGAAGCTGTTAGCAAGCTTTCTGTGCCAGTTGAGACAACTAGCTTGGTTTGACCTACAGCTCTGATGTCTTTAAAGATAGTCTGGATGCACATTAGAGAATGAGTTCACACCTAAAAGTATACCGTGTATGACATGAGCATATGATGATTTATGTCTGCAATGATGCACAATAGACTGATCTTGACCCACATAACACATTTACTTAGGCAGAGACATCTGGCAGATTAGTAAGTATTACCAAGACTGAACTGGTCTTGCTTTGAGATTTCTTCATCTCACTTTTTCACAATCATCTCATGAGAACCGTAGCACTCCATCATGGGATCTGTGAATTTTCTCTATAGACTCTAAATAAATCAAGAGGTGAAATGTGAGGGGAAGAATCTCGAGTGCCCTCCAGTCTTTTTGCTGCTGCGTCTGAGTTGCTATGGCGGTGCAGTCAACAATAAGTGCTCCAGTTTCTCCTCCGTTATCTCAAAGGAAAGGAATTCATCTGGGCCCTGAAGGCCGCAGTCAGTCCCTTGAGGCCAGAGAGATGGGGGGTTAGTTGGGCAACAATGGACAAGATTCTCATAACCTCCAGACAAAATACCCTAGCTCTGCGCCACTACCATGACAGGGAAACGTGTTTTCTTAAGCTCATGTAGGCGTCTGCTTCCTTTTTTTTTTCTTTTTTTTTTTACTGTTTTTGACCCTCATCATATTGTTTAAGCCTCCTAATTTAGTAATTACTCTACTTTCATTGGAGACCGGTGTGGCTGAGAACATGTTAGTTAAAATTTTTAGATGGAAAAACAAGTTCCCTGTTTAGCTCTGCCTGCTGGCAAGCCTCCCAAAGCCGTTAATGCCCTAAACAGTTTTGCCCTGCTCAGTCTTTAGCCAGAAGAGATATGGCTCTAATATTAGACTTACCTTGTACTGTATTTATTTAAACTGGGGGCAGGATGTGGTTTTAGCTCTGTGCAGTACCAGAGGCTTTCCCATCATCACTCTGAAAAGCTTTAAACAAGTTCATCATGTTAGCCTCGAATCAAACTAATAAGAAAAAGATGACAAAATTTAGCTCTTTGAAACAGGAATGTGATGTTCAGAACATGGCAGAGATTGTATGTTTTGGTATGTGGTCATCAGAAATGTAAGTATAAACAAAATGATCACTGCAATATGGACTAAAATGGATTATTATTACAAGACACACAAACAGTAACAGAAACACAGCCAACCACTGCACGGACAGGATTTTGACTCTCCTTGGATGCATTCTCAGTGTCCGAGCCTGTTTTTTTTTCATTAAAATGTTGTGTATTTTACACTTCATTCACATAAATTGATGTTTAACATGGCGGGTAACCTGAATTTTAATTGCATTCAACCTGCACCAGAACCCTGCTGGCAATGAGAATTTCCAGTGACATTGAAATGGTCGTTTGTGACCTTTCTTTTGAAGTGTCATCAGACTTGTCATTGCAGATTTTCCTCTAGACTAAAGTAAAGCCGGATTTCTCACTTCCCATGCCAACACCCTATTAAAGATGATGCTGGTTAACCAAAACCCAGAGAACCTGCATCGCATATTGCTCTGCTTAATCCCCTCACATCCTTCACAGAAACAGTTTTTTTCCCTACAGATTAATTTGAAAAGATATCATCGACAACTTTTCTCTTTTTTTCCTTTTTCCTTTCTTTCTTTCTTTTCTCGAAACTGCACTTTTCACGAGATCTTATTTAATGACTTCATTGTAAGTGGTCTGACAGTGGCTGGTCTAGGTTCTGACCTCTGTGACATGGACTCTGACTGTGAGAATGGATTAGCTTGTGTCTAAGTCACTGGCTTGTCACTGAAGTGACAGATCTTTGACTAAGGTCCAAGGTCCTGTTGTCATGCTCAAATTATTGTAATTGGGAAGGGTCCTGTTGGTGGGGGGACCAGCCCGTCTTTCTTTTTTAAAATGCCATTTCATTAAGTAGTTGTGTCTTTTCTCTACAAGCTTATGTTGACCACTGTGTCGCGATTTAGTCCAGCAGCAGTTCTTGCTGGACTCAAGGGGAAACAGACGGTATTATTTCTCACCAGTCTCTAGCTTCCTCCACTCCTTATGGCTGGCTGGGTATGTCTAACACCATCTCCTCCACCACTAGCCTCCAGCTTGACTTTAACTGTTGACCAAACAGCCATTTCCTGCTGCTTCGCTATGATTTATACACTGAGAGTGAGAGCCCCCTATACGTTACAAACACACACATTCCTCTCACATCAGGTCAGCACAAATAATATTGCTGCGTCTAGCTGAGCTTGTAGTGCTGCTGACAGAGAGAGAATATGATGTGCATCAGAGAAGTTAATGCTGTCACTTCCTGGTCATTCTGGTGCAAAGAGCACAGCAAGATACACCGGCTGAGACCCTTGCTGTTGACAAGCTTTTACCTAGACTTAGCCTTTGCAGAAAGTAATGATGTGTGGCAACCAAGCTTGACCACACACACACAGTTAATCAAGGTAATGAGTGGATTAGCGGCCTTGTTTGGAAACAATTGACCAGCAGTCTAGACGATTTCACACCCTTGTTAGCATCCTGAACAAAAGGTGAATGAATGACCTCGGGTGACATAATGAAAGTAATGGGATAAGGAGGGTACCTGTTGAATCATCATTCTCTGTACACACTCTTTGTACACAAACAGCAGCTAAATCCTATAAAATATCTTACTTTATCCATTGTAGACATCTCTGATCTCCAGCTGCTGTAATGTTACTGTTCTGTTAATCAAACCAGTGATTCATGCAACAAACTCAACACACAGGCAATAAAAATTGTAAACCACAGGAGGCAGAGGAAATGGTCTTTTTGTCATTGATAATGCTAGCTCAGCTATGACTGACCAGATGTGAGACATGCTGGAAGAGGAAGTAAAGGATGATCTTCTAGTTGAAACCTACAACATCCATAGCTCCAGTAGGAGGGTGTAAACAGACCAGCCCCCTATGGCCTAGTTTAATGAAAGAGTCCCCCTGAGAGGGATTACTCACCCCCTTCGCCACAGCCTTTACAATCAAACAGACCACCCTCCTCAAGCCCCACTGTGTGTACGTGTATGACCACAGCAAAGTATACAGAGCTTTGCATCCTCCAGTGGATCCAGGAAAATGGACTTTGAAGGGGGAGGGCAGTGTAATCATTAGGGTCATGCTTGAGATAGTTTTGGAGAGCTAGCAGAGTGCGCAGGCTGTTTAACCTGGACCCACCACCCAGTTACTCCCCCTGCTCTCTCAAGCACACCATGCCCAGCACCAAAGATTAATGTTGCATGAAATGGCAGCACGGGCCTTGTCCTTTGCAAAGATCTTCAGTGTTGGTAGCAGTAATAGGACGGAGATTGAGGGACGAAAAGTCTCCTGTGTGGAGCCACTCAGAGGAGACCTGTTTCTGCTGGAGCGGTTGAGATTTTCAGCTGTTATTGAAATATTCTAAATGCTTCCCTCTTTTTCTTAGTATCTCTGGTATGCCCATAAGACCTCCGTTTGCACAAGCATTTGCCCATCTTTGACATTAATTATTGTTAATGTGCAGACATGTGTGTTACCACACACTGCATCTAGATGTCTGCTTCAGGCTAAATGCTTCTGACATCAGATGAGTGTTTTCCTGGAGGAGTAATACTACAAAATACGAGTAATTAATTCCATTTGATTGTATAAAACTAATTATGAGTAAAATGCAAAAATACTATATTCATTTACAAAAAAAATACATGACAGTGTTATAATATGAATTTATTATTATCCAATAAAATCATATAATAGTGAATGGAAAATTAGCTTTTAAGATTTTCTTGTTCTTTGCATTTTTGATAGAAATTGTAATTTTTGCATTAAATATTTATAAAGTTACACCGCTCTAGTCAAAAGCACGAAATACTCTGATGTTGTTGAATAATGGATTATATCATGTCAAAATGCTTTGATCCATGATTAAGCTACAGTTTTTCTTTACACTAAGGATTTTTCTCAGGTTAGGGGACCAAGATGAGATTTTTAATGTTGTCTTAAAGTATACTACCCAAGAAACTCACTGATGACCTTTAACCTTTGCTTCCTCCCTCTCAGGGGCTGCTCTGAGCTTTACCGAATACCTATGGTGGAGTACAAGGTCGATAGCGAGGGTACGCCCTGCGAGTACAAGACGCCCTTTAGGAGAAACACCACCTGGCACAGAGTGCCCACAGCTGCTGGAGCCCCTCTATCCCGAAGCTCGCCCACTCAGGTTCCCGATCGCCTGCAGTGCCAGCAGATCCTCCAGCAGCACCAGGCAGCTATTCCACGAAGCACTTCGTTTGATAGGAAGCTCCCAGATGGCTCCAGGTAATTTCTACTATCCAGAGTGGTACATGTTATTGGCTAAATGCAACTCTGGAAATGTGGTGGTAAAGATATTGGCTCCTGATCAGATGATTAGTAAGAGGAACAAATTGCTTTATGACAGATGACACTAGACCACCAAAATCAATTTACATTCTAAAAAGGTTTAAAATTGAATTCACATGTTTGATTCGTATAAATAAATGATCAAGAGAGCTGAACTAATCCCACAGAAGATTTTGAGCACAATACGAACTATCTCCACATTTGCCAGACAGATCTTTCCAGTAAGTCTTTTTATTGCTTCACCATTGTACAGAAATGCATTGATATACAGCTACAAAATAAATATGAATTTAAAGTACAGCCTTTAAAATGTAGTACACTTTTTTCTGCAGCTGAAGTGTCCATGAATAAAACCTACATTTTTGTGGAAAATCTTTTGCAGCCATTGAATCTGGTCTGAATCTAATGAACTTTAACCAAAGTCTCAGTTTCCTCTTTTTTGAGGGTTTTGTCGGGTCATTACTGCAGCTGTGTTCAATTGCTGTTATTTTGTGGTTCTTTCTGGTTTTAGTTGTGTTTTAAGGAAGTGAAATGCAGGTTAATTGGGTTAAGATCAGGCGATGGAATCATCCAGTTCAGAGAAGTCCATTTACCTCCAAAATCTCCTAGGTTGCTTTTTTCTTTTGTATCTATCAGTAATCTGAAGCTCAGTTTAACTTTGCTGCTTTTCTCAGTACACTTCAGAGCTCATCTGGCTTCTCATGTCCTCACGTCACATTGTCAAACACTCGTGACTCAGTGCCTTCAGAAGCAATGCATGTCAATGCCATTACACTATCCCAATATTTTTTACAGATGAGGAATGCATTGGATAATGAGCCTTCTCAATACCATTTTTGTCATGCCATTCTGGTTTAGGTTAATCTTACTTTTATCTGATGAAACGGCGCTGCTACAGTACTGGTTTAAGATTTTTTTTTTTTTTTTTTTCTCATCCTTTTATTCTTTGGGCTCATGAATAGTTTGCACATTGTTGTAAATATCTTTTGTTAAGCCTTCACTTGGCTGGATGTTGTGAAGAGGCTCTTTTATCCACCACTGGTGACTTCTGTAGGACGTCCGGGCCTCTTTACGATTTGTTGATTTGGCCGCCCCTAATGTTCCAGCGAACTCTCTGATGGATTTGTTCTGTTTTTGCAGCCTAAGAATGGCCTGCTTCACTTCCACTGAGCGCTCCCTTGACTGCATGCTGTGGGTTCACAGCAGCAGCTTCTCAACTGAAATTCCAAAATTCCAGACCTTTTGACCAAATAAGGAATAGCTCACACCTGTCTAAGAGATATCTTTTGAGTGGAAGGTCCTGATTCCCTTTTCAGTGTAAATTAACTCAAAGTAAATCTGGATTTCTGTACATTAAGCATATTTATGTTTTAACCTTAGCACTGTGCCTATTTTTAGGCCTCCTCTCAAAAATTGAATCCCCACAATAAAAAAATTATATCTTTACAACCACATGGTCTGTTTACCTTTTGGAGTCAAGAGAACAATAATAAGATTTGCTAAGATTAGTAAAAAATTAGTGTATGTGTTACTGGTAAATAATAAATAAAGATAAAGTTTCAAGCCTAAAAAATTTTTAAATAAATAATTCTTTCAGGATGAATATAAATATCCATTTGAAATGATGCAGCTGTATCTGTAAACCACAATCAAATCAAAATCCAGTATGTGAACATTTTCTCTGCACAGACCAGCTCTCATAAAGTAAATCAGAACAAAATTAGGGAGCTTTTTGTAGCGAAAGTTCAGGCGAGGTCTCCAAAATGGCCATTTTGGCACAGTTAGGCACCATCTGTTCTCAAAGTCCCCCGATTGGGGGGACTCTGGTTGTAAAAAGATAAGTGTAACTTGGATGTATTTTGGTAAACAGCTAAAATTAAACATCTTGTGTCACTATATGAATGTTTATGGAAAAACTTGTAAGACTGCATTGGAAGTGATAGTTAACATTATTTAAATGTAAAAAAAAAAAAAAAAAAAGAAGCAAACTTGTATGTAAAGATAAAATCCGATATTAATGTGAATGTTAAAGTAATTGTTCAAGCTCCATAAGAATTATAAAAATTACAAAGTGCATCTGGAAGAGTCAAATAAATGAAGCTATAAAAATTCAGATAATTTTTATATGATCTTCAACTATTTTAAAACCTTTGTGACTTGTAAACAATGTCTCTTGAGTCATCCTCCAGGTGTGGGAGCTCCAAACCAACCACATGCTGTGCTGTCTTGACCACATGGTGTAGGTCTGTCTGCTCAGCTGCTGTGCAGCCTCTATATGACACTGTGCAGTTGTTTGTGAAGATGCTCTCAATGACGGTTCTATAGAAGCTCAGCAGCAATTTCTGGGGTAGCAGTGCTCATTTTAGCTTCCTTAGGAAAAACCATCTTTGCTAGGCTTTCTTGATTAGGCTTGAGGTGTTAAAGATTCATGATAGATGGCTAGACAAAGTGACAAAGGAAATCTATACTCTGCACACTCTACTGCCTCTCCATGTGTATGAAGGGGGAGGTGTGATTTATTTATTTTTTGTTCTCTCAAGTGACTTGTCATCTCCTTGGTCTTTTTAGTATTAAAGACCAGGCTGCTTTCCTGACACCACTCCACTAGATGTGCCACCTCAAGCCTGTAAGTTGTTTTATCATCAGTGATAAGCCCACCAACTGCAAATTTGATCACCCTATTGGTCATGAGTGAAAAGGGTGAACGGTACTGGACTCAGAATGCAGCCCTGTGGAGTTCAGGATTATGGCCGAATAGGTGTGCCCCCCACTTCTGATTTGCTGAGAGCGACTGGTGAGAATGTCCAAGACCCATGAGCACAGTGAGGGACCCAAATGCAAGTTATTTAGTTTGGTGACCATTTGTGGTGGTATGATCCACAAATAACATCCTAACATAACTGTTTTCTCAAGGTGTGTGTAGGTACTATGTAGGGCAGTTGCTTTTGCCTCCTCTGTACATTGCTTTGCCTGATAGGCAAACTGATTTTTATCATGGTCAGGTAAAATGATGGATTTATGGTAAGATAAGTATAAAAGAGAGAGCCAACCTGCTGCGTTTGCACATGCCACCATCTTGAACCAACAAAATTATGCTTTTCAGACATTTCTGGAGAATAAAGCTTTTTTTCTGAAACTTGTAAACAAATATGACCCTCAAAGGTGCCAACCCTTTCAGATCTAATCTTTGAACTCTCAGCTTTTCTCATTTAGAAAAGAGCCGCAGGAACACTTTGAGGTGCTGCTATTGTGTTCAGTTATTTGCATACATCTAAATGGAGCATTTTAGTCAAATGAATTCATAGCCTCACTTTCATCTCCCTTTAGATGATAAGGCTGCACTCAGACTTTGTTCCTGTCCTAAGCTGTGTCTCCTCTGGACATCTCCATTGAGCCATGTAAAGCAGTGATTTGTTCATTCTAATGAAACCCGTACAGTCATGATAACCTTTCCAGTGTGTCACATCGACCCCCCCCTGGTGTTGCCTGTTCTGACTATACTGGGATAATAATGGCAGCCTCCTCTGCCTAATCAGAGTCTCGGGCAGTGGGAGCGCTCCACTCTCCCTTGCTATTTTTTTTTCACTCTCTTTGTGTCCCTCCTACTCCCCGCTCCCTCCCTCTTCCTGCACCCTGCCGAGCAGGAGGTGAGAGGGACACTGACACAGCTCAGCTCATCACATCCAATTACTGCAGAGACAAAGACAGTGCTCTTCCCTGGACCAAGATATGTAGCACCCCAGAGGGAGTGTAATTGAAGGAGGGGTGATGAAGAAGTCAAGAGGAAGACGAGGGGTTTATAATACAGCCAGATATTATACAAACATAAATCAGCATCTATTATGTGGTCATATATTTGTAGTTTACTAATTGAAGAAATTTCTTTTTAAATACACACATCGTGAAAAGACTGTTTAGATTACAAGAGAAGAACTGTGAGCAATTGAAGGGGAAAATATGCACCAGAAGGTCTAAAGTTGTGGATAGATGTTTGAAATATGCAGCTCCTTCCACTCTAAATTATGAATGTATTATGAATGAAAGCTGAACAGACCAAACACATCACTGACAGGTGGTCTCACTAAAATAGTCGAGGTTATCTAACAGGGCTTTTGGAGGTGAGGACCAATGATCCGTAGGGCACATTTGAATCTTTACAACTCAGATAAAGAGTCATCACATCCAGACATTTGGCTGAATCTGCGTCATAAAACATGCATCTGTGCAGCCAAATGAGGCCGATCCCTGTGCACCTTCAAAAGCTATTCCACTGCAGAGAGACTTATTGCATTTGATGCACCCCCCACCTCAGAACTTTTCATGTTATGGGAGGAAGAGAAAGGAGAACAAAAAGCAGCCGCGGCTGTTTTACATTAAAGCACATGGGTCCGGCTGAGCAGAGGAAATGTAGCGATCTAGCCAACGTGTTTGATGATGTGCGCTTCCATTTAGTTTCTGACAGCTTAGAGGTCTACACAAATAAAAGGCTGACAAAGCAGAACAAATTTGCCATCCTCTGAAAGGACTATAATTTCCCTTTGGGGTTAAATTAAGAATTATTTTCTGGCTTTCCATGTATACATATATGTTTAGATGTTTGCTTTAACTCAATTATTTTCATAAGATCCATCTCAACATTCTCAGTCTTGAGATGCTTCTTTGTCCTTCTAGTAAAGACTAGATTGTGTTTAAATTGTGTATGTCACCTGGGAAATCAAGTTAATTGAGACCCAAAACCATTACATAAGCAAATATGGAAGCAAGAAAGAACTACATATGAGGGATATTGAATATCCTAGAAACTAGAAAGGGTAACTAGAAACGAGGCATCATGCCTGGTTTATTGCAGTCATATTTTTGTCCACTAATCTAATCTAATTCGGTGTGTTGCTTAAAGGCGTGGTCTCTAGACAGGAGGCATAATGTGCATCCAGTGTTTATTTGTCAGCCCAGACCAATGTCCATCTGTTTTTCCTGTCCAGGCAAAGGTAAGCAAAGAAACCTCTCCTTTGGAGGATGTTACGTTGAGGCAGGATAGTGGTTGAACTTCATTAACAAGCCATGTGTTAGTAGTTTTTTAGCAGCTTCCTCAAATTCAGAATCTCCTTCTTGCATACATGCACTCAGGGTATCACCATCTGGATTATCCATTGCAGCTTATTACCATAGCTAATCTCTTTTTCTGTTTGTCTTCGAAGAACATGAAACCCACTCCCTCACTGGCAGCTCTTGCATTTTCTGTGGAAATTATCCTCGGTGCTCACAGGCAAGGGACTATTTACTGCCATGAGACAAAATAATAATGATTTTAATGTGTGGGTAATAAGTTTTTCAAGTTTCAGAAATGTCACTGTCTAAAGGGAAAAATCTCATTTAGCCAGCTTGTATAAAGTTGCTTCAGTGACTAATTTCTGCAAGTACAATATATTAGTATTGACATTATTACAGTATAATAAACTAAACATTGAAATAACTTAAGCAACAATGGACTTTATTGACTTGTTTATCATTGTTAATTAAAGAAATTTTGGTTAACTGGTTTTAACAAAACAAGCCATCACAGATGCTAAATCAGCTTAACAATCACTGTAATTTTTACCACCTTTGAGCATTTGTATGTTTTGCCCCTCTATTTCTGCAGGATGATGCAAGACATGGAAAATCCTCAGCTCACCTCATGCAACAAGGGAGACCAACACTACCGCAGCTCCCCCAGTAACCAGTCCTCCTCCAGTGATCCAGGGCCGTGTGGCAGCAGCAACTGGTCCCAGCAGCCTGGATATGATGGGTACAGCACCAAAAATGTGTTCGTTTTTGAACATTTTTCTCTAAGTAGTCCTTCCAGTATTACATGGATTTTGCAGTAATGGATGCAGTTACAATCACTCCCAGCACAGCTTCTCAGTCCTGGCAGCTTTTGCCAAATGCTATTTTTCGGCATGAAATGACCAGATCATCAGAGCAGTGTAATTCTTCTCGTTACATTTTTTTTTCTTTACAGTAGGTAAACTAACGAAAACATTAAAATTACACCCACAAAGATTTGATAGCATAAAAAATAAGATTTTTTTTTATTCCATTAATGTATAGTTTCCATTAAGTTATTTCACAGTATTATTTTAATTTTTTCTTCAAGGGAAAATGAAAGCACCACTTTAACAAACTACAAGACCATTTTGGAGAAACCCATTGGAAAGAGTTTTTGCTTTGTTTTGTTTTTTATCGCACAAGACTGAAATTCTGTCCAGACCAAGAGGACAAGGTTTTGTAGTCTCTGTCCACACAAATGTCATTATCACACTTTCTTTTTTGGGGGTCTGTATTTCCTCTTCTGTTTAACTTTATAAATGTTCAGATATACAACAGATGGCAGGACAGCACAGCCTTTAGACTGCACAGGCATAAATGTGTCAGACTGAGCTGAATCCATCGGAGGCTCATGTCTGTGTATAGATGGTTACAGAGCTTGACATGAGGCATAGCTCCCTGCTGCTGCTTTCCTGTCAGAGGCCTCAAAAGTGCACTGAACTCTTGAGGACCACCGAGCCCTGTCAGAGCTGCTTGAATGCAGAACAACAGTCTAGCTGATTGATCGTCTCTTAGAGTCTTTGTTAAAGATAACAAGACACTGTAGACTCTGTTCATCCCTTGTAACCCCTATTAGCTCTTCAAGGTTTAATTAAGATCTGCTTTGAAAAATTTGCTCCTTTTTCTCTATTGTCAGTGGCAACAAAGTGCTTGGCATGTCGAGGCGAATGAAAAGAGGTCTCTTGCCAGCGTTGTCGGGCAGCTTCTTTATTCTATTAAAAGCTCAAGTGATTTGACCTTAAAGGGTCTCTAGCTAATTGCTGTACATCTGTGGTAGATCTATTCAAGCCTCTCTTATACTTGAATACAGAGCTCAATCTATACACAGAAAATAGTTTATAGCCTTTTTTCTCCTGCTCATTTTTCCTCCAGCTGTCCATCCCCTATCCTGCATGAGCGGGCAGGGGACATCCAGGGAGGGGATGGAGAGATCCACAGGGAGAGAGAGCCCACGCTGGAGAGAGCCAGATCTGCAGGTGAGCCTGATGTACTTTCATTCATGCAGTCATGATTCAAGTGCATGTAAGGTCTTGAGCATATAATGAATTAAAGAGGGAGTAAGCCAGGGCTTTCATGATTCATGTTGTTCTCCACAGAGGCTAAATGGCACATTCCCTCCACTAAGATCCTGAATCCTCTGAAGCAAAGAGAAGGAGGAAAAGATTCACCAAACAAGCTGTCCAGGGTAAATATCGGCTCTACTGTGGTTCCCCTAGACAGAAGTTGTCTGCAACTATAGATGAGTTCTTTAAATTTATTGCTCAGCTTTTTTCCGAGGCCTCAATATTTGAAAATGCTGAGTTTGATGCAGCCTTTCAGTGGGCTTTCTCTGCCCAGCTATGCACTGTCAGACCTGCCTTAACCCTTTTCGGTGTTGCCTCTTAAGGTGAGGTTGGATTGCCCTTGTTTATGGGCTTTTCAGCAATCAGTAGCTCAACTGACATGTTTAGCTGGGATGGTCATGTCGTCACATTCCCAAACTAATGGGCATCTCATCATTGTTTTCTGGTTTTCTCACACTCAAGGCAGATTTCACTAAACACATTTAGCCTTTTCACATCCCCTTTCTTAGTATTCCATGCTCTTATATCTTTTTTTCTAGCTTTTTATACTGGAGGCTGGTAAATATACCCAACAACTTATTTCAGTTAGTGGTTTAAGCTATCGTCGCATTAACCCAGACCTGTGGATAAAAAATTAAACCTGTTTCCTGGCACTGTGTGTCACTAATGCACAGGGCTTGTTTTTCCAACTGTTTTTGATGTGATGTGATTTAAGTTGCATCCATGATTTAGCAATGTTAAGTATAGCATAATAAAGAAAGCATGTCAGCTCAATTCAATGTAATTCATGGTTTATTTTCTAAGATTAAGCTTTTCTATAAAGCTCCCTCACTAAGCATCTGTTTTCCAGTTAACAGCCTGATTTTTTTAGGGTGCTGATGTACATGTTAAATACACTGAGCTCAAGTTGGCCTGAACATTTTTCCACTTGATAGTGAATATTCCAGCTTTCTGATCAGATCTGGGGTTGGTTGATTTTTAAACTGATTTATGGACCAGATGATATGTCTTTCTCCAAATAAGTTCCACAATATCAGAGATTGCATACAAAGTTTGCTGCATCCAGCATATTGTGCTTGTATTCCTTCCTACATATTACCATAAGATGACCAAATTTATAACAAGCCTCACATAGACTGTTGCCTCAGTCAGGGACATATGAACATTTGGTGATGCCCAATGAGTAAACTCGTTCTCATATCACACAGCAGGCATGTTAAAATAACCGAAAGAATTTTTTGCAGCTGCCATTTAACCTCGTTTGATTTAATACCCCCCACCCCCACCCCCACCCCTTCTCTTCTCTCTCTTTGTACCAGGCTGGCGATAAAAACTCAAGCCACTCAAGTAGCAACACTCTTTCGAGCAACGCCTCCAGCAACAGCGACGATAAGCACTTTGGCTCTGGAGACTTGATGGACCCAGAGATGCTGGGCCTCACTTACATCAAAGGAGCCTCCACAGACAGCGGCATAGACACTAATCCCTGTGTGCCCCCTGGGGCCCGAGTGTTGCTGCAGGGTCGTGTGGGGGAGCAGGGACACCCCTGGGTGTCCGAGCACCATGAGGACGGGGCTTCTGAGGAGAATCATGGAAAACTCTACTTACAGCAGGGCTTTGCTTCGGCACTTATGTCTAGTCACGTGACAGAGGGCAGCATCGGAGACCTCAGTGAGATCTCATCTCACTCAAGGTGCAGTACAAACAAAAAAAATTTTTTCCGAATGATGTATAATTTGCAGATATTTAAGCAAGCAAACATGTAATGATTTTCTGCATTTTGGGTTTATGACTTTATATCACGCTACATCTAACCAATGGAGGCTGTAGTGAGTGAAATTAAGGGCCAAGTGGAAAGCCAGTAGCTGTTGCTTCCATAATTTTTACAATTATGGAAAATTTTGGATGCATGTACTTGAGAGGAATCATGTTAATTAAGCTTTTTAAAAGCTCAACACTTGCTGTTAATGTGGTGATCTGTTTTTGTTTTGTCTCTGGGTAAATAGTTTGAACTGTTGAGGCTTAATTCTTGTTGGGTCACTGAACTTATTTGCCTGCTTTGGAAATTCACACCCTTTTTTGTGCTACATAGCTAGCAGCAAAATCCGCTGTGCTGAAATACATGGATGCACATTCACACACCACCACTGCCAACCTATTCAATCCATTATCTGTCCTGTCAAACACGCAGAGACAAACAAATGCACAAAAGGAAGGTCTGTGCCTATTTACTGACATTCTCACAGAGCCGTGATCGCTGTCTGACCCACCGCCCAACTCATCCAGCTGTGCTGAAGCCAGTGGCTGTATCACAGGGGGGACTGTACTACAAGTTCTCTTCACCAGACTGCAGCCCATCTGGGAAAAGAGAAGAAATGTCAGACAGGGTTGAGCCTTGCAGCCATTCACAGCGTGTCCTTATAGAATAGAATGGGTATCTATTTGTTTATGCCACACAGGATTATGTTACACAATCTGTTCAAAGCATTGACCTGTTTGAAAGGCATCAGATCTGTCCATCCCCCTGATCTCATTTAAAAGTGAGGAGAGAACCAACGGCATCACCTTGACTACTGTAAAGTTTCTCTCCTTTTATGTAATGGTCTTTGACACTAGGGAGTCATCTGAACAAACAGTGGAGCAGCAGGAGCACATTCGGCAGGGTGTGGCCCAGATGGTCATGAATATGAAACATGAATGTAGTGCTTCCAGCTAAAGCGGTCTAATGTAATTTAGGAGAAAAGCTAAAAGGTTCTACATCATGTTAACACCAAAACCCGATATCTTTGTGGGCTTTGGATTTAAGCAGCTAACAGGTGAATCCTAAGTGGGCAGGAGGCATGAAACCCAAACTGTCCATCATTATTATTAATGATTAAACTAATGAAGGGATCTGAGAATACAGGCAAGTAGCATTTATTGTCTGATGCATAACTCCTTTATATCATTTTTAAAAGTGATGTCATCATTATGTTATCATCAGAAAGATAATTCCTTAGTTCCCCGTTCATTATAGGTAAATGTGATTATCTGAGTGGGGGAAAAAAACAGAAGCAGTGTTGCTATTTTTAAAAGCTTTTGATGAAATAATGTTTTTTCCCCAATAAATGAAGCATTCCTATAACCATTTGATCATAATTTTAAGGGTCAGTTCACTCTAATATCAAAATTTTAAAGCAGTTGCCAACTTACATGGTAGCTAGGAGTTTCTGTGCTTGTTATGCTTGAAGATGCATAAATCAACAGGGCAGATGTCTCCCAACCTGAAGACTACTAAGTGGGAGAAATGCCTCTTTGTGGTTTGAATCACTGACCCATAAATGTGGTTTGTCATTCGACATTTTACTAAATATTGAAAGGACAAAGTTCAGTAACAATACGGGCATGATAGGCTGGAACTGAGTCACCTTCAAAGTAGGTTAGAGAAACAAGCTTGAATGTATGTATGAAGAGGAAATTATGTCATCCTGTCTCAGCCAACCACCGCGCTCGTCCATTCATGAGCCATTTTAAGTTGGAAAGAAAAAAACCCTCATTTGATTAGGTTTATTCCAAGCATCTGACCTGGGTGGCTTGTTCATAGCCACTCATGTTTTTTCATTGCTAACACTTGTTTTTATGTTTTTATTATAATTTTCTTTTTTGTGTCTCTTGTTTTAATTCTCACTCATTATTTTCTCACCTTTGAGTTACATTATGCTTTATTTTTTGCTGTTTGATCAGTGGCTCACACCACTCTGGCAGTCCTCTGGCCCGCGGTGCCAGGTACTGTATGTCCACTGACTCCTCCAAGGTGTACACCATCCCCCAGACCAGCAGCTCAGGGCCAGAGCCAGGGCCAGGCCCCAGCTCGGAGTCCTGCGGACAGGCCACTTGCAAACTCCCAGTGAGCATGAAGACGGCTGATGATGATGATGGTGATGATGATGCCCACAGCACTGAGGGACCTCCCAACATTTCAGAGTGTGGGTGAGTGTGTGTGACAGAAGAAAGCAAGACAGAGCCTGAATGAGATCATCACCAAATGAGCAAAATACCACAAAAGCATAGCATATTTAGCTCAGTTTGGTTCCAGCTCTCATGGTTCATTTAATGTTTACTCCAAACTGGATGACTCCCTCTTTAATAATAAAAAAGGTCTGGTCAGCATTGGCTTTGTTCATGTATAACAAAAACATGCATTTCAAGTAATCTGCAAAGGAAGTGTTATATTTTAGTCAGCCCACAAGCTCCTAAGACTATAAAAATGGGGAACTTTTTAATAGAAGGCTGTTATTCTGGAAAATGAAAATCTACACTTGTCTGTATATAACTACCGATGGACGTCATAGCTTAGAGGTGAGATCATGTGGTCACTCAAAAAACCTGTGGAAATGCATGATAACAAAAAAGAGAGGTGAGCGCTACTGAAACCTGACCAACTGCAACGGCATAGGCCGAGACACAGGTATTATCAGGTGTGAACATTGCTCTGGTTGTAGACTTGATTTCTCTCAGACCTGCTGTCTAGCCCACCCAGAGTGCATAAAATGGTCTTGATTGAAGCAGACAGCCACAAAATAAATAAGCTCAATGAAGCCGTTGACATAATACACTTGACACATGTCACATGTCGTTATTGATCGTCCCTCTGAAGTCAGGTCCCTGTGGATTGCTAGGCTGAGCCTTTGACAGATCAGCATCTCTGCTGGGAGTCAGGCAACGATCCACGTAGCAACAGGCTGCTGTCACACATTCCACAAAGTAGCTTCTAGAAATGTTGCCTAGGAGGAGAATTTATTCAGTTGTTCAGCAAAGCCGAGAAAGTGTACTCTCCTTAGACGTTATATGAGCATTGGTGACTGACAGTGTCTGTCCGATGATGAAATGGCTTCCTGTAGAGGAGTGTATGTATGTGTGTATGCACTTGTTTGAGGGTGCTAGCAAGCAAGCACATGGACATGTATTAGAGGAGTGAATGTTAGTTATGCCCTGGAAGAAACCTCTAGCTATAGTTTCCAAGTAATTTTATTTAGCCTGTGAAATTTGCTGTGTGATTGATCGCATGCACTGAAATCATCTTCTACGAACTTATGAAAAAGCTCTGTAATTCAGTTACCCTCCCCATTGTTTGTTTTTATATTCCTACCATTTTATTTCATCTTACATAACAGGGTCTCATGATAAATGGCCTAATACTACTCACAGATATTGTTCTAACGTAATGAAGTTTCTCTTCCTTCTTTTTAAAGATTTTTTTCGTTTGCTGTAACACTGTCTGATGCAGGATGTCTAACGATGCTTCTAACCCTCGGCTCTTTCTCTCTTGCTTTTCCTTTTTTGTTTCAGAGGAGCGGAGAGCTTGTTAGCCTTCCTTCTCAAAATGCTGTCTGAGCGTTCCAGGTACACAGTTAAAGTAAACCCCTGTGGCCCTGATCTGACCCAGCTTGCTTCCCCATGCACTGCCCCACCCCCTTTTGTCCTAAACCAACACCTCCCTCTACTCTCTCACAGCAGGTCTCAAAGTGCAGTTTCTGTCATGTGACACATCCTTGAAAGTGGAGGGCAACCAGCTGTGTATCAGCAACTGTGACGTTTGTGCTGTATCTCCTACAGAATAGTGTCCAACCCAGCTCTTCCCCTACGAATGTAGAAGAATAAGGACATTTTAGGAAGATAAAATGTGCACATAAACACACACATTAATGTGAGTGATGTACCGATTTTAGAGTGAAACAAACTGGATTCCGCTTATAGAATTAACAGGTTATTAAATTTGCAATATATGTGTATTAATGGCTTGGTTGCCATGACGCCAAAAGCCTAAAACAGTGCAACTCTCGGCAATAGTGTCTCTAGGTAACCATCACTGCCAGGCTGTCCCGTCGTCTAGCTGTCTAACCAATCTCCCTGCCACCATCTAACACCTTGCCAACAGCACTCGGTTGTCACGCACATGCTGCTCACTTATAGCAGAGGTCTCACAGCCACACAACTCCACCAGCCAGGTCAGTCACATCCTCCATGCCCTCTGCCCTCCCTCCTCAAGCACTCAACACCCTCAGACTTGTTTAAATGTTTCCAAACAAACACTTCTGAAAACCAGTGCCAAGAAAATGTGTCACCTCTTGTGGGTCCTTCTCCAATCCCTGTCGAACAGCTCTCATGTCTTCCTCTGTTGTTGTGTGACCACTCCTTTTGGTCTATGGTAATCTCTTTCCAAAGCCCTTGTTTTTTCTTTATCTCTCACAGTACTTGGCTGCACTCATGGCAGTCTCTTTAGTATGGTGATATTGGACAAGGTGGCATTGGAAGCAAACCTCCCTCCTATTTTCCTGTCCATCCCTGCTTCCCCACATTTACCTGACTAGCACAGATCGGAGAGGCTCCTGATGTCAGCATGCTATGGCGGATCTACCACTTGGACCTTATGTGTTATTCTGCAAATACTCCTAAAGTAGCTGGGGCTACCTTTGAACCCAAGCTGCGAAATCCCCAAGGCCTTCTTTGCAAGACATTGTTCCAGTGACCTTAGTGATGAGCTGTGCTCTTCTTTTCCCTCTGTCATCTACAGGCAGCTGTATGCGCAGGAAGCAGCCTGCCGGCTTCAGGCTGCTGAGCGAGACGGAAAATCACTGCAGCGACTTTCAAAAGAAGAGTACCGTAAAATGATGCTGCCCAACAGCCCTCCAGGAGAAGACAGGAATCGGAAGGTGAGGTCACTGTGGTTGAGGGTTGACTGTTTGATGACTCATGTGTTTTGAGATGTATGATGTTTTTTTTAACAGAAAAACCTACTAAATCTGTAAAGTCATGAATGATGCTGTAGTGACATTAGATTTTATAAACCTCTGTCAAACCCTAAGGATATCTCTTCATGCTGACTATTAGATGTAGAAGATACAAGGCCAAACGAGCGCAGATGAGCTCTTACTGGTGCTCAAGTGAAAACAAGAAAAACATGTGCTTCCTATTATCTGGCACTGCTTATTTACTCCACAGCTGATATCTCATCTCTTCTGACACAAGACCCCATGTGTCCTCTATGACTGACAGTGCTTGATTTGATTTATAAAGAGGCCCAAGTTTACTCAGTTGGGATGTCATGGATTAAAGGCAGGAAGTTGTATAGAGCACATTGATGTTTGATGTTCCTGGGTCCTGTAGAGTCTATTAATTGCATCTCCACTTCTCTTCACCATCCCCCATCCATTATCTACCAGGGAAGGACCCTGGAGATGTACAAATAGGTTATTTTTGGATGCTGCTCAATTCTAGTACAAATGCACTTCACTCCCCAAGAGAAGCCACTAATGTCCTCTGGCACAAGCAAGCCCTGTCTCTCACATGAATCAGCTCAGTGCACTGATTTGTTTGTTTTATTGTTGTTCCCTTGGCTTACACTACAATAAAATGTGGCACTTACAAGAGAACTAAGCAGCGTTTGCAGTTGTCAGAAATGAGAGCAGCACACACACTTTCATTTGATTGCATTTTGTTTCCCGCAGAGAAGGAAAGCTCAGTAACCTGTACAAAGGTACCCGTTTCTGATTGTGTGATTCAGAGAGCAGCAGGGTCTTTGTTGTAGTCGTGCTGTACGATCTGATAATGCACTGCATGGGAAAACAATCTTTAGGAGAGATGCATCAAAGAGGGCACAATGCCTGGCACTCTAAACACACACACACACGATCCCAAAGAACACATGTTCTTTTCCGGAAGCAGCTTCTCTAGGACTGCATGTTTTCAATCATCAGCTGGCACATAAAAGAATGAAATCATGATAATGACAGTGTTGGAAACTATGTTGATTAATTTCCCATTCACATTATTTAATCTTCTAAGTGATTAACAAAGGATACAGTAAAGGTTAATGCCCCTTCAGGCAGTCACCCGATGCCAGTCTTTGTGTGGGTGAGCAGGTGCACAGAGATTTTCCCTGCCAACCACAGTGTCTGCTTGGACGCCCCTTTCACAGACAGACAGACAGGCCATTGTGTGGCTGACGTAAAGGAAAGGCCGTTCACAGCTTATTCTCCCACAACATTCCTCTTTTAAACCTCCTGTGGGAAAGAAAAAAAAAAAGAGATCTGAATAGGTGGTTGTCCAAAACATCCTCCCAAGTGGCACGTCAAAGGGGTCTAGAGCTGGTTGCTGTCTTTGTTTAATGTGCGCTGTAAGGAGGAAAGTCAGGCACATCAGAAAAAATCTATGTGGAAGTGTCAAGGATGGCACGGCTGATAAGAATTGTGCTCTTATACGATGAATTCAAAGACCCAACAGCACAAATCAAGCCAAGTCCATCTCCAGCTGAGGTGAATTTAGACACACAAGAATTACTGATAATCTTCTAGGTTTCATCAATATATTTTTCTCAGCAGTGTTTCCCAGCAGGTTCAGCTCAGCAGTGCAGGGATGTGCTCCGAGTGCCTGGTTTGTTGCTGTAGATATAATGAATTGATGGCTTTCTGCAAAACATTAAGCCCCCTTGGAAATGGTTTCATTTGCAGCAAGTCCTTTTATTGTAGCTCCAATTCTATGCTATTTTTGCTTTATGTAAGAGAGCAGAACATTCTGTTTGAAGCGGTTTTGATGAGAGAGAACCTTATGGTGTCTAATCTTGTAAAGCTGGGTTGGAAAACTTGCAATAAGATACAACTGTGTTAAGTTAAAGAAAGCAGTATATGCTTTTTTTGTTTTAAAGACAGACTTGATGTTTGTTAAATTCTCACCGTGGGATTTGTGGAGGATTTGTCTTTGAAACTGAGACGGCTGGGTGTTGGCTTGTGGGGATACCAGTCTAGTTTTGGTTACAGCTGAGAAGCCAAAGGCAGAAATTTACTCATCTGCGCAGCTGCTCCGCGTATCATTTGTGGCCACTTTTGATGTCACCCCCGCTGTATTTATGTAAGCTAAATGGGACGGTGATGGATGGGATTGGTCTTTGAGGTTTTGTGTGTTTAAACAGGAGATCTCCTGTCAAAACTCTGGCAACAGTCACGAAACACAAGTATCTTTGCCCTGGTAACCTGTGTAATTCTTCTTTGTAAACAGAGGTTATCCTTTCGTGACAGTGCTAATTTTCTAGGCTCTTAAGTGTTTGCGATTGTTCATTGTGACGTGTGCAGTGACTTGGTCTCTAAGATGAACTTGTTTGCTGACCTGACTGTAATAATTTTACCACCAGCAACAGTATTGGAAGGAATGCAAAATCTATCCATGTGGCTACAGCACTGGCCACAATTATTGATTCATTTAACACTTTTTTATGCCGTGCATTGAGCAGCAGTAAAGGTTAGCACCCACACATAAAACTTGCAAATAAGCAACCATGAAAAGATCAATAGGGCAGAAGTAACTAATTGAGCATGATGCAAATCCCTCTTCAGTTTGTCATAATGGCTGTTTTGGAAGCCCACACACTATGTTTACTCTCAGTCAAATTTGGGCATGAATACACAGCTTGCCTAGGGGCTTTTTCTCCATATCACTCTTTGAAATAGACAAGATCAACTGGCTGATCCTGGTTACATTTGTTTGGTTCTTCTTTGTAAAATAAAAGATTGGGGGGGGGGTTCTAAAATGTATTAATCATTATTATTATTATTATTATTATGCATGTTAGAGAAGCTGTTTAAAGAGCGTAATGAGGTTGCTCTGTGGTGGTTCTCTGGCTGTGGAAACTCAAATTAGTTCTTAACTAGAACAAACCTGGAACTGGATCTAGCACCAGCCCTGAGCCATCACTGGAACTGCTATGGTTGAAAAAGGGGGACAGAGCAACAAGCATTACTCATTTTATTTAAAGTAGAAGCAGTTCAAAGTGAATTGCAAAATTATTTTCCAAACAGATTTGTGGGGTTTCCTGCTAAGCTAATACTTCCTGGGCCCCAAAGCAAGTCCTGTTTTCTAACCCTTTAAAGTGACCTACAAAAGTGACAACCAGCTGGGACAGACGTGACCTCAGTTAAAAGTCCGGCCCTCCAAATCATTCATCTGCCTGTTTTTCAGGATGTAGAAGGAAAGTTCTCTTCCTGCCAACCATTGTCTGAAAAGCACTAATCTGAACCAGTGTTAGTTGACCTTACGGACATTTTTCTCACACCCAATCAATTAGCTTTTTCAAAGAATGGAAATATGCAAAATCCCAAAAATCCATAAATCGGATTTAGCTAAAGTCTTAAACCACACGCGGAGGATGGGTCCATGATATTAATGCAACCTTGTGTCCTGAATTTCTATAAATAGAGACGTGCATTGTTGGCATACCGCCATAGATTAAGCCATTTTAAGAAACTGTTTGGTATTTTGTGTTTCTGTGCTTAAATGAGCCAGATTGCTTCAAATCAAATGTAATATATCTCAGACTTGTCTGTCACTTCACAATTTTCTTCTCCAACCACTATTGTGGCACTAACACTTCTTCTCTGGTGTCGGTGGCCTCTAACATTGAGATCTGACCATGACTTGCCAAAGGGGAGTGACCCCTGTCACCACCTCCAACAGCCCTGTCCCCTGTTCTTCCCACTCTGTCAGACACTCTCAAGCTGTTCTCAATCATTTGCATTTTTCCTGAGAGCAGAAACTGTAATTAATTCCTGACATTGCTCGCTGATGTTCTTTTCTAAACCACCAAACTGCCTGTTCATGTAAACCTTCACTGCCTAGGAAAAAGCAAAGCAATGGGACACTACAGACAGAGAATATGAAGATCATTCATCATTGTTATTTCTTTTGTGATGACTTTGTCTTGACAAATTGCTCTTCTTCTCCCTCAGGTGTCAGCAGTGGGCACTTTGTCACCGAGACGCTCCCTGTACCGAACACTTTCTGACGAGAGCGTGTGCAGTAACCGCAAAGCCTCGTCGTATACCAGTTCGCACAGTTCCATGCTGGATCAAGCCATGCCTAACGACATTCTGTTCAGCACCACCCCACCTTACCACAGCACGCTGCCTCCTCGCATGATCCACAATCAAGGAGCGTCCAATCTGCGGAGTGAGTACAGGCAGTAAAAAAGAAACACCCACAGATACATTACGGTAAACACTGAGGACAAAAACTATCTCTGATCAAAATGAATTAATGCGATGGAAGGCTGATATACAGTTTCTCAGCGCGATTCTCCTGGATTATCATTCATCTTCTCTGGCACCAGATAAGAGCCAGGATGAAGTTACTTGCTTGAAGAGCCACTTGTGCCCTACTGATTTCATTAGTACAGCTAAACACACTCCAGCTACACTCCTCAATATAGCCAGCTAATTGGAAACGGGTGAGGCTGCATGCTACTTGCAAGCTATCTGCCACTTCGTCTGCGTTAAGCAGACACCTGTCACTGCTGGCTAGTTTTTCCTTTTCTACTGTTCAACCAGCTTCCTTGGAATATACACTAGTAAATGAGAAGTGTGATATGCCCTGCCTGTGCTTCAGCAGGTCTTTAAGATCACTGCCGTAAACATGCCAGTTTTTTCCACCTGGGTTGTCACTGTGTCTGTCATGCATAATGTTTCATTCACTCATGACGTCCTACCCGCCTACCCTCTCTGTCCTTCCTTGTCTCATTTCCATATCGTTCCTCACCTGTCTCCTGCTGCTCTCGTTAGATAGAAAATGGGCTTTGGAAAGATGGTTTTTCTCTTCTTGCTGTCAACTTGATGGATTCCCGATTGTTTTGAAGGATAGTTGAGAACACAAGCTCTCTCTCTTTTCCCCTACTGAAACGGCCCAATTTGGTAAACAGTGAATCACTCCAAGAAGCTTGGTAAATTGAAAATAGAATGTCAGCTTCTACTCAAGCTCTCTCAGTCTCTTCTCTGCTTCCCCGCTTATGTTTTTCTAAATGCCCCTGCAGAAAGGGAGCTTATTTATTGCATTCTACATCTTTAGGGCAGAGAGGGAGTAAGGGTGGGAGGAACAGAGGGAAGGAAAAGGAGATATTGATTGAAACATGAAGACATTTACTTAGACAAGTCATTTATCGCCCGACAGTCAAAGTGATTCACAGACAAGTTGGTTTAATGTGACTTGAGCCTATCATGCTGTCACATAGATACAAACTTTTCGTTTAAAAGTGTGATTGTTTGCAGCCCGTAGGCGGATTTGTGAGAGTCATCCAGATGGGATCTGGAATTGCCTTACTGAGTCTAGACTGATAAAGCTAGGTGTTTCGATGTACATGGCTGAAGTTAGTTGAATTCCAATATTTTTAATAGCAATAAATAGTTTAAATGAACTCCCTGCTTTTCCCCTTCTATGCTCCTCCATTCCTCCTAAACTCCTCCTGTCTGATCAACACCAGCGGGCGTCTCAAAGACTAGCCCTAAACTAAACTAAACTCAGGCCGGGCTTAGACACTGATAGGATTGCCTGCCTGTCTCTGCAGGTGAGTTTTGGTTCTCTGACGGCTCCTTGGCGGACAGGTCCAAGTTCAGCGACCCGGGCCTCATGCCCCTCCCAGACACTGCCTCGGGCTTGGATTGGTCTCACCTGGTTGATGCAGCACGAGCCTTCGAAGGTAACCAGCTTGGCTAAAGCTGCTGGCACCTTGTAACCACCACTAGTACATCCCCCCTCCACCCAAACCCTCACCCCTCGGATGCTTAGCGCGTATATGTTTGTGTGTCTGTAATCTGCAAGTGTTCGCTCGCTTGCATGCTTAGGTTTGTGTGAGCTGTGTTTCTGTTTCTACTGCTGTCTCTTAAGTGCTGCCGGAGGTGACTTTTGGGAATCCCTCTGCTTTTTGCACCTCTGCTCTCAGCCCCTTCATGGTTCCCATCAAGCACTGTGATCTGGAAAAATGAGCTGTCATTTCTCAGTACAGAGATGGAGCCAATTTTCACACCATAAAACCCAAGTCAGCACTCAGGCAGAATTCTTCACAGCTGCGCCTTTTACTGTTAAATTTTGGGTTGTTTCTCTAAGCTCATCTTTTGGCCTGTCAATTAAATGCAAAGTATCTTTTGTGGGTTTTTCAGGAATGAAGCATTTACATGAAATTATTAGGACTTAGATTAAGCTGTCATCTTAGATAACAAGAGCTCTGTCAAAGCTGAAAGTCTTTTTTCACGGTTAATAAGCACATCTAAGCCATGTCATGGGCGGCATCATCATTTTTCATTTATTTTTTCTTACTTTGAGTGCTTATTTAACCACCATCATGTCAGTGCATTTTCCCATCTACCATGGAAACGCTAACATGCCATGCAATGTTCTTCCACTTGAACTATTTCTGACCTCCACCAGTGAGCGTAGATTGTGGCTTGTGATTTCTCATTGGTCAACTCTGAGTTTTTTCTTTTGATTTCCTGCTGCAAAGCCTGGAGTCCATCATTTAGAGAGAGAAGAATCATCAGAGATGATGGAGAGTCTGACTGACAGCAGCAAGGCAGTTGTCACGGGAGCCTGTGTAAACTGGAGCCTTGTTGCCAAGCAGAAAGTGGCTCCAGGCAGCCATTGTGCCATGTGTGTTTAACCAGCTCTGCTTGGAGGCAGGGGGAGAAGGAGCTTGGCTGAGATGTAAAGCATTCATAACCTTGACTGTGTGGATCTTGAGAGATTGCTCATTTTTACTTCTCATGGCAAAAAAATAAATAAAATAAATCAATTGGAGTGGCTTGCAGCATTCAAATAAAGATAACATGTCCAAAACCATGTGTTCTCTTGGCTCGTAAAAGTAAAAGCAGATGCGATTACAAACAGGCTTTGGTAATTACTTAATGTTTTCTTTGAAACAGTCTTAATATATTTTTATATTCCCTTACAAACATGCATTTTTTGCTCACAATTTTGCCATTTTATTTTCACAGTAATTTGTTTTCTTTGACATTAATCAGGTTGTCCACTAAATCTGGACTCGCAGAAATGACAAGCTACTTTTCTGCACCCGTCTTTAATCTGTTTGGATGCAGTCATAGAATATGAGGAAGATGTTCATTCATATGTAAATGAAAGCCTGATTTCCCTTTCCTTCTTCCCCTGAAAAACCACCAGCTCCTGGCTCAACCAGCTTTTGTCTTAGAGTGGATTAGCTTTCATTTGGGGACTAAATTAATGGAGAAGCTTGCTTAATCTTTCCTATGAATATGCAGATCCTCCTATCTAAAGTCTCAGACCAAGGGCTTGAGAAGGAGTGGCTTCTAAAGAAAAGAGCACAAGGCTTAAAACTGAGCAGTCCCAAAGCGTGACATGCCAAGTTTGGGTTTTCCATGCAGCTTTGATGAAGCTTAAGGGCCTGATATGGTAAAACAAGCATGACTGGTGTCTTACAGCTCACTGGGATCCAGTCCATTATAAGCCAAACAGCTGTCAGAGGAAACAAAAAAGATTTAAGGGCACTGGAGCAACACCCAAGGGACTGCCTATATCTGTCATTTCTAGGAACGTCCTGTTACCACCTTGTTACCTATTGTCTGATTATACACCTCTCAGTATGAGAGTGCCTTTGATGACATCAAACCAGAGTCATTCATTCATACAGCCAATGAATAAATCGCCCTTCCTGTCAAGAACGCTTGCATGCGATTGTTATTCTGCTCTATTTTAGTAGCATGTTGACAAAATGATGTGAAAAGCAGATTATAACCTGCTGCGTCACCTGTTCTGTCTCAAGACCAGCGCGTGGCGTCTTTCTGCACAATGACGGACATGCAGCGGGCCGAGGCTCTGCAGATCTCAAGAGAGCTGACCAGACGGGTGGTGGAGGCGGAGGGAGCAGCGCTGGAAGCAGAGTAGGCTTCACTTACAACACAAACACACAAGCAGCAAAACTCCTGGAGATTTATTGTTTGCTAAAAAAGCCATTCCTCTCTTAACAGTCTGAGATTAGCAGTTCTTACCAGGCGCAGCTGGTGCAAAGAGCTTCTCTATTAGGCAAAGCAAAAACTTAAGAAAAGGTGTAAGAAATTGCTAAATTGTGTGCTTATTTGCTTTTATATCAGCTACAGTCAGAAAGCACTTTATTACTCAATTAAATTCTGCATCGATGTGACATAAATAAATCGGTCAGATAAAAAAACAACATGTTTGCTTTTTCTAAAGCAAAAGTTGATATCAGTTCATACTATATATTATGCAACAGCCTTCAACATTACTTTAAAGTTGCGTTCAAAAACTAGCAGGTCGGGTTCCAGCAAACCTCAACAAAACCAGTTTAAAGAACCGGATCCAATTTTTCTCCAGAAAGGGTATCTGTGACCCCTCAGGCTACACTGGATTACTGGCAACACCTGCAGCCTACATCTGTTATGGGTTGATGTGATGAAAAGTATGTTTTGCAATTTTTGGATTGTGTGCCAAAGTTTATAGATCCAGAACAATACATGAAGTGTATAATTTACAATTATATTTGTGGCTTGGTTTTGGTAGCAGTAAATAAAATGTAGATTAAAAGCATGTGTGCACAGTGGGAAAAAATGTAATTTTGTTTGATTTTTTTTGTTTATTTATTTTTCTTTTGTGGCTTTACTCTTACCTTCATTGTTTCTGTGTGTAAACCAACAGCAGCTCCCCATCCACGCTAACTGGCAAAGTCAACCAGCTGGAGGTGATCCTCAGGCAGCTGCAGCATGACCTTAGAAAGGCAAGTTCACATATACGACTAATTTCTCAATTATATTTTTGGCACCTTTGTGCTTTTCTTTTCCACACGAGCAAACAGCGCATGTCGGTGTCACACAGCCTGACAATGAGTAATGGGTGCCCAGAGGTCTGCGTAATACTAACTCATTCACTTAATTTGATATCCTGCTTCCTTTCCTTATTGTGTCCCAGTCCAGCGCTTCCCCACCTCCACTAATGTGCTTAAAACGAGAGAGGAAGTGCACTTTTATCAGAGGAAAGGTTGCTTTGCCATTTTAATGCCTCCCATTTACACTGCGCTGACGAGAGATGGATGTTCTCTAAATAGAAGGGCTTTTATCAACTTCATCAATTTATCTTTTTGCCTCATGTCCCTGTTTTGGTTGCGTGTGTTCTTTTGTGTTCAGGAGAAAGAGGATAAGGCAATGTTACAGGAGGAGGTGCAACACCTGAGACAGGACAACATGCGGCTGCAGGAGGAGAGCCAGACGGCAGCAGCTCAGCTCAGGAAGTTCACAGAGTGGTTCTTTCACAGCATTGACAAGAAACCCTGAGAGGGAGGCCTGTAGAAAGAAAGGGAAACCAAGCAAGGAAGGTCTTCATCCCTCCGGGGGCACCCACTCAACTCCTGTTTAAGCGTCTCAGATGATCTATAAGTAAACAGACTATAAAACAAATCATTACCAGCCCCAAGAGTAATTTGGACTCTTTAAAAATGCCCCCTGTTTAGGAGACTGCTGTGCTGCCCTGAGCAAGAGACTTGAAGCCTGATCTGGACCTTCGTTGTGGGATAATTCTCAGTCTAAATTGCAGGGCTGTTTCTGACATTAACGGCTTCATCCTGGAAAACAAGGCTCTTGGGAAACCTCTTCTCCAGTGATGGAGAGGAATTGAGAAAGGCAACCCCCAGAGGCCCCTGCTGAAGTCCTTGGAATCTTCTTACAGTAGTGGAATGTAAAGCTCATTTACTGTAGTCAACATTTAATCTACCTACGTAAGTCATGTCAGTCTACTGTACTGTATATTCAGCTGTACTGTATCATACTGCGCACACTGTCACACAGCTGTTTCTGTGCCGGCTTTCACGGACACAGGAAAAGTAGAGGGGGAGGGAGGAGGGGAGGAATGTACTGGACATAATGAAGTGGTACTTACTGTCTGCTTGCACCAAGAGGAATCCACATGTGGCGGTCTTGAAAACATATGGTAGAGAGAGGGGAATGAATGTAGCTCAGCTGAGACCTGTTCTTCTCTCTGAATTTCTGGTTCCCAAAGTCACAAACGTTTTAAGATTTTATGCTTTGCGATTTGGTTCTTAACACTTTTCACGTTTTTGTTTTTTTTCCGTGTTGTAACATAGGGTCACATGGCAGTAATTTCAATGTTTAAAGGTGCTTTTCCCTACACTCATTTTGTTAGTAGTTTCCATTCACTGTCACAATGTCCTAGCAATAACCAAGTGGTAGTTACATAACTGTGTTTTAAATAAAAAGAAACGAGAAAAAAAGAACGAGAGTTAGCACAAACGTAAAGAATTCCTTTCGAGAAGCGGTTGTATTTTACATGTATTTATAAAGCTGGAGGAGATCGTGCCTAAAACTGGTTGTAAATGGATTGTTTGTTTGCTTTCAGTTCTTTTTTGATAAACACATGGCTTGTCTGTGGCTCACTGATATAAAAATTGTGTGTGTGAATGTGTGCATGTGCGCGAGCGTGTGAAGTTTAATACAGCAAAATGAGTTCTTATGCAGTGGTTTCTAGAGCATTAGAGCAAACGCCAGTGAACCACACTTAGAACGCCAAATGTGTTTATTTCTGTACATAACTGCCACAGAAGTGTCTTGTATTTAACACTGTTATTTAAGCTTATTTAACCTAAAGTTGTTTATTTTATTAAGGGTATTTGTTTTTCTGCACTAAAGGTGAGATTAAGCTCTGTGTACGTTGTAAAGTGTGTAGCTTGCCAGGGCAAAAGAAAACAAAAACAATAAAAAAAACCAACTATATATTTAAATATATAAATGATGATTTTGGAGATTCCAACATTTGGATGCTGCTAGATTAACAGTTTGCTGGTTTGTATGCTTTTAAAAATGTTTCTCTCCCCATTAACTGTCTCATCCCTGGTGGGATGTTGTTCGCTTTTTTCTTTGTTTGTTTTATTTTATTTTTTTTCTTTATTTTTTTTAAAAATAAATGTAGTTGTAAAAATAAGTCTCTTTTCAAGTGTCTCTTCTGTCATTACTCCAAACCAAAAGCAGTGATGTCAAATTTAACATATGCATCATATGACCCAGTTTGGGACTCTTACCAGCCAGTGGTAGCAGATTTTCAGTGTGAGGATTTGGGAGATATTTTTGCTTAACTGCATCCCAGAATATCTCCAGCATCCCTGTGCAAACATGGTACCTGTAGTGCACATGAGATAAATCCACTGAATACATCCAGTGGAAAAAAGTTAAACAATGGTGTCCTCGCAGCTTTTGATTATATGTACTGTAAATTAATACTAAGATTTTTCTTTAAAAAGGATTTAAAATAATCCCCCCCACAGAGAAATATATTTTCTACAAAGCATCGAATCAAATGGAGATCAGACTGGAACTAAAAGATGGTGCAGGTTGTTTACCATGATCACAGAGGAAAAACATGTCTTGTATTCACAATATTCATCAAATTTGACCTTGAGTTGCACAAACTTCATGACTACAAATCTCTGAGAGTTCAAGGAGCTCTCTTTGAAGCAGCAGTAAACATCCCCTTTTACCTGTTTCCATTTCTACCATTTTGATGCTATTCTAAGCTTATGTTTTCTTCAGGTTTGTTTTTACGTGCAGATAAGGGGGTAGGAATGCAAAATACAGCTCACGCCTGAGTAGAAGATATATCGTGTTAATGCACAGCCTTAACTTCCTCCCCTCTGTTCAATGATTATTAAAAGATCGCTTTCTAACACACTAGTAACTCCAACTATCTTCAGTCTTGATTCAGGTATTTAACTGGATAACTCAAGTAGGTCTTGAAAGTATGAAATCTGATTTTCCCTCCTCCTCAGCTCAGAAACACGCCATCCAAGAAAACTCACACAGGGAAGTTATCAACCCTGATGCCTGCTCTCCACACTTAGAGCTAATTTTGGATGGTAAATGTTAGTTGCTGTAGGAGAGAATGAGGGAAAACAACCTTTTTTCACACCTTTGTTAATCCTCAGTTTTGTAAACAGCAGGTGTGCAAAGACTTTCCATTTGAAACATGAAACCATAATGTGTTTAGGACTTGATTCCCTGTGAGTTGATGGGCTTTAAATAAATGACAGATGTTGCTTCACTGCAGCAGCAACGGTAAAGGACTTGGTGAATAATTAATCATAAGCCTTTTTGAGTGCAGCGAGAAAAACAATTTTTGTTTGCTACATCCTGCGTAAACCTCCAGCCCAGCTGTTGAAGTGTGGCCCAATCTATCTTGCTCTCTTGGGGCTGGTGGCGATGCAGCTGCAATGAATTGTGGGTAGAGCTGCTGTTCTGGTCATGTCCTTCTTGTATAAATTTTATGTTTATCTCCAATGGCTTCACCTGTGAGGGAGTTGGAACCAGCTGCCATTTACATGTTTGAATTAATTGAAGTTTCAAGAAAACAAAGACCATTGAATCCAATCACTTCCTGGAAAATAGAATTCAGACTCTTCATACCAGAACTGCCAACAAAGATGCAAGGACGGTTGTGTATGTGGGTTGCATGTGGTCTTTGTTTGGAAGGAGCAGCATGCAGTGATATGAGGTAGTTAATCTACATGAATGCGTGCGGTGCCAGGACAACAGATGGGAGCTCACACTGGCTCAAAGCGAAAGTGTTTCCTGTTTCAAATGAAGGAGAAGTCCAGGGTGCGGTGTGGATTTTGACAAGCAATGCTAAGTGCCTTTGGCATCAAGGAAATCTGGTAAAAATGCTGCTGGACTGAGACAGACACAATAGAAGATGAAGAACATGCTGCACCATTGGCCCAATCTAACAATAACAGCAACAAGCTGGAATTTCATTAGCTGTTGCAAAATATGCTGACAAACTGTAAAGTTATACTTAACTCAATAGGGTGATGAAATCACCAACCAGATGGTAAGAGCCCCCAGTCACACAAAGCATATTGATCTCTAATACTTGATAGTGTCAGCAGTTAAAGGAATAAATGCTGGCATATTCTCCTCCATTTTAAAGTAATGGTCATTCACAGATTTGCTGCTCATCACTCATAATAGCAAGTGACTGGAGCGCAGTTGTCCAGCTTCCACAATCCCACAACAGATGCTTCCCTGCTGTGAGTTCCACCCTCGTCATGATCATGTTACCTAGAATAGGGTTCAGTGTGCCGTAAGCACAGCTGGTACTGCACAAGGGGGGCAGAGTGGGTGCTTTTATCGACTCCATGTACAGCCCAGCCTGTGGTTACCCAGTGTCCAATATCAAATATCAGTATCAGCCTCAGCTATCAGCTTCCTCACAAACAATTGATTTGATTTTGGCAAAGAAATGTAAAAACTCTTGACTGCTGGGAATTTTTCATTCATAGGATTTTTTCTATGCATTATTCATAAGACTGTGGGTGTGCAATCCCTGGCTCAATACTATGATACAAATTTTTAGGGGGGGGGTTTGACCTTTCTTGCCAGAAAGTTTCATGAATAGTATTGACCACCACTCAGGCATGAAATATTGTGGATGATGAAATAAAAAGAAGAAAAACTGAGAAAGCTAACCTTTGGTCTTGCCAGACAGTTACCCAAATCTCAATTGTGTTGTGTGCCTGCGAGGCGTAACGGCAGGATTAGCTGTCTCACCTGGACTATTTATCTGTGCAGCTCATCTCTCCTCTGCCTCCTCTTTGAAATTCCCTCTGTCTCACTGGGAAGCTACAACTCACACAGCACAAAAGAAAGGAAAAGAGATGGGAGAAAAGACAGTAAAGATCTTCCAAACCAGCAAACAGCCATCTCTCCCTCTTCCATTTTCCTCCCAAATCCCTATGGGCCGTGGTTATCTGCCATTCTAAGTATAAGCCATTTTATTTATTTTTTTATTTTTTTATTTTTGTCAATCTGGCCCTAAAAAGAAATCAAAAAGGGTAAAAATGAAAATTTATATCTAAATATCTAATTTTACAGAAAGGCCATCGCTGGCAGAATATCTTCAAGTCTCACATCAAGCAGAGAGAAAACCTGAGCAAACCTGATGTTGTGAGAGTAGAAGGAATGCCCATGTCTTCTCTGCACGTGCTGCTTCACTGGCAAATTAGATAAAGAGACGGGAACAAATAGATTAAACAGGGCTGCTGAATTATCTATATTTACCAAGATGTCCTTGTCTGCTGTCCTTTCAGCCCCCGGAGCAACAGCGAGCTCTGCTATCGATTCTCTATCGGCTGCTTTCAATGTGAACAGCTGCTGCAGTGAGGAGGTATTCAAGGAGCTGGGCAGGTGGGTGAGTGGGTGGTGGTTAGAGGAAGGTTAGATCAACATCTCTGTCTGAACTTTCCCTTTTTTAACCCATTAATTCAGGACATTGATTATGCAAAGTTTCATTAGTCTAGTCAAGTCCATATAGCTGAGTGGAGGGGTTGTTTCTGAGGGTCATGGGAATATTGATGTCTTCGGGGGTGAATAGGATGGGGGTGTATGCTTCTGGATACCAAACAACCCCTGTGATCTGTCATCAGAGGTAAAAGCTTAATAGGAGAGGTAATCGATTCTGTGTTTATAGGGAGGACTTACAGAGACACTGAAGGTCAAACTCAAGACGTGTTTGTTTAACTCCCTGAAAATGCTACTAAAATGTGTTTACAGTCACACACAAACTGTAAAAGAAAACACACACTGGGTCAAAGTGTGGCTAATAAGAACAGACCTTTCATTATCTGCAGGCAGGGACAGATAAAAAATCTGTCTCTCACCTATTCTGGTGAACATGTGAAATCATTTGCACTGGGAATAATTTGGAACAATACAGTGTAGATAGGCCACATCAGTCCAGTCTTTGGGAATCAATAACAGCCTCAGCCCAAACTATTTAGATACTAAACCTCTGACAGCCTCACACCACAATGCATGTGCAGTTTTTTCCATTCTACTTTTTCCACATGAAGAATTGTTACCAAAGCAGAAAAGCAGATGTGTATGCTTGAAACTGTAAAACAAATGGAGAAAAGTTCAATAAAATTCACAAGAGATCATTCACTGTATTAGTGGGAGATCTGACATTTCTTCCTTTATATACATGTGAAGAATAAACAAAAAAGTCTACACATACTCAGAACCCATATCTATCTTTTCTTTTCTTTTTTATATCTTTTAACACTGTGTGTATGTACTGGGTGACTTATTAGTAGATGAAGGTAGTGGGTGTGTCTTGCCAATAAAGATGATTCTTATCCCTGAAAATAGAAAAGGCTTCAAGAGATGTGTTAACACAGCTTCTCTCATGGCCACCACTGAGTTTTTATATTTTACAATTTGCTTTTTAAAGCTTTAAATGATCTTACTCCAGGTTGAATCTGGAATCTCTTTGCACCTCTGAGCCTGATCGCTGTTTATAATCCTCTGATAAGGCCCTACCAATGGTTCCTAAAACTCCCAAATCCATTAAAGGGCCTTTTCAGAACCCCCAATGCCAGCTATCTCTGTCTGGAGTCATCACTCAGGCAAATGCAAAAGCTTCTTTTAAAAATGGCTAAAACTCACTTTTCTCATCTGAACTTGTGGTATTAAATTTGTTTTAACTTTGTTTTTGTTCTAAGTTTTAATTCTTTTGAGTCACTCACTGTTCTGACTGTTGCCTCACAGCATGGAAGATCCTTCTTGGTGGAAGTCTGTGTGGAGTTTGCATGTTCTCCCTCTGCCTGCATGGTATCTTTGTGGGTTCTCTTATTTCTTCCAGCCATCCAAAAATACACATTTTGGGTTATTAGGGATTTTACTTGGCCATAGAAGTAAATGTGAGCATGCATAGTAAATGTTTCTCTATGTTAGCCCTGTAATGGATTGGTCTGTCCAGTATGTACCCCAACTTCAATCCTATGACAAGTAAAAATGACTCCAGCTGCCCTGTAACACTCAATATAAACAGGTTAAGGAAAATGGATTAATACTTCTTGTGCTGTTCTTTTTATAAGAGGCTGTTGCCATAGTTTTCTCAGTAATCCTGATCTAGTTGCAGATTAGCATGTTACTGTTTTTTGTTTTTCATTAGACTTCTGCATCCACTTATGTTATCATCCTCCCCAGTTTAAACATCTTGATTTTCATTGTTCCTTGTCATATCCTTTGTTTATGTTCAGACACAACTAACAGCTGTTTGCCATGTCTGTTAAGGCTGCCAGTTTGGATTTTTATGTTTGTTTTCTGTGGGATTTCTTGCACCTGCTGTGCTTTACTATTACACTTTGATTTTTTTTTTTTTTTTTTTTTTTTTTTTTTTCCAAATCTTTCCCCACCTTTAGGCCCACTCCTTTCCCTACCCCTTTCTCCTAACGGCTGATGGTGTGGAGGCACAACTAGA
>JBAMHW010000018.1:9849582-9913257 GCA_037177495.1 Rhadinocentrus ornatus
TATAAATAATAATGGCATACAATTCACATTACAATGGATTTATGCAATACAAGTATGTCTTGTCTAAGTAAGAGAAACACATAAATTTAAAACAAGAAATATCTAAATTATGGTTATTTTAAAGCCATAATAATGATCAACATTTTGATCAGAGCATGATCAAGCCAAATAGCAACTGATGAAAAAAACACTGAATATTGGCTTCCTTCAAAAGCATCACCTCCCTATCAACCTTTTAGGGGAATATGTTTATCCTAAATCCAATTTTGGGAGGAAGATAGAAGGCAGAGACAGATACTTAAGTTGGAATCAAAATGACTGCTGTCCACCCACACCAAGACAACGGCTATAATCACACTGTCAGTCAGTGGGTACAAGGGCACATTTCACAGTCTGAGTAAAATTAATGCAGGTTGTAGACTTTGTATGTATGTAGGTCAGAAAAAGCTGAGCAACAGCATGCCAATGGATTATGGATGCAGCCATCTCCATGTGGATCCTGAGAGGGTGTAACTTAGTCTTGCTGTCAGAAGGCTAATCCCTGACAAGGACAATTTTAGCTTCTGCGGCTCATCAAGCTTTCATCTAAGTCTAGTACTGATTTCATAGACCATGCCACCCTTAACTAAAGGAGTTATGTTAAGAGCAAACTGCACTCTGCCTCAGCTAGAGGTGTAGACCCCGACTGATTTAATAATAAGTCGAAATTCCACAGCAGTTTCCCTCTTTGCAGGGCACCAAAGAGCATCAGAAAGACTTGGTGCAAGTCAACATCCTAACTCAAGGACTCAAATGCCAAAGGGGTGTAGTGGAGATAAATAGGAGATCAGAAAAGCTCTGATCAGTCAATCCACTACCCAAATCCCTTAAACCTCCCCCGATTTGGTGCCTGTTGGACTGTCTGTGGACACCCTGCACACCATGTGCAATTACCCTTTAAGCTGTTCCCCAGCCCAGTAAGGTTCACTCCTTAGCAGGGCAACATGTGGTATTGCAATAATGTATGGAATGATCATTGATGACTTGTGTGGATGTGTAAATAGGTGGAGGGGTGTTGAGTTAGTAACACTACCCTTTATCTTCTGACCCTGTTGGAAAGACCACACCGTGATCAAAGTCTCTTTGAAGATCTTATGGAGCTTGAATGGCAACTCAAAAATATTGATTTAAAAGGAGAAATCTCAGTGTGTTTTACCTTTTATTGACCACCTGCCAAGAATTGAAAAAAAAAACTTTCACACTTTGAATCAATTATGAGGTTTTTGGCCATGATAACAGCTTGTTTTCTAGGATATCTACACTGGTTGTGTTTGTAGTTTATTTAGCACTTTTCTCTGGCTGATCTCAACATCAGCTACCTCAAACAGAATAGCAGCTACTGGGAAGCCAAAAGAGTCTGTATTCACTGACAATACACATGTTGAAAAATAAGGTCATACTGGATTGTCCATTGGTTTAATATTGGCTCAATCTTACTTGCCCACATTTGTTATACTTGTCTGTATTAATGCTGAATGGATATAGCTCCAAAATAATTGTCTTTTTGGAGCTCACAAAAACACATGGAGAAAAATTAATATGAAGGGAAATCTGTTAACCATCCCATTTAAGGTCTTTTTTCAACTTATTTATAACCTATATAGGTCCTCATGTTGCCTAAATTCTGGCAAATGATAAGCATTTTTTGATAAATGAGAGGTCAGGAGTGGGACGTGAGGAGGCTACAACTTGTGTACAATCCAGTAACTAGTAATATGCTAAGCCAGTTTAATAGGCAAGATTGCAACCCACTGGAAAACCCACTGGCTTCACTGACCACAGGCAAACTGAACCTGGCAGCATATGAGAAATGACTGAATAATGAGTTAAGCTTTACATTTCTGCTTGTTAAACTAGCCAACCATGAAGTTGGAGTCTACCCATAATTAGAGCTTTTTTGTAAATTAAATGTTTCTCCAATATCCCACAATAAATCCATAAATTAATTGAACTATTTTGTAATTATTTGTCAAATATAAAAGACAGACAGGTTACATGGTATTTCAAACACAAAATTTAATGAAATTTCTGGTTACCTCCCAATTCAGATTTACTGTGCTTTAGTAGGGGAAAAGTTCAGAGCCCTGATGTGCTTTTTGATGTTGGCTCTCTTCTATGCTGAGTTCACCTGCTTACTGATTCCTAATACCAATATTTACTCTCATTTTGTATCACATCCAACCAGCTGAGTAAATGCTAGATCTTCCAAATCAGTGCAATGATGTTGTTGTCTGCCCAGTCTTTAGTTATTATTAAAGAAACTGCCATTTTATCACAAGCAATCAAAACACAGATAGTTAAATGTTCCTTTTTCCGATTTTACAACATTGTTCTTCAAACAGAACCATTTACAACATGCAAATGGTTAAAAGTTGTGTGTAAGGCAGGGGAGTGTGTGGGTGAGATTGAGAGGTGAAAAGGTCTTGGATGTGGCCTCTCCACATGCATTTCCTTTGAAAGCTCAATGCACGGCTTGGTGCCATCAATTGTCAAAGATGGTGAAGTGATTAATTTCTGTGTTAGGTCTTGGGCTGATTGGACAAGCCTTTGGGGAGAGCTGGACTGATTGGATGGTTCCTGTTTCTGTATAGTTGTGATGGAAGAAGAGGGGGAGGGTATGGGTCTCTCTCTTTTTTTCTCTCTCCCCCTTTCAACTGCTCTCTCTCTCCCGAGAGATTGGCTGCAAATTAATACAAATCAGAACTCTCCTCTATGCCCAAGCCTCGTCACTCACCTTCCCCCCAGGTAGGATGAAGGAGAGAGGACGCTGGAGCAGGTGCAGCCAAGTGCAGAGCAATCGGAAGAGAAATGATTGGAATATCAGTGAGTGAGTGCTTTCGTGCATGAGAGACAATGTGTGTGCATGTGAGAAAAAGATCATAGGAAGAAAAAAAAACTTATTACAAAGACCTGGAAAAACATAATGTTCCACTTTTGATAGCTTTGTTAATAAAGATCTGCTCCACACAGTTTATCAGCTAAATACCTGGACAGATGTTTGAATAAAAAGATTCAGCTGTCATTTTAATCTAAATTAATTCACATACTTTGAACAGACTTGTAGAAGCCTTGTTAGGAAGACTGCAACCAAAAATGCAAAACATGCATGTTAAACATGCTCAATACACCAAATCCAGTTTGTTCTTGTATGAATCATGAGCATTAATTCCAGCTTGCTCACTGTTTGCATGGTGGTTGTTATTTCAGGCGACACAAAGAGGGTAGCAACAACAAAACAGTGATGGTGACAGAGTGACCCCTTCTGGTCTGATGCCCAGCACAGTCTACTGTAGTCTGAGCTGTGCACCCGACGCTCCCAGTCAGTGGTACGTTATGTTTTGACGGCATTCCTTGGCTCTGTAAGAAGACCTGGAAATGTCATCCGTTCACATGACTATACTTAAAAACTGTGTTTGAATCATTTTAACTTCAGACATATTTAATGCGTATTTTATGGTGGGGGTTTTTTCTGGTGTAAAAATGTATTTAGTGTACATGTTAGAAATTAATGGAACTGCAGATGCAACCTAAAGCTTATACTTCACAAGAAAAAGCCTTAAATACATATTGTGCAGTCTTAAATTGCACTCTTTTACTTCTAAATTGATTAACATTAAGTGATTTGATATCTGACACTTGGGCCTCTCCACTGAGAGTATCAAGATTAATTTAATGATTGAATGAAGTCTTTTTTTAAAGTCAATCTTTATTGATTAAACTCTACATTTTTTCTCCCTTGTTGATGATCACAAATGCACAGCAAAAAATCTCATTTTAGAGGGCAGAGCTGTATTGATTCCTGTTACATGATGCTATATTCTTATTCACCATGTGATCTTCCTCATTTCATTTACAAGAGGAAGCATCATGAATCTTTTTATTTATTTATTTGGCTGTGTCTGTTATGAATGTGGGGTATGTTTTATTAACTGTTCGCCATTTATCCTCAGGGGACACTTATGATTGACAAATCCATTTCATCTCCCTTTCCATACACAGCGTGTCATCACAGAGAGGACCTTGGACAAACCGGAGGCTTTAGCTTGCGTCAAGTACAGCTCAGTGAGAACAACCTCAGAAACCTTTCTTTCATGCAGCCCACATATAGAGATTAGCAGCCTATTGTCAGGTTGTCAAAGCTGATCTAAGTCTACTGATGTTCTCCCTGATGATGCCAACAGTCAGGGGTGGAACAGTACAAGAGCCACAGCTCAGAGCTTTAATGAATTACGCTGCTGTGCAGAGACCATCTTCTAAGAATAGAGTATATGAGCAGAAGGTTAAAATGAGCTTCTAGCCGTGTTAACAGCACTGCAATGTGAGCATCTTTGTCCCTGCTAATAGGTCTGCTTGTGCCCTGTAGGTTAATGATGGGCTGACAGTGGATACCCACCCACCCACTGGCATTTTGGCCTAATTTGTTGCCCAAATGTCACAAGGTTGGGTTAAAAGGAAAATGACTCACCAGCCTTTGGTAAATCATGTTAAGCTTATGTAGTCAGCAACACATAACTCTCGTGGGGGACATAGTTGTCCACAAGGCGCTGTCTGCATCCTTATGGCTTAATTATTGAACTACATGGTTAGCAAAAACAAGTGGTTAATGCTAAAGTCATAGGTTAACTTATGCTTCCATGGAAAACAATTGCATGTTTCAGCTATAGCTGTGTAGTACAAAAGCATAAAGCTGTCACCCAAAAAAAAATTTTAAAATAGGGATCCGTGCCACTGAACCAATCAGAGTGAAGGGTTGGGAGACCTTGCTGAATCTCTTCTCAGCTATTGCGAAAATCAGACAAATCAGACAGCTCTGTGTAGTGTGACTGACAGGGATGCAGACTAACGCATAATTGACCTTTTTCACACAGTCTTTTGTCACACAACCTTCCTTTTCTCACGTAGCAAAAAACTGATTTCTGCATTTACATTAACAAATTTATGATGTTGTCACAGACAGGAAGCAACGTCTGTCTAAAATCTGCAGCTTCTAACCAGCGTTAATAGATATTGCAATCTAATATGATTTCAATAATGCATATTAATTGTCCAAGTTTGATCAGAGACTTGCCTTGTAGTCTGAACCCTTATAATTATATCAGGCTGCAAAATATTTCCATAATAGTCAGCAGCAGTCAAGCCAGCAAGTTCCTGCCGGCTCAGTAGGCATTCAGTTTCGGGTATGAAGATGCCAGAATTGGGCTCACGAGGCTGCTGTTTTCCCAGTCTACTTATGAAATCTGTAACTCCTGTAAAATATAAGTAAGATATAATTATGTAGAAACAAATTAAAAGTATTAACAACTCAAATATTTGCACAGAAAACAAGCCAACCTCATCAAATTCCTGGGAATGCCACTGCTGCCCCAAATGTCCCAGCTCGTTGGGAGAGAGAGATTCCCTCTGTTGAAAGGGGGTGGTCATCAGGAATGACATATCACACAGAATCATGAGTTTAAAGAGCCTTTAAAGAGTCTTTTCTACATGGTAACACATCGACAACTTGAAACTCTGATAATAAACTTGGCAAATGGGGCTACTTTTGTTTTCGTGTTGGAATGATGGATTATGCTTAGAAAAGAAAAACTTGCCTCTGTTTGTGAAGACTTCACGGGTGCAATGCATTTTATAAAAACATTTAATGTGTGGTTGTTGCATTTTAATTTCCATAGTATGAAGTTTGTATTTATACATAAATTAACTAGTAAATCATGTAAATACTGTATTGCTGTAACACAAATCACAATAAAAAATCATTACATAAAGTGTCTGTTCTGAACTATTTTACCAGTATAAAGTCATCACAACAGGCTGCAGGTGTTTCATTGCTTAATTCATATTTTGTAAACAGTTGAATTATTTATTTATTTTTTTAAAGGGAAAAAAAGATTCACTTATGGATGCATGAATGTACAACAAATTAGGCTTTATAATTTTATATAGGGACACCATTTCAATTAAAGGGTTATAAAATGTTCAATATTTAATCTAGTTTAAACACAACAACCAATCACTGGTGTTCATCACTGAGCTATCTTGCTACGACCAGTGCATTTAATGGGAAGTGTGGGTACTATGCAGGCTGGTCTTTGCTTAATGTAGACCTGTTTTCTCTGACTGCTAATGCAGCTACGCTAGCTAGCTAGCCGTCAACTTTCATACAAGGCAGAGTGGTAGTCACTTGGGCAAAAATTGATGTAATTAGTAAAACATTTTGTTGGCATGTGTTTATCTTCTCCTAAAACACACAACAGATGACTCAAAATGATGTTTTTTTCAGAAGTAACTTAGTCGTTGTCCACACATAGCCGGGTTTTTGTAAAACAGAATATCTTACCTCCTCCGTCTAGTAAAAAATGAGTCCACACCAATTTGTTTTAAAAAATAAAAATCCATCCACACCTATCCGCATAACTGCATTTTAAGCACATTCATAAGCATACCGAACCTTTAGGTGGCAGTAGCGCCCCTAATTCTATCCAATCAGAATGACCTTCCTTCTCACGACGTCACTTCCACAAAACATTGTTTGTTTGGACGGACAAGGAGAGAATTGCTCTTGAATGTAGTGTTGAAATAAAAAGTCAACAAGGCACAAGAAAACATCAATTGGGAATCTTGCCGAAGCAAGTATAATGACATATTGACACTTCTTTTGGAGCAGTATCTTGCAGATACCTCCAATGAGTTTCCCCATGAAAGGGGAGAGTTAACACGGGCTATCTTGACCCGTGGAAATTGAGGCAATCAGAGGCAAATATCGCTTGGCTGTTTACAGCAGACGCAGGAGCGGGTATGGCAGAGTCGTTCTTCTTTATTTTGAGTTGTGTGAACAAATATGGGGTGGTTCCCCTGCCACTACAATCATGTTGTCTGGCATCGAAACAAATGACCTCGATGATAGCCTAGCTGTTCTATTGCCCTCTACGTCCTCCTTATGTTCGGTAGAGCCATCCAATACTGACACTGAGCAGGAAAGCAACATGACAACCGCAGTAATACAGACGAGAGACCTGCTTCAGGTGTGTATTTGCATTGATTATTATAAATTTAGACTGTTTGGCTTAGCAGTGCATGCACAAAAGTGGCTAATTCATTGCCATAATGTCACATGCAAGCGGTTAAAATAGAATTAAAAACCGTTTTTCAGTATTTACTAATGATTATTTTATTTATTTATTTATTTTTAATAAAGGCTAAACTGAAGGGACATGACCATTTGAAGAGAAAGCTGCCAGCTGAGACCCAGTGGTTTAATGCACTTGAAGAAAGAAGAAATTGGTGGCCTTTTTGAAACATCAGAAAAACAAGCAGCCGACGACTTTGCTAAAATGGCAAATACACTTTGCATGCTCACTACATCCAAACTAAAGGTTTTTCTCTTCTGAGACAAGTTGTACAGCCTTTTCTTGCACAACCTTCACATTACATGCCGTATGAAGCCACAGGGCACATTTATTCACACACACCATATCCACAATCAATCCACCCAAATCAAACATTTAATTCATTCCAAAACAACTCACCTTCTGTCAGAGAAACACAACAGAATGCAGTCAACACTATCAACACACAAGATGCAGCCCATCCCAGCACAACTGCTGCAGAGCGCACAGGGCTCACAGGCTTCTTCTATACCCACGCCCTTTTCAGTGATGATAAATAAATGCTATAGTTCCTTCCTATTGTTCAAGCATTAATTTTGACATGTAAAATGTCAAGTGTTCTCAACTGTTTACAAAAAGGTTTGCACCAAAAATTCTTGTGAGGTCATAAATGTAGGGTGTTTTACAGTTGCGAAAAATAAACACAACAGTTTTATTTGCACTAACGGCCTCTTTATTATTTAAGTTTTGCGTTTTTTATTTTTATATATATATATATATATATAAGTCAAGCACAATGTTTCTTTCAAAACAATAATTAAACATTTTGCAAATAAATGTGTGCACTATAAAAATGTGAACATTAACCAAGAACAATTTATATAATGATGTCACTTAACAATTTTGTATAAAGCTTTGGTATAACATGTCATTGCGCCACATTAGTTTTCTCCCTCTCCCAACAACATTGTCCCTTTTATGGATCCAGGTACTGAGTGAGGACTCTCCTGACCCGCTTCACTTCAACTGTCAAGCTGTCACCTCTGACTCTGGTTCTGAGTCTGGCTGGTTGTCTTTGTCATGCTGAATGGCTTCAGTTACATGGTTGTCATCTATTGTGTCTTTGGATGCCTCACAGTAATTGCGCAGCATAAATGACTAATGGCAGTTCCAGCAGATTGATGTCCATGACTCTCCTCAAAGCTCCAAAACGGGCCTGTAGCCTTCCAAATGCACACTCGATTACCATGCGCGCTCTGCACAAAGAAAGTCCAAAATACTGCTCTTGAGCAGTGCTTCCCCCATTAGCATATTCTTTCATTAGATACCGTTAGCAAGGGGTAGGCAGGGTCCCCCAAAATATAAACTGGAATGTGTGCTTCGTTGTCAACAATCTGTCTTGCACAAGGAGGGATTTTTCCACTTTCAAAAAAGTCTTTGATAGCCGAGTTAGCGAAAACACGGGCGTCGTGTACGCTTCTTGGCCATTTTACCACCACGTCCGTGAAACAGTATTAGTAATCACAAGTGGCGAGTCACAAGTGAGTTTCCCCTTACGGTTCAGATAATCAGTGGAATTGGCCGATGGTTGCTTTATTTCCACATGTGTGCCATCCACAGCACCGAGACAATGAGGGAGGCCATGTATCTGTTCAAATTTCTCAACAAGTGAACGCACTGCACCCTCAGTTGTTGGCAGCTGTATGTATTGGGGTCCCAAGTGCACCAATTATAGCTTTACACACTTGCCTAACAATTTTTGATACAACCTGCCTTGACAATCCAAATGCATTTGCAGTTTAGCTTATTCTACCCTCGTCAGCTAAATAGTACAGTGTGCAGGCAACTTTTTTTACAACACTGACCGGTGATCGCATGACAGTAAACTGCCCTTCTATGTGAGTACATAATAACTCTGGCAACGACAAGAGCAAGGACTGTGACATGCGAAAATTTTCACGCCATTTCTTGCTCAAAGTTCTCCCTCCGGCTTGCAGATCTGACCCAAAACCGGTGTCGGCGTCTTTGACGGAAAACGTGCCTCAGACGTATAATGACTAGGTGGTGGAAAACAACTGTCCTTAATCTTGTCCTTCGCCTGTGGTCGTCCATGTGGAGCAGTATTTGAGCTTGTAAAAACAAACAAACACAAAGTGCCTGAACAATGGATAACGCCAACACAGTTTTAAGGACATCCATGTTGTTGTAAACAAAGGTTGCACATGTGACGTCAGAGTATTTTTGTCACAGACAGTAATTCCCAAACCTTAAAGCCCGGTTATATATGACCACACGCAGATGTGCAAACATAGTATTCGCAAATCTTCACTTTGGACGGAGGTTTTTAAAGAAACGTTTTTAATGACATAAATTCGAGTTTTTGTGTGGATGACAGGCCAAATCGTAGAAAAATTTCTTTGTTTTGTCAGATACCCTGCTACGTGGATAAGGCCTTACCCAGTTTGTTTTTGCCATAGCTGACAAGAGATCAGACTAGGTCTCTCGAGACTTCACTCTGATTGGTTAACCCATCGATGACCCACGTTGGTCTCCCGACCCTTCATTCTGATTGGTCAACCCCCCTCCACCTCCCCTTCTCCTCTGCTCTCACATCTTCAGACACAAGTTAGTTTTTGCACAAATATCTCACAAGGAATGAGCCAAAAGTCAGGCCACAGTATCATCGCACTGTGACTCGTGAGAGCACATTTGTGACTTGCAGCAGCAGATTCAGGAAGTTGTAATCGCTAAGTCGAGGTTGTAACGCAAAATCAGCATTTGCAAAAAAAATGAATTACAAGTAAACTATGGAAGATTATTTGTCAGATGGACTATTTTTTTCTTTAACTTCAAATTCAGTTCACGTGTGTGTGTTTTCTTTACAGCAGAAGATTTTGACATACAAGTTCAGATTTTTTTAGGTTCTCACATTGCATTCTACAAGTTTTCACATCAAATCTACAAGTTTGTTAATTTTTGCACATTTTTACCTTCATAATTATGACCCAGTAGCCTAAAATGTGAGGGAGATAATTAAGGAAGATGGGCATCATACCCATAATGTAAAGCTGGATAATGAACTGAAGCTTAATAATAGTTGAGGTCTATTAAAGTTGTTACTAAAGACATGTGAAGGACTTCTTACATACAGTAAACTTAAGAAAAAGATTTATGAATAGCTGATGACCCACTTGTGTTGTAGCCCACAGTGGCGCCATTACTTCTCCACTGTATAGAGCTGATGGACGAGTAGTTATGGGCCCCAGTACTCCCAGTCAGCTCGTCAGTATCACATGTGGGGCTCACACAGACACATTCGCCATTTTACGCACGTGTTCTTCCCATGGGCATTCACTTCTGTCATTCATAGCACTTTTCACAGTCAGTGTATCAGCAACTGGAGCTCTTTCTAAGAGTTGAAAAAAATCCATCCTCATGGAGAATAACAGTATTAACTCTGTTATTAATGGTTTTTATATGTGGGTCATTCTGTAGCTGTTTTTGTGCGGTTTTGTCAAAGTGCTGTCTCACTGGAGAATGCAGCAGCAAGAGGACTCCAGGGCTACAAGTGGGTTGCAGAGTGACGCTTTAAGCTTTATGTTACTCCCTGCCTCTCTTCTTCTTCTCTGTCATCATCCAGACCGAGTGCTTCTTTATGGTCTGGCCTTTAGTGAAATGGTCCATTGTGCATCAGTCTATGAGCTTACAAGCGCTATGTTCCCTCCAGGTCTGTCCACACTGGAGCAACAGCGCATTGACCAGCCACTTAATAATTCAGTAAAATAATTTTTTTAAACCAGCTTTGTGTTTAGATATTGCTTCCCAGTATAATGTAAGACTGAAATTGTCTGTCTTGTCAGGCCACAGATGCCTCTATCTAATAGTGAATGAAAAGTGGCTTCAAATCCTTCCTTGAGGCTATTTTCCCCACGAAACCTGCATGTCCACAGGGTAAAACACCATGCAGTCCCCCTTTTTCCTAATCACCTCTAAATCAATGCCTTCAGCAATTTCACAGGGCAATACAGTTACAATTTTTAAAACCCTGGGGCAAATCACCACACGGGAAAAAGAGCAGGAGGTGTTTGTTGCAAAATTAGAGCACCATATGTTTCATAGAGGTTTTTTTTTTTTTTTTTTTACAACAGTTTTCCCTCTTTTGCACATACAGAACAAGAGAGGGAGAAAAGGAAACAGAAGCCCAGAAGGTCTTGAAGAGAAGGAAAGCCCTACATTTGGACACCAGACAGGCAAACCTCAGGGTGTTTGATACCCACCCTTGCTCCAAAAAATAAGCTTAACTGAGCTAACTTCTTCTTAGCTGATGTAGAGAAGTGAGAGTGCGATCAATATCCTCATCTAACTCTGAGAAAAACAGCAGTCCTACAATAAATGAGGCATGGAATTGGAGCCAAGAAGTCATGTCAAGAAAAGCCCTATGCAGCTTAGGCAACAGTAAGTTGATATGCTGATGTGGTCTGGCAGTTGTGCCAGAGGGGATCTGCTGTCAGTATGAATGTCTCAGCCAGCTTTCCAGGAAGCCAATAAATACAATACAATACAATAGGACAGAAAAACACATACTCTGATAAAATAAAATAAAAAAGTATAATTCAGCTGCTAAAACCTCTCCAAATAGCATGACAGAAAAAAGTCATTTAATATATAAAATTTTTTATTGAATTTGTTTGTCTTATGCTCCTTCGAGATATCAGAATGAATATTTTTGTATTACTGCCCGTTCCATCATTGAATTAAATAATGACGGTAAAAAAACAGCCGACAGTGAAATCTGGAAGAGGTACAGGTCAGAGATGGGCACATCAGTCATACAGACAATGGGTTGTGCTAAGGACAAGAGAGCCCTGAGGATTTCCTTTCAGCCAACTGGGGGGGGGTTTGCCAGGCGCAGACAATTAGGCCAGCTTTAATCCTCCATCTGCTTTTCACTTCAGTCCTATCAGCCAGAAGCAAGTCTGCTCTCAAACCCTTAAGTCTGTGTACCTACAGTTGCAAGAAAACCCTTGACAGAACATGATGGAACTAAATAAAGTCTGTCAGCCATTTTCCTTTTCATTGCTCTTAACCACTTTCTGTCATGTTTTCTTCCCCTGCACCTGCTTCCTCTCAGGTCTCTTCCCCAACACTGTCTCTCTCTCTTTCTTTCCGTTTCTTTTCCTCTTCTCACTTTCAGGCGGTACTGAGCCACGGGCATCTCAAAGCTTAATGTGTGCACATATTGCACACATTATATCTTTACAGTTCATTTCCCCAGTAGTCTTGATGCCGTTCACTTCAGCAAGATAAGCAGCAGGAAGACGTGAAGTTATGTGACTGAACCAGCTGTGATCTGTTGTCTCATAGCTAACAGAGCAGAAACACACAGATGGGTCTAAACAGAAGATGTGAGCCTATCCATGATGCTCTGAAGCCTACCTGCTCTTCATGACAGCAGTCTTAAGGTATCAGGATGTTGCAGATGACGAGCTTGCTGGGTTGTCACACGGTGTCTGATTCTGACAGTTTGTAACTCCTAAAATTCAGAGTGTGTTGTGTAAATACTATGAAAGAAGTTTGTTAAGAAATTAATTTCCTTCTTTCTACATTCACACAGATGTGAGGTTTCATATGCAACAAATTTGACTATATCAAAAAGGGTTTTGCCCACCAGCGTGTGGTGAAAACACTTAAGAAACTGGAGTTATGAGTTATTCTAAAACCCAAATTTTATTTGTTAAGAATTCAAATGAGGAATAAATTAGATATAACCTGTTACTTAAGTGTTTACTAATGCTTTCTCAGTCACGATCTGATATTTTGCATTCTCTGATATTTGTTAAGAGCAGTGTGACCTTGTATTAAAATAATTACTCATTCAATTACTAATATTATTATGCATCACTTTACTTTAGAGCCAAGATTTAAGTAAAACTAAATTTTAAAAAAAGAGGCCAATGACCAACATATAACTACTTTGACAATACAAAGCTTACAAGAGCCAAAGTGCTGAACTACACTACACAAGTCCCTAAACCAATGGAGGGCATTGCAGTGGCTCCATCCAATAAAGACTAAGAAGTAGGGCAAAGGTCATTAATTGCATCCCCATTTGTCAGTCAGGAGGATAAATGGTTTTGCGACCTTTATGATCCTTGACTTATGGTCCCTGCTATCTGGTGGATATATCTACACTTTCTGTCTCAATCATCATTTTATATTGCAGTAATAAATAAATGACACTAGTTTGACTTATGCTTTGAGTTGGTTCAGTGCAGCTTATTTCAATACAGCAGCCAGTGACTCATATTATTATATTAGGATGAAAGCGGAAAGTTTTTATCCTAAAAATTAAACTGAAATTGTAATTTTACAGTTGCTGATATGCATTAGTTAAAATTCTGAACATTGTCACCTAACGCTATCTGTCTGACCAGGCTACACTTAGTGGTAGCAGTGGTGGTGTGTTTTTGAGATAACTAAAGTGTAGTGTGTAGTGTGACTGACAGGGGTGCAGACTAACACATAATTGATCTTTTTCAAGCAGTCTTTTGTCACACAACTCTCATTTACTCACGTAGCAAAAAACTAATTTCTGCATTTACATTAACAAATTTATGATGTTATCACAGACAGGAAGCAACACCGATCTAAAATCTGCAGAGTTTATAGATATTGCAATCTAATATGATTTCAATAATGCAGATAGATTGTCCCAGTTTGATCAGACTTGCCTTGTAGTATGAACCCTTATAATTATATCAGGCTGCAAAATATTTCCATAATAGTGTAGTTTCAAATATAAAATAGCCTATCTTCTCATATACACTGCATTTAGTCTGTTAAAAATCTTTGACTGGTTTTTCTGTCTCTTTCAGTTTATCCCATATGACTTCTTTATTTTCAAAGAAAACCCCTCAACTCCATACTAATTCTAATTTTTCATGTTTTCCCATGCATTTTAAAGTTAGACCATAGAAAGAAGCCGATATTACACGTATTTGTGATAGTTATGTAAGAGATAATGCCCGACGAGGTGTCCATTATTAAAAATTAATGGACGATACGGAGGAGTGAAACGTCCGACGCGAAGCGGAGGTAGATTATGTATAGCGAGTGGATCATTTATGATAATGGGCACCGCATTGGGCATTATCCCGCTTATATTATGGTCACTAATGAAAAAAAATTAAATCAGTTATTAATATGTTAATGAGCAGCTGAGTAAACTATTTAATGTCTCTCGTTTTGACGCATTGCCAAGGTAACCAGCTCTGACACAGAATCTCCCGCTCATTCGGCCGCAGTTTTGCTACGTTATGTCATTTCAGAGGGCAGGTGCAGCTCTTACAGCTTGTGTGTGTCCAGAGGATGATGCAAAATTTTGTTTCAAACAGTCAAAGTTCACAGATAGTTTCCTAAATCGTTATATAAGCTTGCAGGCTGCGTTCACAGCGATGCCCCGTCACAGACATGATCTGGCGTGTCTCCAGCCCGGCATCTGAGTTTCTGTTGCCACAGTTACCAACTAGCAATAATTCATAACAATAAGGCTATTTGAGCAGAACTTCTTTTTTTACATAGTTGTGTCCTAAATTTGTCATCTAGTGTTATCTAGTTATTGAGGGTGGTTCTAAAAAAAACCACAACAGATTTACTAATATTTAGAAATTTTATTTAATTTTTTTTTCTGGCAGACTTCACTAATATTTAGTAAACCTGATATGTAATAAAGGTTCACTAATATTTGTAAACTTATTAGTAGAGAATTTTTATTTATTTATTTTACTTATCCTCCAGTTATAAACTAATAAATGAATACTTAATGGTTTAAACTTAATGTTTATTCAACTAATTGTTTATTGGCAATGAGTTCATTGTTAATTCCTGGTTAAGATAACCACTTAACTATTGTGTTATTTATTTATTAGAATAGTTTCCTCTCCTTTACTTCAGTGTAAGTTCCAGTACCACAAATATGTATTCTTAAGTAACGTTAAAAAATACCTCTCCAATGAAAATATAAAGTAATAAAGCTACAGAGAGTCAAGATAATTTAATTAAGGATTGGAAGTAGTCAATACAGGAAAGTGACCTTGGTTGTTATTATAGTATGAGATCATTGTTACTAATGAATGAACGTGTAAGCAACAACAATTTTGTTGTTGGCTGATGTGGAGCTCATTTGTAACCAGTTTATTCAAAACAGCAGTTAATGGATTAATCTGCTGATTGCTCCTAAATTAAGTGATAAATTGTTTGGTTTTTATAATTTGAGAAATCAGTGAGTAATGCCCGTCACAATTACCCAGTGCCCAAAGTCAGGCCTTCATTAAGCTTGATTATTAACATAATTAAAATCCTGACAGAATGGAACCGTGGCACGTTTATCAATTGTCCATGCAGATGAGAAGATGATGTAACAGAAGTACAATGTTTACATGTAAAGTCACAGGAGCACTGTGAGGTTGCATGAAAGATTCATCCATCATGTAAATTATATTTACTATGTTACCTTTCACTACGGCATTTAACACCTGAAGCATGCTTCTCTCAAAGTAGTTCATCTGTAGACTACTTTACATACTGTCACACAAGCTTACTGCTTTATATTTTACATTTATGTTGGACAACTGTGGACGTCCTTAATTTATCCAGTATTAATGTGTGTCACAATGATCACAGTGTGATGTGTGATATAGATTCAAATAATTTCATGATTTTTTAACAAAAAGTAACACATTCTTATTTTTCAAGTGAAAGAATTGAAAAAAAGAGAAGTATCCAGAGTTTGAATTGTGGGGAAAAATAAGTTTCTTGATTGGATAATGTTGGTGCTGATTTTTAAATAATTTTATTTAACTATTTTTCTGGCAGACTTCTGATTTCCTTCCTAGTGTGAGAATTAGGCTAATCTTGGCCTGGATTGACAGAACTCATAGTGAGTGCGTGTCCTGAACATAAAAAGACCGTCTACTGAAACTTTCTGCCTGTCTACAACAGACATGACATTTAAATGGTTCATTTTAGCTGCCAGTCACTTTAATTTACCAACAAAATGTGTGCTGTTACTATTGTAAGAGGATCCGATTGATTATTATGTGCTATAGTTGTTAGGATGAAGAATATAAGTGAACCATATGTTTTGTTGTTTACTTTTAAATGAATTGTGTATAGATTTATAGACATTGTATGCTTTAAGTCAACACAATGTTCATCAATATTGTGGTGGGAATGTAAGACTAATGTCTCGGTGGTCAAAAATAGATAGAAAATATAGTCCATGAGTTGTCAACGGAGATAGGATAAGCCATATATCATACCTGCCCCAGGGAGAGTGTGCTGAAAACCAAAGCAGTTGCCATCAGTAGCGTTAACAGGTCACCGAGTGTACAGCTCCTGCTTTAGGACTTATCTATTGAGGCCTAATATCCTGAGAAAGGAGGTGGTAGGAACATACTAAGCATTCATGTCAATCAAATCAAATCCTTTTTTACCAGTTTTAGCAGATTTTCCTCCCTGTTAATGTTAAAACTAATTTCAGTCTCAACTCAGTAAACTCTAGACTGCACACTCACCAGAATGACCAACTCCTAGAGGAGATGGAAAATGGTTCACTCAGCTAGAAAAAAGATTAAGCACACTTATGTGTAGTCATGTTCCTCCAGTGGAAGAATAAGCCTCTTTTTTTCTGGGCTGTATGGAGGTTTGTTCCATCTGGTGCTTTGTCCGGGGGCATCAGCCTCACTCTCTCAGAGCTCTGCAGGAACACAGGTTAAAGGGTCGGTGCATTAGTTGCTGTTATTCTTTGAATGTACAACAAGAAAGGAGCATGAAGCCGGATGGTGATAGAGGCAATTTGTTTTATAAGGGCTTTTTTTCTTTTGAGTAAATAATAATACAGAATATAACATGCTGAATACCTTAAACCACATAAAAAGAAATTATGAGGCCCCATAATCTGTAAAGTGACATATTGCCCAGTTGTTCTTTTAAGTTTAATTTCTAAAAGTGGCTGTATTATTGTTCTTGGTTATTTAACCTAAAAACAAGTCAATTTGTGGGATGTAATGGTTAAATCTAGGACCACTATGAGGGACTGACAGCCACAGATCATCATTTAATGCCTCTTTTAAATTTAGTCTGAACATATAAGTAATTTGTTCACAGCGATTCACAGTATATCTATGAGAATTCCTTTTGGCATCAGAGAAGACTCATCACCTATGTAATAAATATCTAGTTTGATTACTGGCACAACCATTTGGCCTGCAGATAGAAATAAAGGATTACATTTCCCATGCACTAGTAGCTTGGGCAATCAGCACAGCCCTGGCGCCACTTGATGAAATGCATTCCGAAAAGGCCACCTCTTCACATTTGTAAAAGTCACCTTACATTATCTTCCACTTGTGAGAGTCGGGTGTTCTTGGAGTTCTGCAATATTATCTCCCACAAGTGTGGCAGGACCAGCATGACATTTGTAAACAGTCACTTTCCTTTCTTTTCCCCCCCAACGCAATTTCATAAAAACCAATCAGATACACCCCCCCTCCCTCCCGCCTTTTCCTTTTGGCTGGGCCAACAAGATTTACCGTAAGAACCCTCCCGGAGCTGCACTCATCTATCTGGCTGAATGCCACTGCATCACTGCTCTGATATTTCTCAGAACAGCTCCCCCTTTAAATCGCGTGTCTCATGCCACTGTGCTAAAGGTGACTGGATTTAGATGGAAAACTGGTCAGACTAGGGAGCTGTGTGACTTCTGTGTATTAGATTCTAGCTAAAGTGGGTGGGTGAAGTGTGTAATTGGCATGAGAAACAGGAGTGTGTGAAGTGGAGGTGTAAAAGACAAATAACAGTCCTCTGAGCATACTGAAAAATTTGCCATCTGCTGTGATTTTAATATTATGACTCAAGTTTTTATTTGCACGTGTGATATTTAGTCTATGGTTTATTTACCAAGAAAAATCCGTTTCTATGGGCATGTTGCTTTTATCATATACTTATTCTATTTTTTTCATAAGCCCATTACATTTATATAAAGGATCACATTGTTGACAGAGTACCCTATCCACAACTGGAGAGAGGTATATTGCTTTATGCCTCTGGGAAATGGCTGCAAATTAAACATTTTTATGAGAGTTTTAATTCACACTGCAATATTAAATACATTTACTGACCACTTAATCAGTTATACCTCACTAATAAGAGGTTAGATCCCCCTTTGCCCTGCAGAACTGAGTTAATGCATCATGGTATTGATTCTATGAGGTGCTGAAAACACTCCTCAGAGATTCTGGTCCATGTTAAAGTGATAGCATAACACATTTGCTAAAGATATGTGTGGGCAGTACCTTAAAGATCACTTGAAACTGGATAAATGTGAGGGCATTTGAGTTTAAATTATAGGTATGTCTAAGAAAGGAATATGATCTTTATAAGATTTATTATTTTAAGATAATAATGGATTAGATTTATGTAGTGCTTTACATCACATTCGCATACAAATGTGGCAGCCAATCCGCAACAATGACCCTCCTGACCACCAAGCCTATACTTTTTAAAATGTTTTATTTGTTTATTATTTGATAGATTATATGTATGAACATCTTTGGCAACAGATGTAAATGTGCCAGATTACAACAACCAAGCTAATTTGCATCTGTAGTCCCTACGCAGGTAAACAAAGAAAAAAACGATAGAAAAAAATCTTTGTATTGTGTAACATTCACCAATAATACCAACACTGGAGGCGAGGAGGGAGAAGTGTCTTGCTCAAGGACACAACTCAAGGATTGACTCGGGTAGCAAGATTTGAATTGCCAACCTTCCAACTGGACATCCATTGGACGACCTGCTGTACCGCCTGAGACAGAGCATGAGAGAATCCTTCTTGCCAGGCTCCATCTGCTTGTGTCTGAAACACAAAAGTTTTGGAGCAATCAGTCCAATCTGGCTACAGGTGGAGTGAATGACAAGGCCTATTCACTGATTGGTTCTGAGTAGGTCCATTTGGTTTGTCTGATTGGTTGAAGTTTTCTTCAGACTTTAACAGAGAGATGTGTCAGATCCTATTAACCTCCTAAACATTACCCGTCGACGCGCTTGTCCTCTTCTAATTAGTTTCTCCACAGAATTTCCCAAAATGCTCTGTGATGTAAACTAACTGACACCTCAGGTAATTAAACCCCCTGCTCCAATACAAGGCAGGATTGATTTCTACCTTCACATTATTCACACCTGATTTAGACTCTACCATCTGAGCATTACAAGAATCATCTTCCAGGTCTGATCAGACTCACTGGGAGCTGTGGATCCTAACTTCCAATTATTTTGGTAAACTCATTGTAGCCTCGATTTCCTGTTTTAAGCGGACAAATGTGGGATGAGCTATTGCCTTTTGTTGCCATGGCTCTGAGGTGCAATGTGTTGTATGCTTAAAATATACTCAACATACTTAGGTTCAACAAGTGGTTATTTGATTCACTGTTGTTTTTATAACCACTTAAACCAGTCTGGACCCGCGTCTCTGACTTCCACCATCGATCTGCTGGAGCGTTCACATTTCACAATTGGACGTACTCCAACTTGTTTTGTGTTCACACCACGAAAACTGTAGATGTGTTTTTTCTCTTTACACCTTGGAGAAGAAGCTTTCCCTGCATGAAAGGATGACATAAATGTACAGTGATTGGCCCATAGGTTTATAGTGATTGGTTAAAAATAAGAATGAAACACCAGAACCTGCTAATACAAAAAATAAATAAAAATAAAAACTATCAGAAATTTTGCTTCTGAGACAAAATGCATAGGAATGGATGGACTTTCAAGCCCTGGTTCCACTAAGCTGCCATGTGACATAAGCATTACAACATGGTTTTGACTTAGCTGACAGCTGGCTGCTATTTCACCTCATCATCCCTATCTGGTTAAACAAATGCAACCAGAGGAAAAGCCCTTGCAGGTATGTTGTTCTTTACGAGGCCTCTCAGTCTCTATAACCTAAGAACTATTTTGTGCAGATGGGCTCACTTTTACTCAGAAGGAAAACTTCCAACTCTTTTCATATTTATTTTTGCATTACTGTGCCAAAACTGGAAAATTGAAGGGGATCAGAAAAATTTAACAAGTTTAGTAGTGTCTAAAATACTTAAACCAGCCTGTTTGGCTACAAGGGCTTTAAAAATCTTCTAAATCGCCTTAAATAATTTGGACTTCAGCTAATCCTGTTGACCATGTCCTCTCACATGAATGCAAGGAGTTTCTGCCACATGACAAGCTGATTAGAAATATTTACTTTAAATTACAGTTACCAGACTGTATTAATAAAAGGCCAGCAAGCATATTTTGTACACAGCAGTGATTACATTGTAAAGCAAAACGTGCTGAAAAGTCATTATTTATGCTTTTGTTTGAAAGGCCCCATTCATATTCTGAAAGGTATTTCATATACTATAATTTTAATACAGTTTTTTCAATATGAGAAATAGCATTTAATTTATGATATTATAAATAAAAATCTATAAGCAAATTATTATAAATTTTTATTAATATTATTATTACAATAGGAATAATTCTTTGATATAAAATGAGGTCTCCACCTTAAGGCCCCTCCTTTTACACATTTCTGGAGGCTATCAAGCCCCACGGAAAACAAAGGGGTGTGTGATGACACAACTCTGTTTAGACTGGCTGATTCATTGCAACATACTCCACCAAGTGTAGTCACTAAAATAAAAGTGCCAGAGTGGCTTGCACTTTAACGGTCATGTCGCGAGTGGTCATGTTAAACAAACTGTAGCTGCCAAGCTGTATCCAGTGGGACAGCTGCTTAGAGAGGAAGTGGAGTTGTGCTTCTGGCAAAAAGTCTGCTGGCAGTGGTTAATGTAGCATGAAGAATCTGAGAGACGCTCTATATGCCGTCATTCATTTTCATTGTCGCTGAGTGGGATTGCCAATGGAGATATCAATCAGTCTGTGGATACTCATACTGAAGCTGTCAGGTGCCACCATGCTGGAGCGAGCTGTGACAGACAAAGATGGATGACTCATTAGGATTTTGGGAATTTCCTTAACAGAGAAATAATTAGCAGAATGCAGTTCAGGCAAAGTCCTTCCTTTCTCTTGCTGTTTTGACCAAATTATAGGAGGAAATAAATAAATAAATTTTTTTTTTTGTTTTGTTTTAATGGTGTTGATAAAAATTATAATAATAATAATAATAATATCATTGAATATGCTGCTTTCATGCACATCCAGGTCCACCAGCTACAGAAGTAGGTCATGGTGTGGTAGTGAAACATCTGAGCCAATAGCTGGCTGGCAAACAGGATCGAGGTGCTCTCACTGGAGCCCTACATCTTTCATGGAGCAGCGTCAGGTGTCTGTTCAAAAGAGATATAAATAGCATATTGCAGCTCCCCAAGCTGTAGATCTGCACCTCCCTCTCAGTGTCATTAAACCCAATTGGAGTGGTAATTGCTTACACAGAGGCAGTCAACCACATCGCTGATGGATAGAAGCAGAGGACAAGACTCTTTATGAAAACCCAAAGCTGTAACAGGAAGCCTTACAAAAGCCAGCTACTCTATAGAAGACAGGTGCTGCCAAACCGCTTTATGCTCTTATCATAACATGAATAGAAAGGAAAGATTTGGAATTGAATTATGTGCCGTTTCTGTTATTTCCAGAGTATCAGTATCAGAGGTTACGGTCTCAAAATTAGCTATTATAGCTATCCTGATTGTTTTGTCACAAATAGTACACATTCCTGCAAGCAGGCGACTGAGATGAGAGCACATATCAAAAGAAGAACAATACATCGTTCTTTTTCGATTTATTTCTTTTTAATCATGGGGTCCTCCCCACCAGCCAGAAGGTTATTTTTCACCTCGCCACCTCACCTGTCTTTCTGCTCAGTGACAGATAAACCCAGTGGGTTTGCTCTGACTTTTGTGCCTGCAGATGGCTGATGGGGCATTCTGGTGTGCTGGAGGCTGTACAGGGATGTACGGAGGAGAGGGAGGGGTGGGGTAATAGTAACACTATCCGGACTGTAAAGCGCCTGGGAGAGATGTGGGGAATGGATGAGCCAGTGCCATGGCAACAAAAAACAAAGAGAGGGCACTACAGCTGAGACTCCCGAGGAGGCTGTTCATGCTCTTTTCCTAGATTTTCCTTATCACCAGAAACATGATGTCCACTAAAACCGACAGCTCATTCATCCTGATAAGTTTGGTTGATTTGCTTAGAATATCTGTACATTTGTCACAAAATATATTAGAAATAGGAGCTTGAATCATCCTTTTTCTCAAAGAAAATGACCATGTCAGACATGGATTCTGTTGGATTTAGTGTTAAATATATGTAGCAAAATAAACAACAGAAAGAAAAAAGGAAGGGAAAACTATGAGATCAGAAATAAAGAATAAAAAAATGTTAATAATTCACACCAAGGTGGAGTTCAGCTGTAGCTGCTCCCACCGTGTTCATGACCGCAGGGTCACAGAAACAGATTCCAATGGGAGTTTTCAAAGGGCTCTTGAAGTTCATATCCTACATTGCAGGAGAAATGGCTGCATTTGGAAACCTCCTGGGGAGACGCCACAAAGTGACCCCGTGGCTGTGCAGCGGATCAGCTGCAGAGCAGGATCAGGCTGCTCCCTCCACTGTCTCTCTGCCAGTTGCACATATTAATCTGACAGCTGTGTATTAATAAACTACACAAATATCCACTCTCAGTGTTGTTCTGCTTTTTATTCTTGTTTTGCCCTTGAAACTCTGTGGCCTTAATTCATAATGTTACTCAGCATTCCAGACTGGACAAGGGCAGCTAGGTGTGAAGACAAATGTGTTTTTCATGCCACTGCGGATATTTGGAAACGAGGGGAACTGAGGTCGTTTTACAGATTTTCAGTTTTCTGTAGTTATGAGCTCCTAAAAAGCTTCAGTTAATGAATGAGCTGTTACCACATTTAAATGAAGCTATTTATATGTAGAAATTCTTAAAAGATTAAATAAAACATACACACAACTCTGTTCAACATTCATTACTTACAGGCATGTAAAACAGAAAGTACAGTCTGGTTATCAACTCAATACGTCTTGAAATCAGATAAATATAATTACAAATGAGCAACAACACGTGACACACCAAGAAGTCTAAAAACGAAGAGTCAATGTGTTGCAAAGGTCTAGAATACAGTTATTTCAGGTTATTGCTCCTAAAAGCAGCTCTACAAGTTATTGGATCATGGTATAATTAGTGTTATTACTGTGTTATTTTGTAGGACCATATTACAGCTAGTGAATTTGTAAGGTTGTCCTCAGGCACCATATTACTTGTAATGCGTTTACTATGCTGTCCTTTGAGGTCAGTTGAAATGTAATTAATTGTACAGGTATTTGATCATAAACAATAGTGATGATTAAAGTTTGTCAGTGTATCAAATAAGCTATTACATTTTTTAATTCTAGAGGAGGACGTGAATGCATGAATCGGCAAAGAAATGGAGAAGTTTGTGGATGTTATCTGTGTCTGGTTAATCAACAACCCTTTCAATTGTTTTGCACAAGTTTTACTGTTTTTTACGTATTTTTGACAGTTTTTTATTTTTTAGGAGTTTTAGGAGGCTTTAATTTAAAATATTTTACTTTTTAATGTGACAAAAAAAACAAAAAACAGATGCAATAGTTTCAGTGAAAAAGCAAAACGTTTCATAAATACTTCATGTTGTTAAAAGGGCGTTGCATATTCCAAGAGGCGTCTATTCTCAAATGTGTGTCACATCCTGCATATTTTATAGCTATAGGCTACATCCTCTCTTACAAGGATGCTCTCTCTGTGATCTGGATTCTCTGTCATTTTCCATTTCTTCTTTTTTCTTTTTTTTTTAACCCTGCTTCCATTTTAAGTTCCAAATGACACTCATGTCCTTGGGCTGCTCTTTATCATCATGTTGTGTTTAAAGAGACCCATTTAGCTACTCTTAACACGTTTATTAAAATGTTGTTAGTTTTAATGCCAAATTACTATAAATGACGTGTCAAGTTCTTGTTAGGCGTGCTGAATTATTTGTTCCAGTTCCTGGTAAGGACTTTAAAATGAGTGCAAACCCATGGAGACAAACTGTGGTCAAGCTGAATACTGCACAGGTCCAGAATCTGTTTTGAGGCTGGTTTTAGGGTTATGTTTATATCTAGGAATCTACTTTGTTTGGGATAAATGTTTTGAGTTAGCCACCCTTTTATACTGGTGAAGGTTAGGGTAAGGGATCAGAAAATGGATTGTCCCCACAGGGATACAAAAAATACATAAGTGATATAGAAATGAAAGATATATAAATAAATGTGTGCTCATGTGTAAAATAGGTGAAAAAACAGAATAACAATCATAAAATACAGACCCATGTCTGAGTTTCTATCACATAAACCAAACACTATGATAATAACAGAGTAAACCAATTCTTTCAATCAAACATGACGGGAATTTTTTCAATATTTAGACATCAAAAGCTCCAAAGTCAGATCAGCATGACACATGCAGTGACCCCTTTCAGCTGGAATGAATACAGACACCATAAGCCGAGTCAGATGTCAAAAACAGGATCATCACACTAATCCTTGAGAAAAGATAACATTTTATTAACATTAATACCAGGCCACCAAGGTCAAGAGGAGATATAGTTGTATGTTTTGGAGGACTAATGACATATGCCAGTGTTTAAAAGGACAGAGAAAAACAATTCCAGTGAGGTGATGTTTTTCCAGGTCATTTTTCTCAACTGCAGATATTTGCGTACAGTTCTCATGCGAGGGATATTTTTAACAGCAGGCACCAACAATATTTAGTTGTTATAATAAGTTATATTTAAATAAAATAAAAATGGGATTTAAATATGATTCCTTAAATATTCACCATAAACTTTGCAGGGGAGAGATCTTCTATTTGAAGAATTGTGAATCAAAATTACAAATGAAATATTTGGTCAAAACATAAATGGTAAAGTTAAAATGAATTCATAAATGGACGCCACCATGATTAAATCCATGCCTTTAAACCTTTACATACAGTAAACATGGGAGAGGAGGGTACCATGAGACTGATGAGGATTAGCCAAGGACATTGAGCATTTAGTTATGACTACATTATGACATATTGCAGACGACTGATGCCTCTCTTGGTCCTTTTTTTAAATCAGATTTTACTGGTGATTTACGTGCCGTTTTATATAATTTTGATGATTCTCTTTGGAGTTATGGTTATTTCAAAGAGTGGTACTTTTGTCTCTGTAAGAACTTTGCCAAAACGTACGATTCCAATCATAATGTGCAATTACTCGCCTGATAAATGAGCAGTGCTGCAGGTAAAGAAAAGCTTATCTCTGTGAAATAGTCCCAACAAAATAGGTTGAAGTAAACATTGGTTTATTTATTCACTTGTCTGATAATTAGCATTCATTTGCAGTCCTGCTGATGTCCCTGACACAAAAGGAGTTTAGTGTTCACTCTAGGGTTGTTACTTTAAGTGACCCCCAACTCATTACATTTAACTTAAAGCATTATAGGTATGAAAATATTTTTTTGTGCAGCTTTAAATATCTATGGTGTTTTGAACCTTGAGCTGATATTATTAAAAAACGATGGATCAGCATTTGAAGAAGTTAACTCCACTCAGATGCTTCACTATATGTTGTGTTCTTTGTTCTGTGTGACTGGAGGCTGCAGGACAAACAGGCAGACAGGTGCTGAGATGCAGCATCTCACATCACCAGCTCCTTCCCAGAGACTTAAGCCTCCCTAAGTCTCATTAAACCAAACTGGCAGCTCAGTTTGAAAGGAAAAAGGGCCACATACACAAGGCCACATGAGGCAGAAACCTTCTTATTGCTCACAAGAGCTCTCATTACTTCTCTCCCCCACCCTTCTATCCTCCTGCCCTGCTGCTGAAGACACGCAGCCCCATCCATCACAACAATCGATCCTATCTCCCACTGGTGCAGTACCTGTCTGTTTTTGAGACTAAGTGGGAAGGATGGCAGAGCTGGCATGATAATTCAGCTTTCTAGCAACAGCACTGTCCCCTTGGGATGCACAAGGTGAACCGAAGGATGGGCTTCCTGAAGGAAGCGTTCTTCTATGGGTCTAAATAAAGGAACTCTCCCTGGAGGAGAAACTAAAAAAAGAGGTTTTACCTGCTTGGACATTGCAATAATAATTTATCGGCTGTTCTCAAAGCTTACTAAAAGAAAAAATAAATAAAATAAAAGACTTCACTCAATCTTCCCATTGCAACACAAGAGAGCAGTACAAACGAAATGAAACCAAACCTCTTTTTATTCAGGAAACAGTCATAACTTGTGTGAAGTTCCACAGTGATGCTCCACAGTAGTGCAGGGACACTATAAATCTTTTTAAACAGATTTGATGGTGTGTCGCACCAAGTTTCTCTTGACTTTGATCTTATTACTCTGATGGTTTTCTGGGCACAGAAGCAAGCTTAAGCTTTTAAAGCGATTGCACATGAGAAAACCATTTTTAGAGCAAGTGACATGAACGCTTTTTAGGCTTCTAACTGGGATGTAAATTACGGTGTGTAGCATCATTTATGAATGTCTAGTGTTTTCCCAAATACAACCAAATATATAATTTTTCTCAAGGTCACTCAGACTAAACTGTGAAAATTCTGATTTTTTTTTTTTCATTACCAATAAAGTGAGTTTTGCATGTTTTGTTCTGGAAAAAAGAAAATAAAGGCATTTAGTGTCTGATAACATAGAAAAGCAATGTTGTTCCACAAAATAAATTCCACCATGCTGTATACAGGCCTGCAGTCAGCATGAGTGGATACATGTTATCAAAGAAGGGTTAAAAAAAAAGATTTTGAAAAAAAATGTGACAGTAGTGTGAAATTGTGACATTCAAGGTGAAATAGGATTGGTGATTCTAATTTTCCTCAATCTATTACTAAGCATGCATGATTGCTTCCTTTTGCTTGTCCTGTTATAGGCTGGTGACCTCTCCAGTGGCATCTGGATAATTGGTAGATTTATTGATGACCAAAAACCTGCAACTCTCACCCTTCAGTGCTCTTGTCTGCCTTGGTTTTATCATGCATTTGGTGCTATTTTACAAAAGATAATTTCAGCACAACTTACGACCTCAGTTTCATCTTTGTAAGTAACGCTGACTGTGTGTCTGTTAAACTCCAAAGCTGAACTCCATGAAACTTAGTGAAAAGGTGGAGCTAAACCAATAAATGTTTACTGAGAATCCAGATCGCTTTTAGAGTTACCAGACTTTGGCGGAGTACTGCATTTGCCAACTGCTTTTATAGTTTGATTTCGTGCTTTTGCTTCTAAACAAATTAAACTCAAAAAGATCCATCCCAGGCTGTTCATCAGAGGTGTGGTTCTGGGAAGGAACTAGCCTACAACTAAGTGTTAAAATGTTGTTAATTCTTTATTTCTTTATAAGGAAAAAGTCACAAATACAAATAACTTATTACAGTAACCTGATGTAACAGGCCTCTTTTTTCCCCAAAAACAAAAAACACAAAGAAGGAAGAGAGGGAAGATTTAGAAATACAGATAAATAAACAAATAAATATACAAATAAATAAATAAATAACAGTGAGTTTAAAAAAATGTAAAAAAGATTGCCATTTGTCAGAAAATTGGTTACCTTTACATGCATGATTTATGTGTTTATATTTTATTTATTTTATAGTTAATATTTATATATTTATATTTTTACAGCGCCAACCTGAGGAAAGTCCTGGCGAGATACCACCAACACATCAGCTGTTCTTCGCGTGGCAATAACACACTTGCTCATGTTTCAACCCCTTACGCAAACACGTATAAGTCCCTCTCTCGCTATCCTTTTGGGAATTCTGATCACGTCTCAGTTCCGCTGCTGCCTTCCTATAGAGAGGAATTGAAGTGTCACGGACCAGTGACCATTCAGCAGTGGTCCGTCCAATCAGACTCGGCTCTGCGCGACTGCTTCAGCACAACGGAGTGGGGTGTGTTTAAGGATACTGACATGAACACATAAACGGACGCGGTCATTGGTTATATCGGGAAATGCATTGATGACACAGTACCGAGGATTACTGAGAAATGCAACCAATTTGCCAACTATTTTAGCCAAAAAGTTAAACTAATTAGGCAAAATATTAATTCCACACAGTCAAACAAGAAAGCTACTCTGTGTTTAAAACCTGAAAATAATTCTGATGTTATGTCACAATTTAATATGGTTGATTAAAAAATCCTACAAGAAATAGTTTGGCATTTGAAATCAATAACATGCACTCTGGACATTATACCATCCGACTTTTTAACAACAGTTTTTACCTCAGTAGAAAGTGATCTCCTACTTATAGTTAACGGCTCACTGGCATCAGACATTTTTCCCAAGTCACTAAAGATAGCTGCCATTAAGCTACTCCTAAATAAAAGGACTCTAGACGCCTCTTTGATGAACAACTATAGACCTGTCTCTAATCTTTCTTTTATATCCAAGATTATTGAGAAAGTTGTATTTCTGCACCAGACAACGGCTTTCGAGAGCCTGAAGCGACGCTTCACGTCGGCGCCAATCTTGCGGCTTCCTGATCCCAGTCTTGCCTTCGTGGTAGAAGTAGACAAAGTGAATCAGGTGTGGGGGCCATTCTCTCGCAGTGTTCTGGTGAGCCCCCTAAACTCTACTGTTCAGCTTACTTCTCCAGGAAACTGACTTCAGCTGAACGGAATTACGATGTGGGAGACTGTGAGCTGCTCACAGTGAAATTGGAACTCAAGGAGTGGCGGCACTGGCTTGAGGGGGCACGCCTACCATTCCAAGTTGTCACTGACCATCGTAACCTGGAGTACCTCCGTACAGCCAAGCAACTTAATCTACGTCAAGCCAGGTGGGCCTTGTTCTTTTCACGCTTTGACCATTTCCATCTCTTATAGACCTGGGAGTTGCAACACCAAGGCAGATGCTTTGTCGCGACGAGATGGCTCTCACACCGAGACTACGGAGCCAGCTACCATCCTACGGGCTTCGGTCTTTATCAACCCTATCATTTGGGACTTTGATGCGGATGAACATGAGTTAAGTCGGACACCTGCACCACCTGAGTGTCCAGCCCACAGGACATTTGTCCCTTAGAACCTCCGTGACAGGGTTATCATGTGTGGGCTCACACATCAATGTCCTCAGGTCATCCCAGAGCAAAGCGCACGTTCCACCTGATTGCCCAAAAGTACTTATGGCAGTGAATGAAGTTCTTCAGTACGTCCGTTCCTGTTCCCTCTGTGCTACCACCAAGTCTCCGTGTCACCCTCCTGCAGGAAATCTGATGCCTTTACCAATTCCACAGAGACCATGGTCCCACATTGCGGTGGATTTTGTTACAGACTTGCCTGTCTCTGAGGGACATACAGTGATCCTGGTGGTAGTAGACTGTTTCTCCATGTTTTTCAAGTTTATCCCTTTCGCTAACCTTCCTACTGCACTCCAGGTTGCTGAGGCCTTGTTTGGCCATGTCTTCAGGAACTTTGGCCTTCCGGAGGATATCGTTTCTGATCGGGGTCCACAGTTCATCTCCCAAGTCCGAAGGTCTTTCTTCCGCCGCTTTGGAGTCTCAGCAAGTCTGACTTCTGGTTACCACCCCCAAGTCCAACAGACAGGCTGAAAGGACGAACCAGGAGCTGGGGAGATTTCTACGGGCCCACTGTTCCCGGAATCAACAGGACTGGTCCCGGTTCCTGCCCGGGGAGTGTCCTTTTCTTTACAATGCTTGAGACGAGATTAAGTAAATAGAACGAACAAACTAGTTAAGACTATCTACTTTTTAAACTAGATTAATTAAAAACATAAAAAAGATTAGCTTTTTAAATGTTTTTTTGTAAAGGCATTAAGATCTGACTGTAAGCCAGGGTTTGATCAGCCAGTTGCAGCATTGTGCAATTCATTTTCAGGCTGGTTATTGAGCAGAAGCCAACAACTCCTGCTCTTCCTGCAGCTCGAAGACGAGTCTCTTGTGAGTGCTTCTAGGGGGGAGGGGAGGGGCCTGCGGTATAACCTGCGACAGTCTGTATTGTAAACAATAAGTGTTTTCACATCAGTCTCAAAGTCTCCAATAACACCAGAGAATGTCTCCAAATTGGTTGCTAGTTGCTTTTTCCCCTTTAATGTGCCGCTAAAGAGGTCTAAAAAACTCGCTAATTTAGCGACAAGTTGGCAGCACTGCAAACAATGGGTCCTCCAGGGAGAAGCTGTAGGGCGGGGCTGCCTGCTGCAGTGCCTGTATAAAATGGATAGCGATAGCTGTTTTTTTTTTCTTTTTTTTGTGAACCAGCAGACGCCAAAGTGCCATTCAAGTATCAATACCCGTGCTAATTAATATCTAACTAGATATTAAACTTTAGAATCGATTAGTATCTGAGAATGGATTTTTTTGACTACACTACTTGCAACAGGTGAAATAAATTATAAAAACATTTAGCTGATTTACAGAAAGTTGCTTGTATTCTTGTAGAAGATCAAACATGGCTGTATAGGGAGAGGGTTGTAGATTTATAGTAAGTATTTTTGGCATTGTATTACAATAAAGTGTAAACTGGTGAACAACAATAAAACAAGACAGATGGAGCTGGTATAAAGAGCTGCCTCCCATCCATCACTGTCCAGAGAAAGTCCAAGCTCGCCTTCCCAAGCAGATTTAACTTTGACTATCTACTGCAATCAGAGGAGAGAAGTTAAATGTACTTTACCTTTTAAATAAATAATTCTTTTAATACAAATCAGAGCTCAGGAATTTTCCCCATAACTGACCTGGAGGCATATATGGAAAGCCAGGAAGCTTAAATAAATTAATTAAAAAAAAAGAAAAAAACAACTACAAAACACACCTTTTGTGTAAATGCTGTTAGTTCTTCAAACAAAGTTACAATAATTGGAGTGAGGCTGCCACTAGAAACTCTTTGTGGGGTTTTTAAACTGTATATTCATGTAATCTCCAAGTTGTGTTACAGTTAAAGACTTGAATGACTTCTAATGAAAAGTTTTGTTTAGTTGTATTTCCAAGATTGTTCAGATCACTTGAAGGACAATTACTTTAACTTTAGCTGAAACTCTTAAAGTTTGTAAATTTATCTTGTCTGTTGTAATGGATGCACTATGTGGTTTAACATTGTTTTGCTGAAACGTGCAAGGCCTTCCCTGAAAGAGATATTGTCTTAAAGTGAACATAAATTGCTCTAAAATCTTTATGTACTTGTTATCATTGATGGAGCCTTCACAGACACATAAAGGCGGATTTATGCTTGCGCGTCATAGCAATAGGCTCTGCGTAGCTTCGCAGAGGCTCGACGCGCACCTCTTCCAGACCTGACCTGCACCCCTGCCACGCAGACGCCGCACAAGCATAAATCCGCCTTAAGCTGCCTATGCCACAGGCAGTAAGGCAACCTGACACCATCAGAGATTTCGGGTTTTGAACTGTTAACTGACAACAAGCTGGATGTTCCCTTTCCTCTTTACTCTGCAGGACACAGTAACCACGGTTTCCAAACAGAATTTAGAATTTTGGTTCATCTGACCATAGTATAGTTTTCCACCATTTTAGATGAACTTTGGCACATATAGGTTGGCAGTCTTTCTGGTACGTGTTCAAATATGGCTTCTTCTTTGCATGATAGAGCTTTAACCTGCCTTTGCAGACTGTATGGTGAACTCTGTTCACGGAAAGTGATTTCTGGAAGTGTTACTGAGGATAAAACATTACCGACAACGTGCTACTATTGTAAAATGAGATTAATATTTGTTTTATGAAACAGAAGTTTCACATTTGTTCAAACTATAACGTGCTTCTGCTGTAGTTGAGAGGATGTGGAGTGATACAGTTAAAACTGGAGAACACGCACTCAATGTTTGAGTAGAAGAGCCTGTTGTGACCAGGTGCAAAGCATCGTCATTTGTTTGTTTTCCCCCGAATTATTTTTACAACCTGAATTCAGTTAACAGTTCATGCTGAAGATGCATATAGCGTTAAACTTTAATCCTGCACATGGATTATAGTGCACAGATTATACCGCACAGTTTGAAGCATTTTTCCTGAGGAGGACAAACATCATCCAGCGGCTAGATTAGTTTCCATTATTTTTCTGTTAGTAATTTATTCTATTAAGTTTCCATTTCATTAAGTAGTCAGACATAATGTTCAGTTTTATGATGAATAAATAAACATGTAGATAAATATGAAATTCCGTTAAAGGGAACATATTTGAACTTCTTTTTTTACTGGGTTACTTTTTGCAAGAAATAACTAGAAACTATGATCAGTTACTTTTTTTAAGCAACATACCAACACTGCCTTTGACCTTGTCCTTTGTTTACAGAGATAATTCTCTTAATCATTTGATGATATAATACGCTGTAATTGGTTGTTTTGCAATTTTTAGATGCAGCATATCACAGATTGGCAAACCTCTGCCCATGTAAGAGGCTCTGCTACTGTGAAAAGCTCCTTTGATACCCAATCATGTTACTGATCTGTTGTGAGTTAGCCTCATTCATTTTCAAATGCTTCTCTAATTGTTTTTGATTTGTGTCAATTACTTTTCCAGCTTTTTGTTTCTTCTGGTCCAAAGTTCTAAGATGTGTTGCTGCCATCAAATTCAAAATGAGCTGATATTTTCCATGAAATAGTAAATAAATGTCTCAGTTTCATTATCTGATTTATTGTTTACATTCTATTGAGAAAGACACCACCCAGAGACATGCATGTTAGGTCAATGGGTCACTCTAAATTCTCCCTAGGAGTGAGTTCAAGCATGAGTGGTTGTTTGTCTCTCTGTGTTAGTTCATTGACTGACAACCTGTCCAGAGTGTACTCTGCCTCTCTGGGATAGGCTCCAGCTTCCCTGCAACCTTAAATTGGAATAAGTGATTTAGAAAATTAATGAATGAGAATAAAACGTGGGTTTGTGAAATTTCCAAATCACCGCATTTTATTTTTAGTTACATTTTACACATAATCTCATCTTCTTTTGGGATTGTATTAAATTAAGTTTAATGTTCAGTACCAGCCAAAAGTTTGGACACACCTACCCAGTGATTTTAAATCAGTATGTGTGTCCAAACTTTTGCTAGTGCTGTACATATATGCATCTCTGATTGCATTTCTTTCCATCTTGTGATACTCAAAGAGCCATAAGTATCTCTGTGCTTACTGTAGCTCCCTCTGGGGAAATGTTTATATTAAAAATGTGATTTTCAAAATCATAGCAAGCCAAAGGAAAAAGAAAAAGGCAGGCTATTTCTTGTTGTCAATGTTTTTGCTTATTTGATAAGGAGAAAATGTGGAGAAGACAGACAATTAAATGATTTAATCTGCTTATTAATTCCAGTTTTTGCCTGCTTAATTAATCAGTTGAATTTATTCAACAGCTGAGGAAAGAGCAGAATATATTTGAACGAGCTCTTGAAACCACTGGAACGAATTAAATAAAAGGCCACTTTGCCAGGGGTGAGTTCTGTGTCCAGTTTTATTTGGCACAAAAATACCTCTCTGGAGAGTTCACTTAACTGACTCAGTGACCAGAACTAACATGTAGCTGCTTGAATGTACAAAAAAAGAAAAAGAGATCAGTTTCAGTGGAAGTTGGAGAACTCTCTGAGGATTTGAAAAGCATGAATGCACAAAAAAGCTCAATTTGCATTCATTAGGGGTGTTTGTGTCACTGGTTGAAGCAGTGAGATAGGGAAATCTTCAACACTATCTAGGATTCTTCCATGGTTCAGAGAGTTTGTACATGTACCTGTCAGACAACATAACAACTCACAGGGGATTCCAATAAACAAATCCAGATCCCAGCTCCTGATAAAGACTCCTAAAATCATTCATTTATTCATATTTGGTCACAAAATATTCTTCTTAGTCAATCACCTGTATTTGCACATCCTTTTATCAGTAAATTTTTCTATTTTCAGCCAATTTTCATAAATTGTTTATTTACTTCTTTGTTTTTATGCCAGACAGATCTGCTCAACAAAGCCTGTTAATTTAGTGTAATTAATGCACTTGTGTCATGCAAGAATATAAACCCTCTCAGGAAATGCAAAAAGAAAAAAGGGTTGAATCAGAGTGGAAATACCAGAAAACGGTGGAAAGATTTGAGGAAATGTATTACATTTATGTGGAAAAAGAAAGTCCATCTCCTTCAGTTCTAAATATGAGCATCGTTGTCACAATGTTTTTATTGATTTAATGAAAACTTCAGTGTGTTTAACTCCATGAGTTTTTTTATAGAGCCATTAAAAGCAAATATTTGAACATATCATTTTCTGTATGATAGTATCATTGTCTCACATGGTTGTGGAGATTTTGGTCCATTTTGTTTTATAATATTGCTTCAGATAGTTGAGACTTGAATTTGTTAAGGTACTTCCAGAGTATTTCAATCAGGTGTTGACTTTGGGTCAATGCAACATCTTGATTCTTTACCATTTTTAGGTGCTCTTTAGTAGGTTTGATGCTGTGATTGTGATAATTGTCTAGTAACATATCAGATGGCCTCCCATTTGACTGTATTACTTTGGTATACAGCGGCATTCATGGTCAACTTAGTGACTGCAAGGTATTAATGTCTTGTGTCTGCAATACTAGCCAAGACAACAACCCCCTACACAAGTTATGCTTTGTTTGGTTTTCACCAAAATTGCTGTGCAATATGGCCAAACATCTCCACTTTGGTCTCATCTGTTTAAAAGACATTGCAACGGAGATCTTATTGTTTGTTCAGATCAATTTTTGCAAACCTGAGCTGTGCCACCATGTTGTTTTTTAGAGACAAGAGACTTTCTCCTGCAACCCTTCCAAACAAACCATACTAGTTTAATGTATTTCTAATTGTACAGTCTTGAACTTTATTGTTTAACGTGCTAACCTAGGCCTGTAGCATCTAAAATGTAGCTCTTGGAACATTTGGCAGTGTCTTTGACGTTGTGTGAACATGCTGGGATGTCTACTCCTAGGGAGATTGGCAACTTTATTGTACTTTTTTTTACTATAGAATAATGGATTTTAAATTGTTTGTAAATTTGCAAACCCTTCCCAGATTGATTGGAAGCCATTACTTCTCTGAGATCATTGCTGGTGTGTTAACACATACCTGAAGCTCCAGACTCAACTTTTTATTCCTATAGAAACAGTAAGGGTATATTCAGTTTTTCATGCATTGCTTCCACCTTATTACTTAGTTTTTGTTAAATCACTGATGACATGAAGTCATTTGTCTTGTGTTGATGGTCACCTGAGGTTTTGTTTGCCTGATTTTTTCATCATTATTTTTATTGTCACATTAAAAAGAAATTGAATTGCTAGAGGGTTTATCTTATTTCCCACATGACTGCAAAAACATATCTGTGCAATATCTTAGCAACCAAACAGCAGGGCCTTACACCACATGGTGCTTCATTTTACATTAAGACTCATCTCACCCTGTTATATCTGCCTGCTGAAAACCATCTGGGTTTTTTGTTTGTGGTCATTTTATAAGCAGAGCAGCCACGCGGAGCACAGTATGGTGCAAGCACAGATTCAATTATGAGGTAGGGAGCGTTTGGCGGGAAGGTGTGTCTGCCAGGCTCTGTCTATATGCTGCCTCAAGCTGTTGATGTGGAGACTCCTGGCCAGGCGAGGGCTTTGCAAACTGGCAGTAATGTGAGAAAAGCCCATTGTGCTGCTGTGGAATAAACCCCGAGTTGTGTTTACAGTCATGAGCATTGGATTGCACACACATACACATGCACCTACTGCTTCCAAACAACACAGGACAGAATCAGATGAATAGAAAACAACACCGCTCCATATTTTCCCACCTTGTCCTCTGTAAGGCTGCCTACCAATTAGCCACACTGCCTCTGTTGAGGTGAGATAACAATAGAAAGCCATGTACACCCTAAAGACCTCACTGAAGAACCTTTATTAGCGTATTGATATCTCCACCATGTCACCACTGCCCTCACTTGCCTGGCAGCATGCCTGCAAATTTTCTGTGGGGAAAATCACCAGAGGGGTTGTAACTCAATACAAGAAGAAAACAGCAGGAAACAACATTAGACCCAACATTACATGCTGTAATTAGAGAGATGCTGCGAGGAATAAATATGAAAGATGGTATAGAAAAAGCTGCATTGCACATGAAAAAGGGTAAATATACAAATATGTCTCTATGAAAATATCTAATAAGACCCAGTGAAAACATAACCTGAAATAAACTAAAACATTTAATCAGTGGCAGACTTAACAATTAAAAATAACCAACAGCTGGAAATACTGTATGTGCCCACTGATATTTTATCCTTTAGCATTTCCAACACTTCTGTATTTTGTGACAGTTGAATTTTAGGAATTCAAAGCATGTTTCTAAGTGCAGACTGCTTGAAAAGACAAAAGAAAGACCTAAATATTTCTTCCATACCAATAAAATAAAAGGTTTAAGTTAGCAAACATTTTGTAGCACCATACATTTTATAAGCAATGTTAAAGTGAATCAGGTCCAGACAACACACATGCAGACAACTCTTAAAAGTGGATAGCTGACCTAAAAACATACATTTTAGGTTTTTGTGCAAAACCATTGTAATAAAATAGAAAAAATCATTTTAGATTGTCCACTTGCTGTCTGGTTGAAATTCTTCAGCTACCAGTCACTGTTGTAAATTTTTTAAATCTGTGACTCATCTGGTTTGCAAAGGGCAACAAAATTTTTATACAGTAAAAACTGGAAAATTAAATGTCACCTAATTGCTCAACAAGACATGGCATTTAGATCTGCATCCAAAAAATTCTAAGTCATCGGCTTAGTGACCAAAAGCCCTCATTACCAGCTGGTAAGATTTAAGGACCTTCTAAAAATGAGAAAGTGTCTCATATTGCATTATGTAAAAAGCTTCCGTGTTTTGTCTTGTTTTTGTTTGTTTTTCTCATTATGGATTAAAAAAATAAAAACTTTTTCAAAAGCTTTGTAGTGCTAACTTTCAGGGCATAACACCACAGAAGCTGGTAGTGAAGCGCTTATACAGTAAATGGATATGAGGTCACTTTCACTGCAGGTCAGGCTCACAGAAAGCAACATGTAAAACTGCTCCCAAAACACTACAGGCATCCATCTCAAAAGTCCCAGCTGTCACTAAAATACTGGTCTTCTTCTTCCTCTTCTTCCTCCTCTGTCCCATTTTTCATCAAGTCATTAAACTCATTCACTTCCTCTTCTTGCTCTTCTTGCTCGTCTTCCAACTTCAGCTGTGCAAGCATGGTTTGTAAGGTGGATTTTACCTCCTGAACTTCTTTTTCTAAAGACTGTGCATAGTGAGTTATGGAAGAATCTGAAGACATATTCTCATTAACATGCAAATAAAAAGCATGCCAGCAGACAAATATCATGGGAAATGTGACACTTGTGGTCCCCAATGGTTAATGGTAATATCAGAGGACAGTCATAACCTGGTGAAGTCATCAATCTCCAATTTGGCAACCAAACTCATTCCTGGTACAGATCATCAAGTCATATCCAATTTAACCTCATCTAATTCACTATTCATGAGTTCGTCTCAACTGTGAACCCGTGCAAGCATCTTAAATTATTTATAAACCATCAGTGAAATGGGATAGCGACTGCCGTTGGTAGGAGGATTGTTTAACCTGCTTAGAAACTAAAATTAATCGTGCGAGTGTCCAGCTTAAGTGGCACATCAAAGGGATAACTTTGATGGCAGATGGGGCCTGATGGCCCATTTTGCTGTCTGAATGGACACAGATTGTCCTTATTCATAATTAACCAGCAATTAAAGAGCTTCTCATAAATACTGCAAAGGGTTCGACGAGACTTTTAGGCCAACATGGTCCAAATGAAAAGGAGAGTTTCGGGATTATAAGGAAACCCCTTTAAATTCACCCCAGAGCTCAAGCAGAACTCTACCTATACTTGTCTGCATACTTTGATCCCAGAATCTGTGGTTGTGCATAAACCTGTTGTTATTGACAGCAGGGACTCAATTAAAGCCCCTCAGAGCCTGTTGGCTTGATCTTCTTGTCACTATGGCAACAGTAGTGCCATCACTAGTACAGTTTCTGTTCAATTTCTGCAAAGAAACGATATTATCCTGCATCTGTAGTGTTCTCAAGAGTCCACAGCCCTATTGCATGAGCGCAGTTCCTTCGACTCTTAAATGACACATAAGGACATGGAAACAGAGAGGTGGAGAGGAGCAGGCAAGTCTCTATTTTCAACTGCCAGTCTGTATTGATATCATGTTCACAATGGAATAGTTTGTCCTGACCTCTGAGAGCTGAGCAACAAGATGTAAAAACAGTCTGGCCATATTGTGACAAAGGCAGAATATGCGTTTTGAGACATTTTCTAGAGTCCCAAAACAAAAGAAGCCTCTTGATCATTTTGGGGAGGTATTGTTGATCGGCTCTGTTTAAAGTAGGAAAATATGACTAAACAAAACAAGTAAAAAAGTTGACACATGGTTAAAAAAAACATGTTGGAAGGGAATTTTTTGTTTATCCCAGGGTTGAAATTATGCCTTTTCAACCTCTCACTAAGCCCACCGTGCAGGAGGGGAATAGTGGAGTGAGAGAAACATACTAATCTATTTCCAATCAGCTTTCTAATTAGCGCAGAAAATGATGTATTGTGACCTGTAATCAGCTTCAACAGTTTGATTCAAGTCATTATCATGGATATTGTAATTTCCTCTGCATCAGATCCAGCAAGTGGAAATTGGCAGATGGAAAAAGTGGAGGAAGGGAGGTGAGGAGCGGAAGGGAGGGTCAGCCAGAGGATGGACATTAAGATATGACAGGAGGAGAGTCATTAAAGTGACATTTCTCTATCTGCTGCAGCACTGCCCCTGTCGGTCGGCTTTAATCGCAGCCTGTGGTAACTGGCAACGCACATCAGCGGTCCCTCTAATAGCCTCGCATGGACTTTTGCCATTTCATTTTCCGGTTGGCACGTCCAGCCTGTCAAGAAAAATCCTCTGATCCAGGTTTATCTTACATTACCTCCCTAAAATGTAGCTGTAATGTCAGATAAGACAGTTCTTCCCTCGAAAGCTCCCATCAGTCAGCGTATAAGAAGCTTGGATGTTTACTTTGTGAGCTTAAAGGCCTTGAGAAATAAGGTCCTTCAGATAAATGGACATAGACAAACACACAGGACAGAACAGCGTATGATTTATGTATATTTAGAGTGAACTGAAAGGATATGGGTGAGGGCTTGGTCCCGGTTCAGTATAGCAGACTGCAATTCATCTTCTAAGGCCATTAGTCTGTCACCGATCAGTTCACAGCGTTCTGTCAGGTCCGTGGTATCAGCCTCACTGCAAACATCCTAATTGAAACAGAGAGAAAAGGCATCAACAATTTAACTCGTAACTGTTCAAGTATATGATGTGTGACTGAGAGAGAAACTGACAAGTTTCTGTAAGTTCAGTCAAGAGTGTCAACAAACATCTTCAGTGTAGCTAAAGAAATTGTTTGCTTTTAAAGACACACTATAGAACTTTGCAGAAAATTTTCCAATGACATGCCCCCCATCAACGACTAATTCAACATCCATTTTGCATCCTACCTGTACTGTGAGCTCTCCCCGGCCAGTAAAAGTCTTATCTTAACTCTTGCTTTATCTCTTTCTCTGTTGGGACTCTGCTGGACAGCAACAGCTCCAGATGGTCACTGTACCATCAATCGAGTCGGGAACGCAGAGTTTTAAGATCAGGAGTCTTTAATTGATACCTCATAAGAAACTAAGTGTAGATCCTTTATGACTACAGCGCTGTCAAACCACAGACTGTATATAAAGATGGACATAAACACTGGCTGAACAATTAGGCTTGAATTGTAGACAACCATTTTACAAAATAGCTCATTAGCTAAATTCCCTTGACTTAATTAAGTTTTTAGGGTTTTCCATTAGGTATTAATATCTGGTTCCAGGTACCTTGTTAGCACCTACTTGGCCAGGGTTACAAGTAAGCTAAGTCGAGCTGAAAATGTGACGTCTGGGTGAGTCATGAGAGCTCCTTCACAAGAACCCTGATGAAATCTCCTGTACTTTTCTAGAGTGTTTCATCTCACCGCCTACAGCCTTCTCTGACCCTTCTTTTACCATGTGTCTGACAAAAAAATCATAGACCTAGCAGCAGGTAAGCAGGTATACAATCGCCTTGATGCCCTCCATTACTGTGTTGAGTTTTTGTTGCGTACAAATGAAGTCACAAAACATTTAGGCCCTCTTGCTATCATGACCCCGCCTATATTGAGGTGGTCCTCATTTCTAAAGGAAACTGAGTAGAGTTGAGTTGAGCTGCGTAGATATTAATGGAAAAGAGGCTTAAGCATCTCAACAGGTGAGCAACTGTTGCTGCAGCTTCTAACGTATAGAGATCCTTCAGATGGAAGGTTGCTGGTTTGATCCCAAACTTCCTCAGTCTACAAATTGAAGTATCCTTGAGCTAAATGATGAACGCTACATTGCGTCTCAATGTGTTCGTCACTTGTAGGGTAATTTGAATAAATGTGTCGGCTAAAATAATGTAACATAATTTAAACTACAGTTAATGGCACCTTCGTTTTTAAGCTGTTATCACATCATGCTTTCATATAGCATACAAAGAGATACACATGCACTTCACCATTGTATTTTACTCAAGGGAGACACATAACAGACCGGAAAGCAGTACAGGGCCAGTCATCCTGGTTCAGTCAACAATGGATGAAGTTCCAAAAGTACTGGAGGCTTTTTTCCCATGATGCAATGTGCTATATTTCTGTCCAGTAAATATGACAAAGTGTGTCTGTTGTGCTGTGCAGCTTTAAGCTGTGCTTTAGTAAATCTCAATCTCGCTTGCTTTTAGAAAATTCCCAAGGTCAGATGGGCTGTTATAATAATAGTATAGCTTTTCCCAGCTATCCATTTAGGTGAATACTTATATTGTTGAATTATAGCTGCTAAAGAACACTGATACATGAACTTGTCTCAGTTATGAAAGCGGTTTGGAAAACTCAAATCTATACATGGCTCTGTTAAAGTCATTGAAAATAAGGCATTGTAGTAAGGAAGTGTACGACACTGTGTCTGCTCATCACAACAGATGATGCAGAAGGGCTGACTGTGTTTGTGAAGGATGCCAGGTTTATGGAGGTGCAAAGTGCAGTAGGGCAGAGCATTCAGAGAGCAAAGCCAGCCATAATTAGAACAGGCCCCTTTGCAGACATTGTGTCCTAGTTTCTACACACTTATCAAGCAGAACACAAATACACATGCAAGGGTACACACAAAGTCGTCAAGCAAATAGACATTTACACACATGTACGCAGACCCAGCTTTTATCTCAAACAACACATAGAAAGTCTAATCTGAGTCATAGCTGCAGGTAGAAAATATCAACTCCCTGCAGCTCAGGGGTGTCAGTGCAATCACTGGAAAGTTGTCTCTCCGGTCTCCACCCAGAATAGCACTCTCTCTCCGGATGACGTAACACCCAAAAAGAAATGTATGACGTCAACAAGCCTGAGGCGCCATGGACAAATAATTCCTGATTCTATTATGGAATTAAGTACAGCTTAAATGTTGATTAACCCAAACTGCTGTGCTGTGCAAACTGCTTTCAGTGTTTGAGGAATTTTAAGTAAACAGTCAGTACTCTTAAGTTTGTCCTCCGGCTTCACGTCATGTGGTGCTTGGATCTTTGTTGTCCTGCACCTAGAAGGGAGGCAGTGATCTTAAAGATTCACTGAGCTTTATTTGTCAAGGTTAGGAGAATCTTTAGCAGGTAAGAGCCCCGTGTTTGTATAGACGATTGATTCTTTACTCTTCAGCTTCCAGCCAGCTTTTGGAAATTCAATACAACCAGAGGATGAAAAACCAACAGCGTTGAGTGACAAAGGCGAACACATGCCTGGCAGTTTGTTAGCAGCTTTGTACACAAACCCTTTAAAAATATTCAGGAGGCTGTTTTGCTCCAGGTAGGGATCAAAACAAGTATTGCTTATGCTATCTCTGCCTGTGACAACAAAGAAAACATGAATGAAATTTCATTGACATGTTAATTTGCATGAACAAAATCACAGGCAGACACATATTGGAATGTTGATTCCTGTTGCACATTAATTATTAGACTGAAGGTAAACAAAGCAGACTGCGGAGCATGAAGTTAGGCAAATCATTTAGGAATTTAATATTCAAACTGCACTGCTATGATTATTTAAGCAATAATGAGTGAGAGTCAGCAGGTAAATTTACAAGTTCCCATGGGTACTTTGCACCAGGCAAACAATACAATGTGCATAAAAATATAATTGCTATGCAATTACATTCCACTGGTGTTACACTTAAGGATTTAATTGTTTTTGCAAACAATTCAGCTGTTGCATGTATGTTTAATATGAAATAAACTAGCTTATGATTTACTAGTTTCTCCATTTTTACTGATATCCTGTTAGAAGGTTAATTGTCTTCCCAACATGGATCTCTTTCCACAACTTACCAATATGAGTAATAATGGAAGGAGATGCTTTCTCCTTATTGCTTTTGGTGATCTGGCTTAATTAAGCCTAACTTTGGAGATTAGATAAGCAGTACAATATATTAAGGTGATCAGCTTGATAAGTAAACACAGATTATCCGATTCTGGGTATGTGCACCTTCATGTAAAAAAGGAGAAGTCTTTGTCAAATGGTCAAACACAACAATATATACAGGCTGAAAAGCTACACAGCTGCTGCAGTCAAAGCAGGAAGAAAAGCTGCAACAATTGAAAAGAAAAAGGAATGCTGGGAGTCACATTTTTCCCCCCATCAGCAGCAGACAGTGTGAACGCACTAATTAATAAGCTACTATCACATTCTTAACGAGCAAGTAGATCTGATAATTTACAATTCGGTATTTAAATAAATGCATCTAATGCAGGTGTGTACTTAAAGTATAAAGATTATTCTGTCAAACTCAACACGGACTGCTGCTAATTGCACCCAATAAGTATTCACGATAAAAGCGACTCCAAGCACTGAGTAGGGTTATTGTAAATGTCCAAGATAGTTTTACATCATCCAGGGTCTAAAATTTTATTTTATTTATTTATTTCATACATGGCTTTGCACAACATCAAATTATAACAAAACAACAAAACATGTCAAAAACACAGGAAGAGGTTAAACTTATAACACCTGCCCCTATCTTAAGCAGAAACTCTTACATGACAATCAACTAATCAAAACTGAAATATCAAACACATTTACAATCTACTTAATTACTATCATTCATCAAGTTCATACAAACTAAATATTCGTTTTATACATTATTTTAAACTGAAAAATATATTTGCACACATCTTTAATTCAATCTCTAACGAATTCCACAATTTGACACCACATATTGAAATGCACATCTGTTTTAAAGTAGTCTTTGCAAACTGGTATTTAAAGAGAAATTTCCTTCTATTTTTATGGTCTTCTGAATTAAAACAAACAACTTCTGCAAACTTTCTGGTAATACTTCTTGCTTTGTACATAACTAATAATGTTTGTAACTCAACTAAATCTTTAAGTTTCATAAGTTTTGACTTAATAAACAGTCTGTTGGTATGCTCTCTTGAGTCAACTTTGAGAATAATAATTATGGCTTTTTTAGGTAAAAGAAACAAAGGCTTTACATTACTCACATATGTAATACCCCACACATCCACACAATAACTTAAATATGGCAGAATAGGTGAACAATACAAATTTCGTAATACATTATAATTCAACACATAGTTTGCTTTGTTCAAAACAAATATCCTTTGATATCTTTGTTTTAATATAGGCTATATGAGATTTCCATGTTAGTTTGTGGTCTATTATCACACCCAAAAACCTAAACTTATAAATTCTCTCTACAATAACTCCATATATACTCAAAAAAACTCATTATCTTTTTTTTTCTTTAAAAGAAAACAAAAATTTAGGGTATTTTAGATTTAAAAATAACCTGTTTTTATCAAGCCAGTATTTAAGTTCAACCATTTCTTTTACTACTTTCTGACAAGCATTTAAGTCATTTCCTGAACTAAAAAAATTTGTGTAAATCATTATAAAGATTTTATTTTCATTTAGCTTATTCAGTATTTCTTCTAAACTATCTTTTAATGTTTCTACATTTGACCCTGGTTTTCTGTAAACACAAGTTACAACAATATTTCTCCTCCTTTCCATTTCAATTTCCAGTCACACTCCATCAGATCATCAACAACAACTGTCATATTTTCAACCTCTCTGCATTTCAGATCACTGTCAATATACAGGGCCACGCCCCCTCCCCTCTTGTTCGTTCTATTGTTGTAATGTAACTCATAACCCTGAATATGAAAATGATTAAATGGCTCAAGATGTCTAGTGGTTGTGGTTTTAATTATTTTCAAATCACTTCATAAAGCCTTGTAAGTGGATATAAACGTGAAAATACAGACACAGTTTGATACGATTTTCCTAGTCACCAAACTTATATAATTAAAAAAAAGGCAAGGAAGTCTCTTCTATTTTAGTTTCTTCTATTATGACTTTGAGTTTGATTAATTTTATTTTAATTAGTTTAAAATCTTCAGTCAGCAGGAGCATACTTTAGAAATCATACTGTTGAAGGGTGGCTAAATAAAGATTTGCTTTTAATGAATTCTCTCATAATGACGCTTCTGAATGAAGATCAAACTGTGTAGTTGGTCCTTGACTCCAGCTGAAGTTGGAAAAAGACTTTCTGTCTATGCAGCAATGTCATTCATTCATTCATTCATTCATTCGTTCGTTCGTTCGTTCGTCGTTCGTCGTTCGTTCGTTCGTTCGTTCGTTCGTTCGCTCGCTTGCTCACTTGTTCGTTCGTTCGTATGTTCGTTCGTTCGTTCGTTCGCTCGTTCGTTCGTTTGTTCGTTCATTCATTGCTTGCCATGGTAGTACACCTCAATAACAAGTGAACCACCTAAGTGCAGAACTGATCTTACCTCACTAAGCCACTAATTCTGTTTCATAGCCCAGGCCGTGGGAAGTGGGAACCAGTTGTATAATGCAGGAAAATAAAAGCCAACTGGCAGGTTTATCAGCTGTGCAGGGATCAAGACTGGCTAATCAACAAACCAATGTTGACAGACAAGAGCATAGCAGAACCAAAATTCAGCAGTGGTCTATAACAAAATGGGCATGGCCAAAAAACAGAAGAAGACCTTTCTCATCCATTTGCAAAGGAAATAACAAGGAAACAAGGCTGGGAAGCTAGTTGCCGGCAATAGGGAATTCTTGGGCCTTTTGATAATAATCAAATGACTTTTAAAAGTTTAGGAGAATTCAACATTACAAATCAAAACAAACCTTATTATTAGAATATTTATTTAATTCTTATAAACAAATCCTCTGAAACTGTCTCACTATCTTGCAAATCAGCCACTTTACTGTATGATGACAGTTGGGAGGATCCATAATTTTGTAACAATTCAATTCAGAAGTGGATTTTAGACAGAGTTTCAGTTTTGGGCTTATTTCTCCTACAAAGTACCTGTTACAACCCAAAGTAGGGGTATGAAGGGTGTAACAAAAGAAATGTGAAGAAAGCAGATGGTAGTATATGAACAAGCGGTTTTTATTGTTAAGAACAGAAACATAGGACACCTGCAAGGCTGGTAAACAACCAGTGTTAGGGTTAGTGGAACTGACTAAAGAAAATCCAAAATTACAATCGCTAAAGCTAAAACGCTTAACTTAAAATCCAGCCAGATAAACCAAACTCCAGAACGTTTAAAAGGGAAAACCGAAAGACTGGTGTACTAAACAAAAAACAAATCAGTAGCAGCCTCAATAATATAAGAAAGATGTAAAACAAAAATGTGCTCAAACTAAACTAGCCCAACATATTCTATCTGTAAATAGTGAAAATTAACTAAAAGCTTATCCAAAACGAGGAAGACAACAGAACGCAAAGAGCAGCCAAAAGAGCTGTCAAATTTCCAAAAAACAAACTGGGTCTGAATAACTCGCTAAAACGAAGAGTTTTAACTACCAAAATCCCCAAAGACTACAAAGGCCAAAGTTACCACCACTGAGACACAGCAAAACACTAAGTCACAAAGCCACCACAAAGTCCGACAAGCCAAGGGCGAAACTGTCTGTGTCACACAGTTTCGCCCCCCTGACTGAGCACACACAGCAGTCTTTTATTTCTGGGGTACTTTTATTTCAGTGCAGGGATTGGCGGGGCGGTGACCAATCAGAGAGAAGGAGCCAAAGGTGTGTCTTGGATAGCCACTCCAAACAGGCAACTGCCAGCTGACATTTGCATGGAGAATAGGCCTCAGGCATCATCAGTGAGTGGCGGCCATAACAGTACCACTACATTTGTTTGCAACTTTGGTTCACTTTGTGACATTTTGACTGGCAGCTATGTTTAAAAGCTGCAGATTAAGTGTCCTCCAACATCACATGTGCTACATCAAAATGGTGAGCATGATTCCACAGCTACTGAATTCAGTATCATACACAAAGAAAACCAGCAGTTATCAATATCATAACTAATAGGGACACCGTTCTAGAAGAAAAGGCTAAAAAAAAGGCTGAGAAAAAAGTGCCAATACCTTAGAAATTTGTAAAAGTTTAAGGGGGTGGAGTTGGGGGTGGGGGGGTGAGGGAGTAGGAGGATGGGGGAGTGGTTGATGGTGCCCTGGTTACCGAGTTCATCATCACTGATCACCCCTCATTCCTCATACTTTGCATGCTGACACAGTCACTGAGTTGTCCAGTGGGTTTATACACTAAGAGATTTTTTTTTCTCTCTGTGAGTGAGTATCTGGTACTTCGGTTGTTGTTGTGATACGTCTGTGATATGTTTCTTGATTTGGTAATTATTTAGGAACATTTGATTACTGTCAGCTCTGTTTTTTGTTTTTGTTTTTTTTGTAAAAGCTGTAGGAAATTCTCTGGTGTGTTTCTGTGCAAGTGTAGCAGTTTGTTGTCTGGTGATAGTTTGGACTGAAGGGTCGTTGCCTTCTATCTGTGGTGTTTTTTTCTCCTCTTTCTTCTTTCTGCTTTCTTTTTTGCTTCTTTTTGCTGTCTTCCTCCTTTTTCTGTTCCCTCCAGTCTGGCCCAGCAAGATTAAATAGATTCCATAATACAAAGTAAATAAATAACAGTAAATAAATCAAGAGGAGCCTTTTACCCATAAACCTTCCCTTGGCAAAACAAATTTGTTCAGCACAACACAGCAACCAGACCATTCTGTTTGCTACAATGCTGGACAGGACAAGTTTTTTTGTTGTTTTTTTTAAAGTGGTACAAAGTGGAAAATTAACTAAATTTCTTATTTTTTGAGTACATGTATTAAGCAACAAGGAGCTATTTAGCAATCAATAAATCCAATGCAAAAAAAGAAAAACCCTCAAAGATCTTGCTCAATATTTTCTCTATTCATGTTTGACACTGTGGGTCATATAAAAGAACAATTAGTAAAGATTAAAAAAGAACAGAGTGAAACACACATGTACACGTTCACACACACACCAATCAATCTCCATTGTGGCAGCAGGGCAGCAGCTTGGCAGCACCTAAGTGGAAATCATTTACTTAAAGTCATTATGGAAAGGAGAAGGAGGTCAGAAATTCTGCAGAGAATCCAGCTTCTCCACAATGCTATCAGGACACCATCAGGAGAAAGATACCAGCATCATTAAACAACCACCTTATTACTGGACTCATCGATGCATCATACTTTATTAAGACCAAGCCGTTTTACCTCTGTTAGTTTTTCTATGACCGGGTGTGACTGGATGAACAGGCTACATGAATCTTGTGTATTTTTGGAATGATGGGTCTTTTATCTCAAACTTTTCTTGCTCTGTTGTTTCGTTTTAAACTACTAGGTGGCCAGACATGTTGCTAAAGTGTTAAAAGCCCATATATTACTGTAAACGATGCTAAAGGAAAGAGGAAATGTACAGAAGTAGAATGTAAACTGTGAAACCAGAAGTAAACTTGCATTTTCTTTCAAATTGCTTTGAAATCTGCATGGGACCCTTATTTGAAAAGTATACTGAAGCTGCCATTGCAGAGTCTGCCTACTTGGTGTGAATAAATGTGTGATTTTAAATCAGGAAAGTGCTGAAAGAAAAGTCCATACCCAGCAAACATTCCCCTCACTTCCCCAAGATAAAAGCCTAAAAAGGCAAGCTGCAAAGTAAGGCCAGTCTGGGAAGGCAGCCAAGACCTCTCATCAGAATTGATCTAACAGTGAAAAAGTTGACAGGGGTCATGTTTAAGTTAAAGTCAGCTATCAGATTATTCTGCAACCCCCTCAGCATCAAGATACTTCAATTACACTGATAACATACAGTGAGAGTGTTAGCATTACTAACCTCTGGGTGATTTTCCTCCATGCAGAACAAAAACTCCTCCAGCTTCTGCAACAAAAAAGGAACATTTGCTGAGGTCACACGGTCACAGACCTGCTCATGCATTATTAAAAACGCAATCATATTGGCTGTATGTGTGCAGCATCAACATGTTGCAAAGAGGTTGTAATTATTCATCACCAGCATAGACATTAAGGAAACAGAATAACTGGCTCATCTGTGCCTCAGGTTTCCTTTGTTAGTATTTAAAGTATGTAATGGCACATTCCTTGTAAAGGAGGTAGGTAATTACTGTTCCTCTTGGAGGCTAACATATTGTTTGTGGCTGCAGGGTAAGTTCATAAGATGGCAGAGGAGCAACATATAATAATCTGTGGTTTTAATTAATATTTTAATTAGAAACAGTGACGGATTTTATAGCTGTAATTGTTTTGCAGTCAGGTGAACACAGTTGATCATTAGGACTTCACAGAAATCTAACCATTATTAATGCTGCAATTTTAAAATATATACACAAACTGGACTGCTGCCTCCATTTTTACATAGCAAACATGATGACGCAACTATACTGGGTCTCTTTTGAAAAACAGATTAAGGAAGAAGGCAAAAAACTGCAAACGTGGTAAGTTTTTGTTTTATAGAAAAACCTGTGCTTGATTTTTAGACGGTCACATTGCCAAATGACATAATGTCAACCACATATGTAAAGATTTAAATTTCATTTATGTATTTATCATAAATAATTTAAAAAAATGATGTTTTATGCCATGTATGTACCAAAATGTTCCACTTCCAGAATGTGATGAATGGAAGTGAGTCTCCTGGGTCTCTTGCAGTGTATTCCCACAATGAAAATCAAGACTACAATGTGTTAGATCAATAGTTCAGGCTGAGAATATAAGTATGCTCCTTGGTGAATTAGGATACTTATAAAAACATGCTGTTCACTTTGACACAGATAAAAATGCATGAGAAAACTCTATGGTGAATTATGCTACACTGAGCTTTAAAAATAAAAAATAAAAAAGAGAGAGAAATGGTTGGATGTCTCACCTTTGAGTTCTTGGAGAAATGTTAGGAGGGGCTGGGCTTTAGAAGGAGAAGGAAAAGAAGAAAGAAACAAAAGGGAGAGCAGAAATGGTTGCATGCAGTTTATAAAAGACAGTTCAAGCAAGGCAGGGACAGAAGATAATAATTCTAAGTATATATTAATGGATGCACATAGGTCAGTAAGAAATGGGGGGAAAAAAGCTAAAAGATTAAAACAAATTAAGTATTTTAATTTATGCAAATTGATATTCTGCCAACATAGCCAGTAATGATTGTTGACAAGCTTTTGCTTCTACCACAAATCAGTAAATCCATACTGAAATGTGTAAAACAAAACATTCATGGCAAACATTTTGGCCAATGAAGAACATACGTATAGCCTCCCAAAAACATGTCCATCAAGTATGCTATTTTTTTCACTGCTGGCTGTTGCCATTGGTATGATCTTACAAGAGTCCATCACACTACGTGGGTGGAGGAAAGTGTTAGAAGAGGAGAAAATGAGTTGGGTTTGGCCCTGAGGCAATGGACCTTAACTCACAGTGGGAAACACCAGCTAAGAATCACACACGTACATGCATTCATACTAAGCACATATAATCATGCAGAAACAGACTGAAATGCTGCACTCTGTAGAATGAAATTCTTAGAGAAAGCCAAAGACTTTCCACATGGTTGTTCCCTTACGCCCACATTTTCCTTGTTTAGAAATACCTTTAAGCTAACATGCGAATAGACTGATGCTCAACACACTGTAGTCAACAGAGTTTTAGATTCTCCAAGCAGCCTAAACTAAAAACGTCTTATTCAGTCGAGAGGTAAGGTTGACAGAGCAGGCAAATGTTATTTGAGGTCAGGCTCCACCATATTACAAATATTAAATTTATTTTAAAAGAATAAAACACAATTGAATCTAAAAGCATGCTCTCTAATTTGACCGTTCATAGACAAGCAAAGGTTATGTGTAGAAAGTACATAAATCGTAGAGCTTAAAAGTCTCAGAAGGGAATATTTTATATTCAGCACATTCCATATCTTAGCTTCTCTCATGCACACCAGCCTGAATTCACAGGCATTAATGAATAATGCATTCTGTGTTGTTAACAATACACTTGCTGTTACCTTCGTGAACTCTGAGTTCTGTAAGTTGGCTTCTGGACACCAACGCCCTCCTAAAGCAGTCAGCATAGCACAGTCTTCTTCTTCTTTGGTGCACAGCTGGTTTGTGGGATAAACTGTCGCAGTGGGGAAGTCTTCCATGTCTGCTCCACTACAACTGGGAGTCCGCAACTGGAGACCTCGCAAGAACAGGTGACAGGCTTCCAGGTCAGCTTCCCAGATTCGTTCCAAGCCTGGACAGCTACAACTGAGGAAAGAAAAAGACGGGTTAGTAGCGCAATAATATGTGCTTCAATGTCAAATACTTCTTAGTCACTCTTTATATTTTTCTGTTGGAAATTGATTGCATATATTACACACGTGTGTTTACATGTGAATAACGTGCAAGGCAGAGCAGAACTTTGAATATGTGTTGAAGTTTAATTTAAAGATTCCTACAGATTACTTATGCCCCTAGCTCTTACATTTGAAGAAATGCAACACAGAAGCATCTACAAAAAAGAACAGAGCAGACTCTACTTCTTCAGGAAGATGAGATCATTTAACGTCTGCACCAGGATGTTGCATGTCTTCTACAAGTCTGTTGTGCAAAGTGCAATCAGCTTTGCAGCCATCTGCTGGGGCAGCAGCATCAGAGCCAGAGGCTTAAAGAGAACTAAACAAGAAAGCTGGTTCTGTGCTGGGGATAAATGGAGCCGCTGGAGCTGATTGTCCAGAAAAGAATGCTGCACAAGCCGCTGAAAATAATGGATGATTCTTCACATCCTCGACACAACACAGTGAAGAAACAACAGTGTGTGTTCAGAGAGAGACTTTTTCAAGTCTGATGAAAAACAGAATGGTACAGAAGCCTTCAACCATAAATAAAAGCATGGACTGTCAATTAATTATTCATTATTGCAAGAAAAAAAAACTACATTACAATTTCCCTCAGGGGATCGATATTGTTGGGTTTTTTTATTCATCCATTTCATTAAATTGCACTGAGCTGTAAGCATCAAAATTGATTACCATTGACATCAACTGTGGAGCATCACAAATACACTTGAACATTTTTTTCTTTTGTTCATGTGCTCCATCACACCCTCACAGAGGAGGTAGCTAAACTACATACATTAAAATATATGACTGTATATACTGTGGATTTTTACTTATTATGTAAAAAAGAAATAAAATATTTTAGGTAGTATGCGTAAGCAGGTACAGCAATTAACAAATTTCTGTTTATGGCTTTAAAAAGCTATATTTTGTCTATGAAAATGATGAGTCATTTTAGTTCCTTAGAAAATGATGAAAAACTAAAATTACACCAAGCAACATCATGCTCACGGAGCACAGAGGTCTTACAGGCTCAGTGAAAGACATTCTAAGTAATATCTCTATAATAAAATGCTGACAAAAGAGTGACGAAGAACGAGAGAATATAATTCCATCTGTGAAATGTAATGAGACTGTCCACCTGGCAGGCAGCTCTTTTTTTCTTTAAAGAGGAGTAGCTAAGATAGAAAAGCTTTTATTAATGCTAGACTTGGTTTTTAGGAGTTCAGGAGGAGAGCAAGATTTTTGGTTATTGATCCTTTGAGTTATGATCAGTTATTCCTCCCCTCTGACCCTTGCAGCATCCTGATGTAAGTCCTAAGTATAAAAAAAAAGAAAAAAAAAATACATAATATGATTGTTGACTGTGTATTTAGGTTAATCATCTTAAATGTATTTGTCCTAAATGGTTCATTCTTGTGCATTATTCTGGGTATATTATGATTTGTTTTACGATTACAGCACAGATGTTTACCTATATGAAAGCATTGATACAAATAAAAATTTGAAGGCAAAATTTAAAAAAAATTGTATGTAAAGCAAAAAATAATAAAAAAAAAGGATTGAAAGTCAGCACTCAGCTTCAAAAAAGTTTCAGAAAAGATTTTCCATTTCTTTTCTATTAATAACCCGTCCTCTGACTCAGCCTCGAGACCTTGTGACCTTTACAATATTATTTATTTACCCTCCTCTCTTGGTGACCTTTAGATAAAAAATTATTCCCCTATGATGGTGGTCCCAGGTGACATTTCAGGACCTGAATTATTTATCTAGAAATAATTTCTACCCTTAACATATTACACAAGGAACAAAGTATACAGAGACATATATAAATATACAGAGACTAATGTATAGGGCAGAGACAAAATAGGTCTCTGCCTTACATATCAGGAACAAATCTATCTAAGTAGAAACTGACAGGATGCAGAGAAAGAAAATGAGGGTTTATACATATGAGATGCATCAAACATCCAAAAAGGAAAAAAGCTCTCCATTTATCTGTCTGTGCCAGTTTCCAATCCAGGGGGAGATTCTCTGTCACAAACATTAATTCTCACATTGAGGGATTTGAAATGTGAAAACCCCAACAATTTCATACTTTTGAGCACAAATATACTTACATGTAAGACTCTAAAATACATTCAGCATTTCACCTAGAGTGTGCTCTCATCCTGTGCAGCCAGATTTCAGAAATTGCTCCTTCTCCATTGTACGCAAACAAACTGAAAAGCAGAATGCACCCAGACAATATTGTTTAATTTCTCCCTCTGCTCCCTCGTACTCATTCTACGATGAGTCTCCCCCTGAAAATTGAATGCCACTTGTTTTCCAGCCCATCTCCCGCCTGAAAAGCCTGCCAACCTCTGTACCCTGCCAACGCATGCCTTTCAGCTGTTTTCTAACCTTCATTTGGCAACAAGACAATAGAAAAATTGCTCGGCCCCGCCCGTCTGCCCCTCGCCAACTTGCTACTCAATACCACTGTTTCTGCATAGGGCCATAATTGGGATGCACCCAGTGTGCAATGCCATTGTTATTTGTCTCTTTTGAAGAGGAGAGGGATGAACACAGACAGACATGAGTGGGCATGTGTTAACTTACACACATGCTCATAAATCCTTCTCTGTTAGGAGTCTGTGTTGTAAAATCATAAATTCCTCTAAAAATGTCAAAGCTGGCGTCGTCTATCACAAGAGCTTCTCTTCAGCAGCAGCCATAATTCATTACAAATAACCGGCAGTGACACCAGGGCCTTGTGTGCCGAGAAGTCGCACAGCATGTCAGCAACTAAGCATCCCTGTGATGGTGGCGTCCTGGTGCCCGTTTGTGTGGACTTCTCGCCTAGGGGTTAATTGGTGGCAGCCGCTCGGCCTGCCATCTGACAATAGCAGGGTGTGGGCATGCTGCTGAGCCGCTGATGGCCCAGTAATAAAAAAGGAGAAGCAGGCAGACACGCTTCTTCCACAATCATCCAGCTCTCCTGTCTGACTGCTGACTGACAAGACTGCTCTTTCTCCTCCAGGCATTACGTATATGCACAGACAGCTGTCGAGGAAGGACTATAAATATACTGTAACTGCTGAGCGAAGGGGCAAATGATTAGGTACTGCCAGTGTAGGCAGGTTTGGCTGGACCACTCCAGATTTAAAAAGGACATTGCAGGTCTACATACTGTGTGACTAATGTTTTGAGCTCCACCCAGCATCGTGTGGGTAAAAGCAGCTCCTGTTTTCTCTGGGTTTCTTGCTATGTAAATATTGTTGCAGAATAAGCCCTATTAACTTAAGAAATTAGTTATCTCAAACAACAAATAAATACATTTTCTTTCTTTATGAAGGTAGTCAAAAATCTTATACAAAGTTAGATTTTCACACATTTAAAAAGGTAAGAGAGGTGGTAATGTTTCACCTCTGCATTTCCATCTCAAATAGCACCAGCTGTGTTAAGGCGCTAATAATATGTGGAAATACAAGATGAGGACTGCTGGAGGAGTTGTGATAGATGGTGGGTGAATGTGGGTTTGTAAGGTGGGCTGCCTGGGGAGGTTTTTACAGTATAGCATCCAGCTGAGCAACACATTTTTCTTTTGTACATTCAAAATTTTGTATATTTCAAGTGGCAATGAAGCATATTTCACTATTTTCTTGTTTATAGGCTCTGTGCAAATCCTCAATTTCACGTCTGAACATTTTAATAACCTATACAACAGTTGATTTGTTGTTTGTTCAATGCAAATGATAAAGAACGGCCAAATCTCTACAGAAGGATGAGAGTATAAAAGTAGGACAAATACAAGAAGCATTTCCTAATGAAAAATCTACATAATGTCTTAAATAACTCTGGCGCTGCTAATTTGAATGATTTTTTTTTTTTCTGGTGACACACTTACAGCATTTGCACTGCTCTAACATCCTGTTCTAGTCTTTAGCAAGGAAAAGATAATTGGGGTTTTTTTCCAACATCTGTCTCCACGGTTACCAGACATCTCACCACACCATTCTGCCTCTCTCCTCCCTTCTCCCCTCCTGCTCTCCTTACCTCCCATTGCCATGGCACTCCATCAATGATAATGTACATTAGAGCTGACTGATAACATTTACAGTGGATGATGGACGCCATGTCTCTGTGTGTGAGTGTGTGTTGGTGGTTTATGTGGGAAAACTGCACATTCAATCAAGCCATATACAATATCTGTCACTGTGCCTGGCAGAGGAAGCTACTGGTGCTCACCTGAAATCAAATCTGCATTTATGATTGGACGTGGACCGCCTTTGGATATGAAGGCTGATCCAGGGAGCGAGAGCCAATCAATATTTACAAAATGTGATGACAAGGAAATTAGCCTGTAATTACTCAAGGAGGCCTTTGATATGATTCTTCCGTAAATAGTTACATGGTAAGATACAGATACATGACTGTCAACAAAGAAAAAGCTGCTCCTGCAAAAAGTATCTATAAGAGAAACAAGCATACTCTGCTTAAAACCTATAAGGACTGTTTTAGAAATTAAAAAATCCCGATTTATTCCTCCATATCTGTTTTGTAAGCAAGAATAATCAAAAATGACCAAACTGCACAGCATGAAAAATTAAGCTTAATAGATTTGTTGCTCAGGCCAATCCAGAACTTTCAACAAGTTTCCCTATAGATCCTGAGCTTTCTAGAAAAGGTTTACACTCAGGATTACTCCACATGTTTCTGCAACTATCCCCCACAATGACAAGTCTTTTAGTCTTTGTACCATCTTCCCTGAAATCATCACCGCGAATGACTGGAGGGGTGGTATTAATGAGGGGATGCTCTGCCTGGTGTCTAGAAGACATGCTGGTGGGAATTTGGTCAGTAATAAAACAGTCTTTGTTTCATCAGATCAGAAGATTCCTCTCCAGGCAGAGGGAATGGGTGTCTTTTGTCTTTTGGTAAACTTCAGTTCAGAGTTGCTGTTGTTCGATGTGAAATAACGTCTCTCTGGGAACTTTACAATAAATATCTGATTGGTGGTGTGCTGAAGCAACAGTTCTCCCTCTATCAGACAGTAATCTGACCACAAACAATGTATGTGCTTTGTCATTATAAACAAGTGTTTGTAGATTGAAGTGAAATAGTCTTAAATGTGACAGAGCTTGAAATGCTTTTTAATTAGACTGAGATTTTGTATCAAATGGCATACTATTATGCATCTAAACCGCACTTTTTAATCTTCACATAGATTTTTTTTTACCAGTTATCCTGCCACAGTGAAACAGAAATTCAGACTACTAGTTGGAGGGGAAAAGGAGGATAAACGCATTATTCCTAAATACAACATTAATATTTCAATCCAACCTTAACACTACTATTATAAACTTCCTTTCTTTCTGTCTTTATTTTGATTTGTTGTCTTTTGATGAAGTACCGGGTCCAAATCAGATTCAAGAGCATTGCAGCTGTACTGGAAGTGAAAATTACAAAGCAACATTGCATCTCCGACTGTAGCCGAGGCAACATAAATGTCTGGAAATGGCTCGAGAGCACTTTATACATCCTTATTCAGAATCAGAATCGGCCCTATTTGCTAAGTATGTAACACATACAAGGAATGTTTTGCTTGCAGATGTTGTCACTCTAGTAGGAAGAAGTAAGATAAGAGTAATAAAATGAGTAAAGCAATAAAATAAGTAGAAAGTGATCAATTAAACAGACTCATTTAGTGGTGTCTACTATTTACAGCGCTATTTACCTATACACAAATTCAACTATACACTATATACAGTAGAGGAGCAGTGTAGAAAAACATGAAAGTGATGAGGTACAATTAAGGAACCGTTCACTGTTAATCTTAACAAGAAAGTTTAATTTCAGATCAGGATTTTGATCAGAGGTTCTGACATGAAAAGGTCCAGTTGTTCATCTTTTCTTAAACAGCATAGAATCTAAAACTAGTAAAACTGATATTAATAATATTGGCTATTAATAATCACTATAAACACTGAGAGCATAATTACCTATAAACTGTCGGAGTTAAACAAGATAAAAACTTGTAATAGCTGTAACTAATTCTTTCATGAACAGCACACCAGTAGTTTTAATGGAGTAGACCGCTGGGCTACAAAAGAAGGAATGATAGCTGTATAAGTGCACAACGTTAGTATTTTGAATCTCAAATGCAGTAGCCATCCCCTCAACTACCGCGGCTGCTTCTTCATTAAAAGTATAAAAGTATTTGTTTAATGTTACAAAAACGGTTAACCATAATTAATGGATTTAAAGTACCCTGTATTCTATACAAAGTATTTAAATACACAATTACATTTATTTTATTAAAGAAAAATTTGCATGCATTGTTCCAACTGGAAACACTATTTAGTGTTTAGTGACACCTTTTGTACCTCTTGTAATGAAAAAGCAGGGGGCTTCTGACCAAGCGTCAGTATTAGGAGTTAGAACGGTTTGTTTCATTTTGATTATTCTGTGTTGAAGTCTGTCTCTCACTCTTTGTTGATCTGGTTTATTATGGGCTGTAACGTAACAGTATAGCACATAATACCAGGCTCTGCTTTTACCCATTATTCTTTAAAACACTGATTTAAAACACAGGTACTCAATAGTACTGTCAAGTGTTGGTTTTTTTCACTTTTTTGCATGATGCAGACAGGTGCCTTCTAAAAAAAAAAGAGTATACACAAACAACACAAAGCAGCCATCAGCCCTACTGATAGAAAAGGTCCAGAGGCATGCTTCCCTGCTGGGCATAAAGACCGCAGCCATGTTGCTCCTTGACCATGCAGACCTCCGCTCTGTGCATCCCTGTCGTCACCAATTCCTGGCTGCCATCCAAAGAGGTGACCCTGGCTCTCAAAGGATGCAACCCAATAAGTCATCCCCCCATAGACACACAATAAACCAGGATAAGGAGAGGAAGAGATTCTCCAGAGATACAAGAGGCTTTTATAAATATGCCCAGTGGACATGCTGTACACAAAAATATTACAGGCTCTACTCCACTCTGCCAAAACTCTAGAGGAGACATGCAAAGCAGCTTTAATGGAGTACAAAAAGAAGCACAAACAGGTGTATGGTTTCAAAGGCGGACCAGGTTTCACATCCTTATCTGATCTGTCAGGCAGATTTGACTTGTAACCCAACATTACTGTCCTCAGAGATTTAGAAGCTATTATTCAGATAGAAACAATTAACCCACACAAAAAGTTTTGTTTTTGTTTTATATGACTAACATAGAGGAGGAAGACAAGCTGACGTAGAGGTCTAAAAAAAGCACAAATATAGAAAATATGCAAGAGGGTGAGAATAGGAAGACAAATTGTGCAGGTGAGAGACAGTGAAATGTGAGAATGGGAAACAACAGCTTAAGAAAGGTGTGAGTGTCTGATGTTGTGTGTGAGATGATGTATTGAGGAGAATGTGATCTGCTTAGAGGACAACTGAGGTGAGAGGAAATTCCTTGGAGGCTGCTGCTCTGTTTATGTCCAACTGTTTATTAGCCCTGTGGGAGCGTGTTAGAAGAGCAAGACGACACAGAACAGCCGTACCTGTGCAATCTATCCTCCAACAGCTCCATGTACTTGGTAGTGTTCTCCTTCAATCGGCTTTCTGTGTGGAGAGAAAATCACAAGCAGAACAACAGATTACTTGTACCTTCATTTGCTACTTCTAAGGATGCAGTATCCTAGCAACAAATCGCAAATCTAATACCACTCACTTGTAATTAGCCATGTTATACATAAACTCTCTTAACAAAGGCAGTTATCATCTCACTTGGGATGGTCTTGTGCAAAAAAGCTGCAACAGTACAATACAGTTCAGTTCAGAAGAGAGGACCAGCTGGCTCTCTCTCAACACAACACACAGTTGAGGTAGGATCACTCCCTCTGCTCTAACAGGAGATAAAATAGTAGACGGCCTGAGGATAAAAGGGGATTTTATTATGGTGCAGCTCCCTTTATCTTGCCAGATTTTCTTTGGGGCATAAGTTGGATGGATAGCTTATGTTGCTTCCTATGCCCCTCTGCCTGCAGAGAGCTGTGCCTGAGGAGGCAGACGGAGGCTGCTGAGCATCATTCAGGGTGGAGAGGAGGGCAATCTGAGCAACGTTAATGAGCTCATGTATGAAACATGAGAATATGGCCCCCACAGCAGGAGATCCTTGAAAACAAAAGGATGTACTTTTATCAAATAGCACCACAAATGTACAGTTAAGCTCAAAAATAATTCACACCCGAGGAAAAGGGGTGAATTTTTATTTGCCCAATAGGTTTCTCCAGGCTAAAATCTTTTAATAAAGAATACAGTGTCTAAAATTATTCAAATTCTCTCTGAGTAATCAATAGTAAAGCCTTTATTTGCTTTCACAGAAATCAAACAGTTCTAACAGGCTTTAAGGTCTCTGAGATTTTTGAACCACTCCTCTTTTGCGATTATTTCCAAGTATTTGAGTTTGAAAGGCCTCCCTACCAGAACTCTGTTTTTTGTTGCCTCTGTTGATCCTGGATGCGGTTTAGCTTCAGATTCCACAATTTCTATATTGTTCTCTGTTAACCATTTCTTGACCACTTTAGTTGTTTGTTTTAGATCACTGTCTCTTTGACAAATGCTGCCAAGTTTTTCTAACTTCCTGATGGTTTTCTCTATAATCAAAATGTAATATTTCAATATGAGTCAAAACATGGCATTCGATATGAACAATTTTGAGGTTAACTGTAAATGCACACACGCTGCAACACCAACCCTCCTTCTTTTTTACTGACATACAGATGAACAAAGCGTGCTTCATAAATCTGCCCACTCCAACATCTTTACAGTCTGAATCTGTGCTTTCTCACGCTCTCCAGCAGTGGGTCCTTCCTCGGAGTCAGAGCACCCAAAGAGGTCATAAGACAAACCGAAGGGGTCATGAAATGATTAAGAGACATATCTACTGACAGAGCTATTTTCTAAGAAAATATTGGATTTGTTTATCCCTTTATGCTTGTGAAAACACTCACATTAATCTAAAAAGAAGTCAACTTGTCAGTAACAGAAAGAATAAAATAGCTATTTCCTCCATTTTGGGGGGTTTTCTGTTAAACTACGGCAACATCTTGGAATTATTGTAGCTTCATTTTTGTTTTACCAAAAATCTCACTCTTGATTCAAAAGCCAATAACAGTACTTCACTCCTTTTTAATTGAGTAAATGGTAGGTTCATAAGATATGATCAAAGGTGAGAAGAAGTCAGCGCAAATCTTAAGAAAAAAAAAACCAAAAGCTGTTGGAAACTACTCAAATTTAATGCCACTCAGTTTGCTCACATTGACAAGAACTCACACGAGACAATGTCACCTAATTGGATGTTCTGAATCACACCAAGGTTTGAAATATAATTGTATCATCGTCTCGATGATGGTTATTAGACAGCATCTTCTTGAGGATGTGACAGGCTTGGAGCCAGGCACAGCAGGAGAGAAAAGAAAATGTCTAGGAAAAAGTGGATGTGACACACTCCCAAGCACTCACACACAAATATTACTGTTGATACTCCGAAAGAAGTGAAATGGAGACAGTATAAGTGTTTATGATGGGTGTATGCGCGTGTCACAATAGCAGACCTCAGCCCAAAACTTGTTTTAACCCAAAGTAGGCAAACCTGCCCAGTGAAAGTAAAAAGGGAAGCAGCAGGAGGAGATATCACATGTCTGCTGGGGGGTTCTGGTGCAGGTGAACCAGACAGCTCACTTACCACCCATCATCTAATTGCTATATGAGATCCTATCCTACCTCTTGTCTCTTGTCAACTTCCATTCATACTGGTTCCATTAGGCAGCATGCAAGGAAATAGCTAGTGAATAATACATGTGGGCATTAAGTCTGGCTTATGATGGCACATAGCATTTAGATGCAAGATGACAAATTAGGCTATGGCTTGCACAAGAGTCTGATTTAGAAATTATGTTAGGGGTAAAGAGGTGGATATAAAGGTAAATTAAGAGACACAATACTGTACTTGTGTATGGCTCTTCTCTGTGTACAACAGAGTAAAAATAGGCTTATCTTAAAACCATCCAATAAAACCATACTGTCACCATGCCAACCAGAGGCAAAACTAGAAAGCCTTTCCAGGCATATCAGAATAATATAAGCTTTTTAATAGAATGGGACAAACATAAAGCAACAGAGCCTCCTCCTGCGCTCAGTGGAACCAGAGCGCCGGGTGATTTTACCACTTCCTGTAAGTCCACGGGAGGGCTGCTGTCACTGGCAGGCCATGCAAACAAAATTCGCACTAAAAAGCCCATAAAGGAAGGCAATGGGCTTCTTCCCGATAGATACAGCAGTATGTTTGGTGTTGAAGGAACTTTACAAAGGCGCTCACAGAGCCCACATTGGAAATTCATGAGCTCAGCCTCCCCTCACACCAGTAATCTCAGCAGGCGTTAGACATCTCCGATTGCTGCCAAGGGCCCCGGCCAAAATCTAAGAGGCCATTCATTCATACCACAAACAAAAATGAGACATTTATGGGAGGTGAGAGAATGAGTTGCTGGGCTGTTAAGAGGTCATTAACGCCATATAGGTCAAATTATAATTTAATATTTTAATTAAAAAGCTGTTACTTTAGTTAAATAGATATAAAGTTTAAAGACATATAGATCAACAAGCTTGTGATGGGAATCTATCACAAATGTACAAATCCCAATGTTGAAGTTATGAGCTTTGATGAGCCTGCACAAATGAATGAATCCAATGTGTTTGGATTTGCTTCTGCTATATGAGAATCTGAACAGCTGACTAATTAATGGTGAATAATGCTGTAATCTATTCACCGCTTTGTAATAACAAAGGCATCCGCTGTTTGTGAGTCTTTCGTGTTGTCAAACAAATTACAGACAGCTCTGTGCTAACGCAGCACCATCGATATTTGAGTTATAAAAGCCTGCGCGTAATAGGACAGATGAGATTGTGTGTCTTTGTTACAGAGCTGAAGGCATTGACTGTGATTAATGTGTTTGAGCTCCGTCGGGCTGTTTGAACGTGACAACGCTGCAGGTTACACAAACGCACAGTCAGCATATGCAGACACCTTGTAGGAATGTATGAGAATGTAACAGCAGGAGAGCTAATGGAGGAAGAGGGACAGGCTGGTATAGCACAGACAGTCAATAACCCATGATGCTCCAGCAATAGCTGACACAGTGAACATACTGTGGCGTTCTGCGTGAATCCACAACAAAGACAATTAATTTGACAGAAAAAAAAGAGGGAAAATTGGCAGTGCGTGCCAACTCTGTCTTGGGTAGATATAAATATCAATCCTGGGTGGTGAATTTTTGCTTGGCTGAAATTTTAAGACACGCTAACTGCCATTATCAAGTCAAGCACAGTAAAGAGTGAATTTTAAATCAAGTTATGCAGGCTGCAAAACAGTATTTTGTCCTAGTAAAAAAGAGGAGAAACTCATAAAAACCGTGAAACAGTCACTTCACCTGCTCACAGTCTTGCTCCATTAATCTACATCTTATTATTTTCCAGGCTTTCTGTGGAGCCCTAAGTGAATTCATTTTCCACAAAAACACATTTCTGATTTTAGCATCTGAGTCATCTCCAGCAGAAAAATTCAGTCTAAACAAAACAGAGCATTTTTCGACAGGCTGTACTTAAACAAAATGTTTAAGTACTTTAACAAAAAGGCTGAATGCAAATGCCAGCATGCTATACTCTTAATAAAAATACTCACATTCTTGTTAAAAAGCATAGATTTTGAAATTTTACTGGTGTACAAGGCATTGATTGGCTCTGGAGATGAAATACACTCACTGGCCACTTTATTATATTATTCTGTTTACACGTTATTAACACAAATAACTAATCAGCCAATCACATGGCACCAACTCTATGCATTTAGGCACGCTGAAGTTCAAATTGGGGATCAGAATAGGGAAAAAAGGGGATTTAAGAGGCTTTGAATATGACATGGTTGTTGGTGCCAGACGGACTGAGTATTTCAGAAACTCCTGATCTACTGGGATTTTTACGCACAACCATCTCTGGGGTTTACAGAGAATGGTCTGAAAAGGAGAAAATATCAATTGAGCAGCAGTTGTGGATGAAAATGCCTTGTTGATGTTAAAGGTCAGATGAGAATGGGCAGACTTACTGAAGATGATAGAAAGGCAACAGACACTTGCATAACGTTTTATTGCTAACAAGTTATGCAGAATAACACGTCCAACGTTGAAGCAGATGGGTTTTAGCAACAGAAGACCACATCAGGTGCCACTTTGTCTGCATCTGTGTGGATGGCAACTGTTCTCACACGTAGCAAAGGATTCAATTGTCTAAACTTTAAGCTTCTTTTGGCGATGTTCTCATTCATTAAAAATTTCTGACCAGATTCTGCAGCTTAAATGAATAAAATGCAAGTGAATTAAAATGTTTTACTGTGCAAAAATGGTTTTCAGTGGGTCTCTCATACCTACCATCCACCTATCATAGTTAAAATCACCTGTTGTTTATAATCACCCATGTGACACACCCAGCTCAGTGGTCTACCAACTCAATACTGTCATGATCTCACGGGGTTATTTCCGGGTTTTTGTCATGTTTAGTTTCTGTTTAGTTCATGGGTTAGGTGTTTTGG
>JBAMHW010000018.1:9914225-9933174 GCA_037177495.1 Rhadinocentrus ornatus
TAGATAGATAGATAGATAGATAGATAGATAGATAGATAGATAGATAGATAGATAGATGGATGGATGGATGGATGGATAGATGGATAGATGGATAGATAGATAGATAGCACTGCAATATGCATATGTTTACTCACTGTATACATTCTTCTGCAGTAACAGCACATTGGGTTACCTTTTGCATGTGCTATATATAAAAACTTGCCTTGTTTTGCTAGATGAGCCAGCAGACTTTTCCTGGCACGGCTACTATCTTTGTTTTATTGTATAACATTGATACTGCTAGTAATAACAATATAAACAAAAGACAGCTAAAAAGAGTGAGATATACATTTGGAGAACCAAATTATGAATGATTAATGGAAAAGTCGGCTGTCATTTCATGTGGTGGACTGACAAAAGCTGTATTGTCATAACAAATACAACAGTGGGTGATATAAGACGTGATTTACCAAACTTGGCATCCTTTTAAGTCCCAGCATGTATTTGCAGAAATGAAAAAGATTAATTTAGCCTGACTGTACTTTAATCTAAATCAACCTTTCTTTGTCTTCATTTCACCTTTCCGAGACCGATTATGACACTCATGACAAATTCACAATAGAATCACATCTTCTCTTGAGCCACAGGGAAACTGAATACTGCTCAAACTTTCTGCCAGGTCCACTTCACCCCCGCCTCTCAATCATTCAGATACTCTTTAGGAGAAGAGCTATTATATGTTCCATCATGTACTCAACAGAAGCACCCTGAAAGTGGCAAAGTCATGAATAAATCATATATGTCCATGCCTTCACTATTGGCGCTGCACTAAGAGAAAATTGCAGCTGTTAAATAACATTAAGTGACAATATTGTGATGTACACTTAAGCTGCTGGACTACTACAGCTCAGTTGACTTTAGTCTCAATATGCTCCAAAATCCTGCCAAAGTAGTGGGAGCTGTATGTGTAAGAAAATATGGTGGAGATCCATCAAAATACACACACATACTTAAAAAGAAACATGTTAATTAAATGTGTTTAAGGGTAGCCATGTGAAGCAGAAAACCTGCCACCTGCATCGCAGATAGCCAAATTACCTGACAGCGACACAATGTTCTGCCAGCGTACTAACAGCATTAAATAAGCATTACAAGAACACTTGGAAAAAATCGAGAACACACTCTGATGCTGCCCCCGCATTAAAATGTCCTCACTCTCAGGGTCATTTACTCATCTTATTCAGCTCTTCAATTATTTACTTGTAAATTTAGCATCAATAGATCTCTCCCTTGGGGACAAAATTATGCTCTCAGCAGGGAATCAAACCTCCAGTTTGGTATTCATCAACACTCACGCCAGAAGCAATTAGGGACATAATGGCTCCCAGGCCAAAATGCCCCCACACCACACTGCATTCTGGGTGGAGATGCTCAACAAGCAAGCTAAAGATGTGTAGTTTCACTGAATGTATATGATTAAATTTAGTCATCAGCAGAAATATGTGCTGTTGCAGAACTCACACTATGAACAGGCATATTGTTATCTTGTCATAAGAGGAAACGAGTATCACGTGTTCGCTAGAAAAGCCTCAGAAACCAAAAGGGTGGCCATCTTGATGTTGACACTAATTTCTAGTCCCCTCCAGCTGAAGAGTAGTAATGTGCTGTTTGTGGGCTATCAGTTACCAGCAACCATGCGCTAACCCCCTTATTACCAAAAAGGATGACAGTTTAATGAGCCCCTTTTCTTGGTGTCTGCAACACATTGTGAAATTGTACCTTCTGTCATATTGTGTGCGCCCACTTGTGCATTTAATCAAGCAGCACAACCAGTCATTAACTCGTTTTCCTCTTTGTGACGTTTTGCCCACCTGACTGCCATTCCTTTGATTAGCTCTAACTTAAGCATGCCACTGGCTTCCCAGCCTCTGTACTTCCTCAGAGTTGCATTATTCGGTGTTTATGTGGTTGTGGTGAACTTGAACATATCTTGTTTTTTTCCTGGCTATTTTAGCAACAATAATCCAGGCAGGTGGCAGAGTTTGATGCACAATGTGAAATGAAATTTTAGGGAAAAAAAGTTATTTTAATGTGAAAACAGCTGGTTTCTGGGGAAAAAAAGAGGGGAAAAAAAGCTACACAGTTATGGTCTCTTAATAAATAAAACCAGTATGTGCATTATCACACATGCAACAATAAAAGGGTGCCCCCTAGTGACAGGAAAGGGTGCAGTTGAGGCAAAACAATGGAAGGAATGACATTGCAGCTCCAGACCTTAATGCATTAGATAAAAGTGAATCCAGATGGGTGATGTATGCCTTGGGGTTGCAGCATGAGCATGAGCCAGAGCTCCTGTTCCCAGTCCTGTACAACCTGCTGTCCCTTTTCTCACTATGTGCTCCTGTCTGAGCACCTCCGAGAGGGAGGTGACCTTTTTCATGAAATCTCTCTCTGACTGATGGAGTAGAGAGCAGCACTGCAGGTGGTGCCGTCAAAACCCATTTAGATCTCTGCAAGTGCCAGCATGCTAAATCAATACCCCTAAAAAAGGCCCCTTCTTTATGCAGCATATAAGGTTTAAGAACTAGATGCCATAGTGTCCACACTCTGACTCATCATGTGTGCACAAAGTGGCTTAAAAGGAAACTAGTCTTCTAACACAATCTAAAACTCATTTTCCCTGAACCTCTCTCACCACCCCCAACCCTCCTCTTAACAACTGCCAGCCCTGTTGCTAACTCATTTAAAAGCCAAGTCCCCACTGACAGCAGATCACTTCCTCTTCATTTGGGAGAAAAGTCATTGATGTCCACACAGTGTGTGGCAACATCAAAAGAGACCTTGTCTTTCAAAGAGTTTTCATGACTCACATTTGAATTTAGATTTAAAAGAGTAAGAAACCCACCTTAAAAAATATTCTAAGAAAAAAATGTTTCCTCATCTCAGTGGGCAGCTGGAAAGCCTCGGTTCTTTCAGGTAGTGCAGATTTATTCATATTTATATTTTAAAATGATTACTCAGAACTACTAAGTTTTATGTTAATGGAACAAATAAATCTGAATCTAAAGTGAAATCTGAACGGTATCTAAGAGAAATATATGACTCAACTCAATTGCAGTTTTCATGCATTTTTGCAGGATTTCTACAACCTATGATTTGATAGCTTTTCATTTTTAACTCCTTAAATATTATAGGCAAAAAACTGTTAGGAGCATTTTTCATTTTATATTTGCTATTCTTTAGTTTACTGTCATTAAGTAATTATAATGTAAACAGATTAACTACAACCAATGAAACATCAGTGGCTCCTTCATACGATGCCAAAATGGCTCTGACCCAGCAGGGCAAAGAAACCAGGCCCCCTGCGGTGTCCTGTGAATGTCAGCAATAGATCAGTTGGGTCCTGTGGGACCTTCATCTGTCAGATGTGAAATACTGCAACCCGTGGATGCCTGATTGGAGTGAGGAGTTTAGAGGTCAGGTCAACAGCTTGGGCTCTTTGCCGAGTTCCCTGATTTGTTCCTTAAATGTTTTTCCAAGCACACTTTCCTACTGGTGGAAGCTGCTGCCCTCTGGGGTGTACTGCTTCCATAAACAAGGATGTACTTGGTCTTTAACAAGATGACAGCATCCAACTTTTCCCAACAAAGCATTACATTGTCATGAGATGACCGATACTACTCACGTCACCTTTCAGTGACTTTAAGGTTGTGGCTGATTGGTGTAAAAAGCCTTTAATAACCCCATTAAACTGTGCAGTAATTAAATAGAAAATTCTGTAAAAGCACTTCTTAAGTTTGGACTGAGAATAGTTGAATAATGTTGCCATCAGCTAGATTTACATCAGCTTTGTTTGAAAGAAATTTTAGCATGGCAGACAGATCTTCACAGCTTCTGCAACGTTAATGAGCCTCATCTGCCTTAAAGAATTGGCCAGAAGTGTGAAATAGATTACCAGCAACAGACCAGATCTCCTAATTGTTACAAGAGAGAACAAAGCATGGCACAGTGTCTTCACACCCTTCTTCATGTTGCCTTAGTTTACTTTGTATCATCATCTTATGTATCCTGAGGACAAAACTCTGAGCTCAGTGTGCTTAAAGAGCATCATCAATAACTACCGTAACATTTTTTTATAGACACAGGTCTTTTACCTTTAAGTTATTATAAGTTATTATGAAGGAACTTTTTATTTTAACATAGATCTTAATCTTTGGTGCAGCCAGTTTTATTGTTTTCCTGAAAATGTCAAACTCTAGTCTGTCAGTGCTGCTGCCCTGAAGCTTTTAGATGTTTTGCTCCTCCAAAACACCTGATTCAAATCAAATGGATCCAACAGCTTGTTGCTAACTTCTGCACAATGACTTATTCATTTCAGTCAAGAGTGTTGAAGCAGGGAAACATCTAAAACCTGCAGGAGCAGCTCTTAATGACCAGAGTTTGACACCCCACCTTATGGTAAAAGTAAAATATAGGTGTGGTAATAATCCTCTCATTAAATTCTACAAAAGAAAGCACACTTGTACTTATTTGTTGACCTCACAAAGTTGATATTACCGGAATGAGAATTATTTGTTGATATTATTTTTATATGAGTTTGCCTGTAGCACAGCACCTCAGTGACTCACCATGCTGGGCCTCCCGCTGCTCCAGCTCCTGCCTGAGGTGCTGCCGCTGCTGCTTCATCCTGGCCAGCTCTTGACTGCTCCCCGAGCTGAGGCTGTGCAACCTCTTGGCCAACGCCTCCAGCCGGTCCCGCTCCAGGTACACCGCCTTCATCTCAGATTTCAGCTCCTTGGCGCTGCTGAAGTCATTACCTGCACCAGTGCACCACAGGAGGACATTACGCTTTCACCGCCCATTAATGAGATCCTTGGCCATTAATGCCGCAATTATGTGAGGATAATGGTGAGCGATTTAAGTAAATGAGGTAAATAAAGGATGTGTAATGTAGCAGGGATGGAGTGGGGTGGAGCTGAGTATAAAGTTACCAGAGATGGCCGCCAGTTTGGCTTCATGCAGCGCCAAAAGCTGTGTTTCAGTCTCGCTGACTTTCCTCCTCAAGCTGCTGCCCAGCCTCTGACTCATGACCACCTGGGGATAAGAAGGAGAAGAAAATGCAGAGGAGAGAGTTGGGGGAGGGTTATAACTACCTAAACCTTTGCAGACCCATGGATCCCACAGGATCCAAAGTTCATTTCCTATTCCTCTTTCAGTTTCTCCTTGACACTCATTCTTACAAGATCTTACAGGTCCATTTGTGCCCTTTGTTCGCCCTGCTTTGACTACACAGCAGAGCATTAATGCTTTTATGTTACCTTGTCTATAACCTTTAAAAGAAAATAAGAGTGTTTCTCCTGTCATATGAACAGACAGGAAATGTGAAATCTCCATAAAAGTCCCTCCCTGATGGAGATCCAGCACCGCAGCTCAGTGCAAGATTTCACTGCAGAGACAACTTCAAATGCAGCCTCTCTGGCCTCCATCTGCTCTCATTCTGTCCTTTAAACCTCTCTTCTTTAATGTATACACTTTGAGCAACGGTCACATACAATCCCCATGAAGCGCTGCTTTCTTTAGAGAAACTGTTTTGATGGCTCAAAGAGATGTGGAGTTGGATTTTCTTCTTAAATCTGACACAGTTCTGTGCAAAGGCAGTCGCATAAGATGGCATAACATCTCCAGGGAGTTTTCCTCCCCACAGAAATATGAGAAACAGGCTTGGAAAATTGTATTTAATGCAATACATGACTTGGAAACAACTCTGTAGTGCTTTTGAAACTGTCGAAATTCTCATATTGGTGATTAAATTTCAAAACATCAGACTATTTGTCAATTAAAAAAAAAAAAAACAACAGAAAGTGAGAGTTGCTTTCATCCCTGCAATCATTTTGTCACAGCAGGTGTGCCATTTTCCACATGGTGGATGCTTCATGTTAGAAGCTGTTTTTCATTTCAACATGACAATTAAACCTTTGTGGTTGTAGTAAAAGTGTTTCTTGGTGAAACGCTACTTGATTCCTTAGAATTATAGTAGCAGCTTTAAGCAGTTATTTGATGATGAGTTTTTAAAGGACAAGATCTTTACTGAGGGATCTGACACCTGCTGTCCTTTAACCAATACTTCTCATAGATCTCTTTTGCCTTTGGCTTTTTCCAGCTGAAAAAAAATTATGTATGTAGATCAGCATGAATGGAAAGTAAACTGTCCAGATTTCTAACATTACTTTTTGCTTTGGATATTTATTATAACAAAGGGAGGTGAAAAAAGGTAACTATTGTTTTACTAAGGTTTTAGAGTCTAGGGGGATTTTATTCAGCTATTTTTGCCTCTTGCAAACAACTGTGGAGACATCACTGCCTTGTCAGGTAGAAATGAGCACACGCATACATACGCAGACATTTGGTATGGATTTGAACACACTGACGCATATGTTTATTCTGACTTACCACTTGTTAGATTTTCATACATATTTAGTTATTATTTGCATGCAGAGGGGAAGCTGAGCTGTAAGACAGGTAAATCGGATGAGAGGAGCGTTGGCTTACTTTAGCTGTAGCTTCTTTGATGGACAGATTCAGTGCCTGTTCCTGCTCCTGGAGTCTGAAAAACATAAAAAGGGTAATTTTTTTATTGAATAACTTCAGAAGGAATCCATAGGGTATATAAAAAGTACATAAGTTTATTTGAGCTGTAGTTAAACTCAGCTCTACTTTCAGTTCTTACTGCTTTTGACTCCTGAAGTGAAATTTGAACCATAAAACCTTATATTGCAGGTCTTTCTTTCCATGTTTGTACATACAGTACCTCCCCTAATTTTCAAACCCAGCTAGACCGTATGATCTCTCTGCTGTGTTATTTGCAGGTTTAAACTAAGTGTTTTACTCTTGGTTTCCAGGGTCTAGTTTCGATCTCAGTCTTATCCATTTTGCAAGTTATTTTCAAAGGAGACATTGCGTCCTTGTTTAATGACATAACTACACCCTCAATGTGACTGGAGTTTCTTTTTTTAATTCCCTTTTTCAAACCATGCAAGTTTGCAGCCATCAAAGTCATAAAACCTTCCCAAACAGGCTAGTGAGGCAAATCTGACCGTTTGTGCTCCAAATAGGGAAATGTTTTGCAGTTAGCATTTTTATTTCAATGCTACAGCAACTTATTTTAATTCTCTGAAATACCGCAGCTACAAGCAAAACATGTCAAGTGATTTATTGTTGCAAGAGCAAACATTAGCATGCGCTCCTCTTTTTACACGGTAACACTCCCAAAGCAATAAGAGATTCCTGTACAGTGTTGGCTTAGTGAGACCAGATGTTTGTTTTTTCTGCTCTTTGTTCTTAATTTTAAAACAAACGAATGCCAAAAAAGTAGTTCTTAATTGCATTTTTTAGATATTTGTTGGCAAAAAACAAAAGAAGTATATGAGAGAGACTGATATGTGGCACAAAATGCTAACCACGTCTTTAAATTCAGCACTGATAGAATCCTGATTTCTAAATGCATGTGATGTTAAAAAAGACCTGACAGACCTTTAGCCAATAGCTTTAGCAACTTTACATTTCTAACTTTGAATTGCAATATAAAGAACTGAAGTTATATTTACTTATAATGGCAACCAGTAAAGAAGCTTCAATGATACCATCAACACATAAATATAGATTCATATGCAGCAGGTTTATATATTTTATTTTACTTGCCCATTTGACTAAACTGTCTCCATGATTACTTCAAATATAAAAGGTCATATCAATGATGTTATTGATGCACATGTAAACAAAGATGCAAACAGGACAAACCATTAAGGTCACATTATATGGTGAGGAGATATAAATCAATTAAAGGATGAGGGAAAGGAGCATAAAATCCATTATGCACGACACGGTCACCTTGATACAGTCCCATTCGTCTCATGTCACAAAAATCAGTACACCCTTTAGATGTTATTCAGGTTTGTGGTATTGCACCCCCTTTTTTTAAAGAGATAAACTTAATCTAGAGAAGGTGGATTTCTCTAATTCAGTGCTATTAAGGAAACTGGCATGAAAAAGAAGTGTCCTGTGTTATTTGCTCAGAGGACTGAAACACAATCATCATGATGACCGCAGATGTGCAGCAAAATATCCAATCAGACGTCGAAATTTCAATCAGGAGCTAGAATAAATGCGTTCCAGTTGGGGTGAGAGTGTGTCAAAAATCAAATTATTCTGGCGACGGTGGGTCACAACACCAAGAAGGCGATAAGTACAATTTACATGTCTTTCTAACGAGTGTCAAGACAGAGAGGGTTTCCACAGGGCTTCCTCACAGGCTATTAACTTCAGAGGGCACGATGCATAGTAATCATTAGCATCTAAGGAAAACCATTAAAATTCAAAACAGGTTCAAGTAGGTGTTAGAGAAGAGGATGAAGGCACAGGGGATGGTAGGAAACAAAAAGTACTTGTGGCTGCTTGATCTGTCTCAGTACTGAGACTGAAAATGATAAAATAATAATAATAAAGGTAATAGGAAGAAGAAGAAAGAAAAAATATTCCTTAAGTCGTCCTACCTGTTAAATCAAATTTTTATATTTCTTTGAGTTTTTTACATTTAAAAACAATAAGTGTTTTCAGCTTTTTAAGGGACAAAAAGCTTGATGTTATCAAAAAGTTATCGTGCAAGCCAAGCTACTTGAATTGAAAAATTTTAGCTATTAGCGTTGAAACTCTTTCATATCTAGTATGTAATGCTCGGGTATTTTAGAGCTTTTATATTATTTAGGTAGGTGCTAACTCATGGCGAAACACGATGATAGGATTTTGTTCAGTTCAGACAGGACTGTACCTGCTGTACGAATATACAAAATCCCACTCTGTCAGAGAAAATATTGAGCTGGGGAATAATGATTTAACAAAATCTAAAAATTAAATTCATAGATAAAATCCTCTCATAAATAAGCTTGATGCAGTTTAAGCCAGTATGTAAGTTAGAAAGGAAAAACCTTCATGATAGATGTTGGTTTAAGGGTCACTGACAATTACAGTTCTTTAGCAGCCCCATCTGGTGACTATTGGTACTGCAAGGACTCTCCCATTAAAAGGAGATGCATTGGGAGATTATATAAATGCAAAATGTGGCATATCTTATTTTTAAAGTTGCTCTATGTCAATTTTTTTCAATCATAAGAATGATTCTTTTTATAATTTTCCTGGTAAACTTATGTCCTATATGCCTCTCTTTCATAACAGATTTTAAGCTTAATCAAATCTCAGTTTTTGCACCTTAAATTAATTATCTTTCCCCATGAAAAGGTCCGACTGCATTGGTAATTTCTTACATGTCTTCTAAATGTGAAGCCTTAACTTTCAATAAAATCTTCACTTTTTATTTACACAATTTTAAGTTAAGGTCTGTTAGTCTATTCAGGCCACCAGAAGAAGAAACAACCATGTGGTGAACAAACATATGAAGATATATATGACATGAAGGATTCAGTGACATTCCATCAATATGTCAGTGTCAGTGCATCCCTGACTTGAACTCATTTTTAACAAATATGACAATGTTTTATTTTATGTATCCCATAGGAGCTATATTATTTATAAATATATATTTAATTAAAGGTCAATTATCACGCCCAATTGTCACCTTTACAGTTTAGTGGCAAAAACCTGTGGGATGTATGTGCATTTATTTAATCTACATAACAGTAGCCACAAGGGACATTTTTTTGCATTAAATACAAAAAATTGTGCAAGCTTACTGCTGGTGACTGACAAGAAAAAACATCTGACTTAAATGTCAAATGCAAAAAATGTCAAATGCAAAAATGTCCCTTCACACATTACAGAGCGCAATTTACCACACGCATTAAGACATCTTTTTTTTAACTATGCTGGACTGTGGACAGCGGAAGCATTTTAACTCGCTGAACAGCAAAAGCCAGGAATAAATTTTAGACCTGCAGTGAATGCTTTTGTATCAGCACGTCAGACAAAGCTAGCAGGTTAGATTCACTTGCATGGAATTTAATATCTTTTTGATAATGACTAGTTGACGTCAAAGTCTAATTTGAACCTGAAAATGTCTTCTGCTGGTATGCTACCAACAATAAGCTTCTACATGAAATATATATTGTTTGAAATACTTTGCTATGAACCTTCTTTCTTTATTCAACCATTATTTCTTAATTGTGCACTTTGTCAAACATATATTGAAATCCTTTCATGTTACATTTATGCAAACAAAAAGAATAGAAAGAAGAACTAGTGACCCTGACCTGAGCATAGAAGGTGGCGGGGAGACTGAGATCTGTGTGCGGTTTTCAGATGTAGTAAGGTCCTGCAAGGTTCGGCTCACGTCTCGTAGCTGGGCCAGAGTGCAGCTCCTCAACACGGAGCCCTCCAGCTCCTCGGCCTCCACCTGCTGCTCCTCCTGCTGGATCTGTTGCTGCAGGCATTGACTGCGGCCCTTCAGCTCCGCTAGCCTCTGCTCCAGCTCTGTTATTTCCCCCTGATTTCAGGTTTCACAAAATCAATTTTCAACATTATTTGTTTTAATCTATGTCCTTGGTCATAGCATTGTTTTAAAACAATGTCAAGTCAAAATATTTCTAGTTTTGTGAAGGTAATTTGAATCTAAATAAGTAAGATAAAATGAAAAGTTTAAATTTAATCTTTAAAGCTGGTATATTAGAATGATAGGATAAGCGCTATTAGAATAACTATATAATAATGTACCAGAAGCAAGACAGGTTACTTCTCTTCAAATCATTCTAAATTACTCATTGATGACAACTTTAAATATTTAGGAAATACTTAATGTCATTAAGTTTTCCTCTGATTATATCACGATGTTTTATATAGGAAAAAAAATATTGCAGAAATACCTGAAGAGCTGATACATGAGAGAAACCTGGGAGTGACACAAACGACATGTTTACCTCAACCTGACGTTTCTCTTGAATCAGACGATCTCGTCGTTGCAGTGGACCCTGCGGTGAGTCAGATTGCTCGTCTGCATCAGGCTCTGCACCCTCTCTGCCAACAAGTAATGAAAACACAGAGCATAAATGACACATCCTTTTTTTTTTAATCTTTTTAACAGTCTTATTTATGACTTTTTTTTCTTTTCTGACCCCTATGAATTTTTCTGTGGCAGCTAAGAATTGTGATGCTTTTACAAAGTATTAAGTTATGTTATCGCAATATGGTTTTGCCAGCATTTGATTATGGTTACCAAAGGGACTATTACACATGTGACCCCTAAAATTATCTTGTTTAAAAAGCTTTACATTACTTTTTTGTTCAGGATGCCTTCCAGAGAGGCCCCACCTGATTTCCTTCCTGTCACAAGAGCTATTTTTGAGCGCTCTCCCCCACAGCTCGCTGTTACATCATCCCAATAACAATAGAACAAGCATGACAATAGAAAGTTAGTTTAATAAAACATTAAAGCATAACATTAAGTCTGGAGCAAGAACGGGGGAGGTAATTTTATTTATTTATTTTAAATCTTCATGTGACTTCTCACTTCACTACATCTATCTGGTTTTTGTTGTAATCCCCTTCTGAGGTCTGAAATGCTACTGCTGACAGATACACCCTGAACAGGTCCCTAGTCCATCACAGAGCCAAAAAGATAAAAAAAATAAAATTAAAATGAAAAAAACATGTACACCGATACTGAAACTATTAAGCCATTTAAATAACCACCAATTAGGCTAACGTGAATATGTTTGACTTTCACAGGAAACCAGTCAACACAGAAATGTCTCAACTGAGATGTAAACCACAACCCTTCTTGCTGTGAGGCAGCTATAGAAACTGCTGTCCTCCACATCACCAAATTCATATGAAACCATAATAATTATAATGTTGGGACTGACCTGTGCTGACTGCCGTCTGTCCTCTGGAGGGCGCTGTGCACCACCTGTCTGAGCCTCTCCAGGAACAAAGCCACACTGGGCTGTCTAGAGGGTAAACCCAGCTTCAGAGCTCCACGCTCCCTGCACAGCTCCTCCAGCTTTTTCCCAAAACGTTCAGCTAAAATAAAACATACAAACATGCTGAATAACAAGCAGCAACATCTGCTAAAAATTTGTGTATCAGCAGCTGGTTCCAACTCACAGTCCCTAAGGAGGAAGAGCTACATGATGGTGCAGGAAGTTGGATTGTCTTAATGTGCACTCATTTCTTTTTATTCAGTTACCTAATTTTCTCTATCACAATCTTAAATAAGGAAAGCTTGCAGCTCTTTCTTATGAATAACCATGAAAATGCAACTGACCCTCTCTGTGGTATAATCATGATTACCACCCACAGGCAGAATGTCTGGATCTTTATCAGCAAGAAAACAGAAAGCAGGTAAAGTTGTACCAGTTGTCCCCTTTATTTTAATGCAAACACTAGTATAGGAAGAACCAAAAAGTAGCAACACAGACAGATCAAACATAGGTTAGCTGTGGCATGCTGTTGGTGGCAGGTGGTGGTAACCTGCCTCCAATAGCCTGTGGATGGCCATGCTTACTATTATTATTATTATTATTATTATTATTATTATTATTATTATTATTATTATCTCTCTTCCCCCTCGTTTTTGTCACACATGTGTCCTTTTGTGTGCTTTTTACGTGTCTTCTGTTAATGTTCACATTACTACAATGAAAAAGAAAAAAAAGTAAACAAAAATAAAAGAAGAAGAAGTTGTACCAGAAGCCTTAATCCTGCTTTAACTATGTTAGCTAATGTTAAGCTCCACGGGGCCGCAACAAATTAAGTTAACCAGGGTTTAGAATGTCAGAGAAAAGTTTGCCATGCCCCGTATCTAAAGGCAAACAGGAACGCTGACAAGACATGTTGTTCTGACCTAAATAATCACTGTGCTCAAACAGTTAGACTAGACAGCAAATGTAACTGATGTAATTACAGTATTTTTGTCCCAAAGGGCAAAAAGTGGGTCAGAATACTGTTTTAAAACTAAACTTTCCTCAGGCCAGTCTGGAAAACTTTCAAGTAACACAAGGTCGTAAATGTAGAGAGAGCTGGTCTAAAACAAAGTAAGAATTTGTTCGATATCAGGACTTGTTAGTTCATTATTGTGTAGTCTGTAAAACGTTACAAAGAAAAAGTTAATGGTGACATGAACTAGTGTTAAAAAAAATATCCCAATTTTACTATCTTTACACCAAATAAATGACATGCAACAACAAATCGAAGACTTATCTAAGTCACAAGGAGATCTGAGTACATGTTATTATGCTCGACTGTAAGTTCTTGGTATGTCTCAGGAAAAAAAACAAGCATTTCTTGTTAATATGAAGCCATCTGCTTTCACATGCTTTGTCAAACTTCTCAGTATGAACCACAGCTAATTTGTAAAAAATCTATTGAAGGAGTCATTTTAAGTCAATTCACCTAACCCTGCTAGTTCTCCTAAGGAATTTGATTTGAGGGGAAAAAAATCAAGTGAAAACTTCTACTTCTATTTTGTTTTCCTAAACACACTTTCCTATTTATAAATTTATTTAACACATCCTACAGAGTGGCATTTGTTCATTTTTTAAGCTTTGTATAAAGTTTTTTTTTTATTTAAAAGATTGAAATTGGTAGTTGCAAAACTCACAGAGACCAAAGACAGAAATTCATGTTAGACCTCCCCAGCCAGCCTAATGCAGTATTCATGCCGTGCCATGAATACTTTTGCATTGCTTCTACATTTTTTCTGACATTGTTAAAAAGGTGATAAATACCACCTTCTGATTATTACAGATTTCTTCTTCATTTAGGGACATCAGGAAGGTAAAACTGATTAAGTGTAATGCAATCTACATCAGCACCCAATAAACTTAATAATAAACATAAAACAGTAAAACTGCAAAAATGAAGTAAAACAACTATGAGAACACAATAGAGGAACTATTTTTTCTAAGAAAAGTTGTGAGCATATGTTGAGCTGGTATGGGGTGAGCATGGGCCAAAGCTTGACATTCACTATCTGCTTGTACTAAAACATATCAATTAACTGATAAATGTATCACTTCAAACACGACAGTGAAACCTTAAAAACCCTTATAATAGTTCATTGTGCAAATATGATGTACATTGGGACAGAAAGAATGGCATAAAAGCATTCTTCGGTGTGACCTCATGTCCAACCTTCCACAACTATAACATCTAGTCACAAAAGTTCAAACAACTACATATTGCTGCAAAAGCTCAGTTCAAAGTTCACCTGCGTCGTAGTCGTCTTCCAGAATGGCTTTCTGCTGGAGTCTGTGCAGCTTCAACATCATGGATTCAATCTGAGGGAGAGAGGACAGAAGACAAGTAAATAAGTAATAATGAGCCAGTCCACAGAGCAATGCCGTTTAAAAAGTCACACAAAGTGCACATAGTAGTGTGGGAGCAATGACTGCCGTTTTAAAAAGGACACTGGATGAGTCACAGATATTGCATAAAGCTTCATAAATAGAGCTGCACTGTTTTTTTCTGCTAACTAAGAGATGAGATGATTAAAATGAAACATTTGTACTTCATAGAGTTATTTTTCTTAACTCATTTTACCAATTAATTTTTCCATTTTAAATACTCAGTTTTGTTTAGACTTTTAGACTGCAACAGGTAGCATATATAGAAAAGCTGGACTTTGTATTTTGTAGTTGGTCTTTGAGAAATATTTTCAATTTCCACCCAGGAGCTAATTTTTTTTTAAAAAAGAGAGAGAGAATATATAAAAGAAATAAAAAAGTTTTTCTCAACTCTCAGAATACTCTTTAAGAGACGTGCTTTGGACTTAGTCTCTACTCTGAATTAAAGTCATTAAAAGTTGATTGTATGTCATTCCCACAGTGGGTGTCAGTAATGCCCACCTTGGTGTGAGTGCGGTTGTTTTGGAGGCAGTCTTGCAGCATGCCCTCATACTTCTTCACCAGGTTGTCCCAGCCTTGCTCTGAGCCAGGTGTGGCACTGTCATAGCCGGAGGTGACAGAGGAGGCGGAAGCCGTGTCCGAGTCCACCGACAGAGAGGAGGTAATCTCCACATCAAGAGATCTGGACTCACAGTCCAGGTGGGATGTTTCCTCCTTGCTACTCCAGAGACATTCCCGCCAAAACCTCCCGCTTAATAACAGCTCCTCCTTCTGCACCCGGCCGCTCGGAGCGGAGGAAGGCAGTGGCTGGACAGGAAGTGACTGCTTAGAAAAACTGTGCTCAGTGGAGAAAGTGTCTGGTTTTGTTTCTGGCACATTTGGTGCTTTTGATGATTGATGTAGTGGTTCTGGTTCCTGTGCTGATGTAGTGGTTGTGCTTGTTCTCTGACTGGAGCTGAGAGACTGTTGGATGAAACTGAAACTGGAGTTAAAGGAGTCACTCAACGAAGATTGGAGGGCCAGGCTTGAGTTTAACCTTAGTTCATTCTGTGACTGTGGGGATTGAGCCACATGGTTGGATGTACTCTGAACAGGGCTGCAGTCCACAGACAAAGGATGAGTAACAGACCGGAGAAAGTTCTGATTCTTCAAGGAGGTACATGTTGGTTTATCGTAATTTTGCTGATTCATTAAGGACACTTTGAGAGGAGGAATTGGACTGAGCCTTTGAACACTGGTTGTCGTAGTGATGTCAGTGTGACGTCCAGGTTTTCCGTTGCTAATGCAAGTGCTGCTCTCCTTCTCCTCCTCCTCGTACTCCTCCCGACTTTGAGTAGTGCACTGTAGTCTGGACTGCTCTCCTCTCATGTACCCTGGTCTTCGGTGGAGCCTCTTACGGCCGGAGCTGCCAGCTGTCCCTGATGCTCTGCCACCTGTCGATGCAGAGATTAACCATTAAGCTGGACAACAGGGTCATGAGGAAGATAAACTGTGAGCTCATCGAGCTGGCAGGATTTACTGTGCTTTCATAAACAGCAGCAGGAAATGTTGATGACAAAAAAACTAATTACGGTATACAAAAAACGTCAAATATTGTATGGTTGATATACCCACTGTGGTATGAGAAGTCAAAAGTGACTTTCAGCCTGTCCCAGCCCACCACCCTCAAAGCTAACACCACAAAGTGGATGGAAAAAAAGCTGGGCAGCTGTGTGACATTTCCCACAGTTCTGCTCCAGCTGTTGGGAAACAGCAAAGCCACAGTTATATTTTAGTTAAGACACGTCTCTCAGGGGAAAAGCGGCCACATGAATAATATTCCCTGAAGTTAAATTTAAAGTCTGTTTATCTTTGAAAAAACAGTCACATTGCTCCTAACAAATGCCTCTAAAACCATGTCGAGAATGTACAGACAAGTAAAACTTAGTCAGTCTAATTTTCTTACAAGAGATCTTCATCTGGACAGCAAAATGACAAGCATGAAGAAAAGCGTGAGAGGGTGTAAAAAAAGTGCATATAAACGCATTAACAATTCAAAATGATTAAATCAGTTCTATGTGATTTAGTTAAACCCAAATCTGAAGGAACATCACAAGCTGGAAGGACATTGCAAGCATTTGAGATATTAGCATCTGCTGGACTCACTGAATTCCTACAAACACACCCAACACACAAATACTGCTTTGTTACCAAGTGGAACTATGGGCCAACACAGCAGTCAAACCCTGGATTTCTAGATAAGATTTTTTTTTTTTTTTTCTTAATCACACAAAAACCACACATTATTATAGTGCTTTTCTATTGTCAAAATTTTTAAAATTGATTAATGGAAACAGAAACAGAATTCAAATAAATAAAACCTAATTATGTCACTTTTTTTCTTAAATGAGAAAATAAAAAAGATATAAAACAAAATAAACATAAAATTGGAAATAAAATGAAAACAAAGAACAAAAAAGTGAAGTTTCATTTAAATTTAAAATAAAATAGGAAAGGTTGTGCACATATTGTGATTAGGTAACAGTTACTGGAGATATATTATTTGACATATACAGTTTTTAGAACACCTGATAATGTACAAGGTCTGCCTAGATTTTGGTAGCATTTAAACTGGTTGAATTTTACATGTAACATAATTTTGCATATTAAGAAAAATACTCAGTGACTAATCCGTCATGCTAATTGCTATATCTTAATTTAGAACTTGAACCATAAAATAAAATAAAAAAAATAAAAAACTAACTTGAACCATAAAAGATTATGCAAGCTCACAGATTATCTTAAAATGAACAAGAAACACCATTGTTATTGCCACCTGACCTAAAATCCACCTGCAGGTATGAATAAAACATGCTGATTGATCCAAACATTTCTGTTTTTGCTACAGCACCGCTCTCATCCTAGAGTCCACCAAGATGGATTATCTCGTATTCGGGATTTTCTGATAATCCAGCTGCCTCTCCAGGGGAAGTTTTTGGAACTATGTCTTTAAACATTATGTTTCAGTCATATATACATTTTTCCAACAAAAACTATCACGGAAAAAAGATAAATACTGAGTGATTGGAACAAAAAAGACAAGGCTTCTATGACTAAACTGCTTGGACCCCTAATTGTTACTGCATCATCCTAAAAAGCTTATATTAAATCCTTATTTACACATCTAGCAGATCTGGAATAGGGTTAACATTCATATTGTTTTTGTCTTTAGTCTCTTTTTAACTTTGATCTGATCTCCAATTCTTAAATTAAATGCTTCACTGGCTTCAGCAGCCAGTTGCTAACTTAAACTTAAAAAACTTCTGTTGCTGCTGCTACTGGAAATAATAAGTAGTGAGGTTCACACTAAACAGTAGAGTTGTTCTACAAAAAAACCAATGAGGAGAAGGATTTAAAAAGAAAAACTTGCTAAGTAGAGTGATAATTACATAAAAATTTCTCACCAAAAGTAACCCAACAAGCTTACCCACCTTCAGACCTATCACTCAAGGTGCTTCACAACACAGCAAAAGATGCTTGTGTCATGACGATAAAGACCGGTCTGTGTTCGGAGCCAGACACCTGCTGCAGTGCCACATGATTTTTACATGTAATGTGTAGGATTCAGAGGAGGAGGCAGGCTGAAATGTTGGGAATCAACAGCCCCTTTGTGTACAGCTGCACTCTCCCCTCTTTCACTTCTGGCTCTCAATTTTCTCTTCCCACTCATGCACACACTAAAAACACACAAAGACACACTGGCACTTCTGTGCTGAAAACAGTGGGATCACTCATCTTTTTGTCTTTATAAACGCTGCTAGACACTTTTAAACCTTGACAACACAACAGAATTTTCACTAATAAAGATTAACTAGATATTGTATTACTGCTTTTTCTACTTCTTATACTCATATCTATATTTGTGACTGAAGAGCAGCAGATACAGTGTTTCTGTATGCAGCTGTATGTCTAGATAGGAATGCAGAGCATCAAACGTATTATGACCATAAAGCCGCCACAGCTCAACAGCCTGTTAAATCCAGTGATGTCACTTCTCAAACATCCCAAGTGATCGGTGAGAAAGAGGCACAAAAAGACACCACTTAACGAAGAGCTGGGATGTTTAGCCAGATTTACAGTGAGAGCAACATTAGGGCATTTCTATTGTGTTTAGCCTGCAGAAGGCCCTGTTCAGTAAGAGGCTTCTGTCCACTGGGACCATCACATTGAAGCTCAAGTTACACACAGCTCCATCCATTAGTGTTGCTTTGCAGACGTGGCCACTGTTCCATAACGAATTTAAGAAACCCAACCCTCTTTGTAGGTCCCAAATACAACCGCACACCATCTGTTGTGGTCATGGTTATTCTATAAAGGACTCTCAATAAGTGAGAGAAAGAGTCATAGAGCCTGGCAGCTGAAAGGAGAGGGACCTGCTGATGGTGTTACTAAATCCTCGCCATACTAACGTACACAAAGACAACTTTTTCCGAGAAAAGGGGAAGGAAATGCCTTAGGGCTCATTCTCTATGCTTGTGTGTGTGTGTGTGTGTGTGTGGGGGGGGGGGGGGGGGTAGGTGTCAGTTTCTTTTCGTGTGTGTGTCTCTTTGTGTGCGTTTGTCTTTTTTTGTGTGTCAAGGGCC
>JBAMHW010000018.1:9933274-9944269 GCA_037177495.1 Rhadinocentrus ornatus
CCCCCCCCCCTCCCCCCTTCTCTCCACCTCCTTCCCCTTCCTTCCCCCTCCACCCCCCCCCCCCCAACCGCAAGTGTATGTGCGTGTGTGTGTCTATGTGTGTGCGTGTGTCTGTGTGTGTGTGTTAGGGGCATCTGCATCTAAGTCTTTTAGAGGTATGTCATTCACTGCTTCCTGTGAGGGTTTGTGCTTTAATAGTTTGCCAGGAACTATGGCAGAAAACACAAACAAGCAAAAGAAGACCTAACATGCTTTAAGACAATAGATGAAACAACCCAAGGCAACAACACAAAATTTCCACTGTAACTTGTTGCTTGTGCTGAGGCATTTCTGCACAAATTCTTAAAAAATAAAGAGCCTGAGCCAGAACACACATGGTTATTTACCTTTGGAGATTAAAGAGGCCCTCCTCAGAGCCCTTTGCGGTAAACACTGTGTCCCATAGGCTGCTGAAAATAAAAACACAAACGCTCGAGGAACAAAATCAGCATCCGCGGACACACACAAGCAGATCTGCATGTCAGCAACCTCCTGAGAAGCAGCACTGCTCAACAGATGTGCAACACCTCGCCACTTGTGACCAGCCACAACAGCAGGAACAGGGAAGTGAGAGTCAGCCATGTTTAACTGTCTGAAAGTAGGTCTATTTAGTTAACAGGAAACACAACCAGTCAGTAAGACATTCCACAACTGCATCTCTGCTTAGCTATTGTAAGACTTTAATAAGCAAACTGTTCCACTTTCTGTGTGGTTACATGAGGATCACAAACCAGCTGAATGTGGTGGAACTGATGCTACACATGCTATACATAAAAAGTCATTTAATGTTTCATGTATTATGTCCAAACATGTCTATGTAATATACAAACTAAATAAATGGATACATGCAGGGGAAGCCATTTCTGAAAAACCTCCTGAATGTTGACATATTTAATTTAAAAAAAAAAAAACAACAACTCCATTATAAGAAGCTATTTGCTTCCTTATAACTTCGTCCTGTAACAAAACTTGATCACAGGAAATAGATGTGCAAGACTGAGAGGAACATGTCAGCATTAGTCATCTCAGATTCGTCCACATTTTCACAGAAACAGGGTTTAATCATTTTTAACTCATCCCTCCTCCCATAGGCTGATTGGTAACCTCTGTGACCTGAGATGGGCGAAAGGGAACCCTCACAGGCATTTTCCAGACACTGAATTAAATCCGTGCCTGGTAAAAAGCGTAACTTGCTGCATTTGGAGGTTCTGAATACCCAATGAAAACTTTAACATGAGTAGGAAACCCTTTTACTGAAGCTACAATTTTCCTTTACTATTTCACAAATTATTAATTTAAGCTGTTTTATAAAGAATCTAGTGTAAGCCCCTTATGAGAATTGATCACAGCTTGTCAAGTCCCTGCAGATGATCACAGCTTGGTTAATGTGAGAAAGCTGAAAAGAAAGCGTTTTTTGTTTGTTTACCTTCATTGACTTCGCAGTGAAGCAGTGAGTTAGTGTGACACTCCAGTCCCATCAGTCCGGCAAACATCTGTCAAATAAAAAGCAGTTTATATTCAGAAGTCAGAGAATGTCTGATCCTGGTACAGCACAGTTACATCGACCATGTTCGAGGAAAAAGCGGAGCCAGAAAAGGGACTGATCTCATATCCGCTGTTGGAAAGTCAACCCGGCTGCTATTTTCTTTCCTCCACTTCTAAATAACGATTAAAAGCGGCTTGTTGGGTATGCCCCTTTGATTATAAAAAAAACATTCCCTGACCGAAATGTTGATTATCAGTCAGATCAGAAACTTACATTTTTCCACTGCGGCAAACAAGTTGAGTTCAATTGTGCTTAAACCGAAGATCTGGAGAAAGAAAATGTGGTCTTCGTGTCATAATCTTCAAGATAAAAAATAAATAAATAAAAATATGAAAAATCCTTCTTCTGAGTGTTATGATAGAAGTGAAAGCCAAGTCAAGTCTGTTTCTCGGCACATCGATCACTGATCAGTAATCCGTTATAGTCGCTGCGCTCCTGCGTCACGCGTCGTGTTGGAGCAACGCGAGGAGCTCCTACGTGTTCAGGAATTTGACTCCAGACTCTTCAGACCGCCTCAAAAAACACAGCGGACGACCTACAGTCCGACTGCCGCAGCGGGTAAACACTGCAGCTGTTTCAATTTACGCATGCTTTGTTTTAGGACCATTTCAGATCGATAAGAGATGGGTGTAATAATCCGCAATGTCACATCAACAGCGTAAAGTTCAAATACAGATTTTCAGAATGCATCCATTGTGCAGAACAATTTGTGAATCAAATCATTTATAGTGTTATGTACTGCTACGTTGTGAAAAATTGATTTAAAAAAATCCAACTCTTTTAACAAATCTGTTCTGCAGACACATGTTGATGCATTTGCAGAATCGCTCATTGTTTCTGCTCTGAGGGGAATCCACGAGAAAAGCAAAGCTCCAAACCTCACATAGAGGAGACTTTTTTCATCCTCTTTCCCACACTTCCAAAAGCTCCTTTCATTTAGCCTGGCTGGCTCATGGACAAGACAGTCTGAAATAAAAAGCTCAAAGAGAGAGAGAGAGAGAGAGAGAGAGAGAGAGAGAGAGAGAGAGAGAGAGAGAGAGAGAGAGAGAGAGAGAGAGAGAGTGCAGATAGCAGAAGAGTATTGATGCATTGGATGAAAGATGAGCTTCATTGGCTGACTTGCAAGACATCACCTGCCTACTATTAAGGGGTGAATGGACTTAATGTATTCTCAACAAAATGCCAGTGACTGGACAGAGACCCACGACCATAGAATGTTTGGTTTCCAGGAGAAGGCTTTTAAAAGAAAAACTATTTATTTCTGCAATTTAAAGTAGAGGCTTTAAAATTAATTACCGAGTCAGGGCATTTCGCAACTATACACTTTTTATGCATCTTAGCACAGTTGTTTACATTTTTTTTCCTTTGGACAATTTGAACCTGAATAAGACATATTAGTAAAATAAAATAAAGCCGTTGTAAATCTAGACTTATTTTGGGCTTAATTTATGACTTACTGAAAGTATATCTTGGTTTCACCAGCAGATGTCAGGCTCTAAACATTTAGTTTTTGGATCCGATTCCACACACTCCATTAAGTTATTTTCAGAGCTTAGTGGGTTTGTTTGTTTTTAAGCCTAAATATCATGTACATGGTCCACACTCGGGCTGTTTAGTTTAACACACTTTAATGTCAACAAAGGTTCAGATTTAGTTTAATTTTTCCTAAATAAAATTCACCAATGATATCAAATGAACGTACAAAAAGCCAGAGCAGATTCATACAGTGTAGATCACATTGCTATGAAATGTTATGACTTCCATTTATTCATATCACTCAGCCACAAGATTAAAACCACTGACAGATTAAATATTCCCCAACATGGCAGAAGCAGACTCTGCACAAATGGCAAATGCTTCAAAGGACATGACAGAGTCCGAGGTTTCCACCTGGCCTGAAAAACATTTTTAAAAGAAATCTGATAGGATCTGGTGGCAACTAGGAAAAACGTGCTTAATCTCAAAGAGTCCACCTAGCCCAAAGGATTTATTCTGTATATCCCTGTACCAGACACTCCAAGACACTTTTAGATGTTGTCTTGAACTCTTCTGTTTGAATTATGATCATCCCCTCAATATTTGGTGGGTTCACATTTAATATTATGGCTGGTTAGTGTAGATAAGAGTGGAAGATGAGATGGGATACCAACATGTAGTATCACAACTGACCAGAAGGGGTCACACTTAACAGGTACAAAACATATTAAGAGTAAACTAGAAGATGACAGTCACAACAGCTAATGACTTATATTTGTCACAAAGCAGGATTAGTTATACGAGTACAAAATTAATTCACTATCTGGAAGAAAAGTGCCTGTCAAAAGGCAGAAATAAGAAACCTAAAGGGTTAGTAAAGCTTGCTTTGGGGTTAAATTGGAAAATTTTACTTCCCAAAATCCAGTTAACAGGTCTCTAGGACTAATTATAGATTAACAAATCATCACTTACACACAAACACCAGAGGTTTGTTTCTCAGCCCCTCATACTCAAACATTCATCTGCACAGTGATAATAAACACCATCAGGTGAGGAGGAAACAGCAGAAGGATATCAGTTTTCTGCCAGGAATATTCCTCCACATGCCCTGAGCCTTACTTTGAATTTACGTCATTGCAGTGGGGTGAGGAGTGTTTGAAAAGGGCAGAGTGAGGAGGCAAGGGTTTGTTTGTGTTGTGTGTGTGTGTGTGTTTGCCAGTGTACAAAGGTTGCATGTTCCTCCTCTACACAGAATGTGGTGAGAGCAGGCAGCCAATGGTTCCACCTTAGATTATCTGTGTGTGATAGAGGGGAGGGCAGAGAGAAAAAAAAATAAACACATACTATCAAAGCAGCTTAACCCTTATGCACCCTAACACATAAACGTGTCTGTAAAAAAAAAGGTCATATAAAAAAATATTTTCTTATTTATTTATTATTTTACTTTTTTATTCTTCAAACGCATCAGTTCTAATCATTTCTATCAATGATTAATGAATTTTTAACCTTTTTAACCTATACATTGCCGAGCTTTGGTCATGGTGCACCCAAATTTTATGGTGTAATAACACAAAAATTAATACATTTTCAAAATATTTTATGCTAACTGGATTATTTATGGTTTGTTGTTGCACCCTTGTATATGTTAAAGATTGGCAAAGAAATTAATTTATATGCATTATTAGTTTTTTCTCAGTGTCAAATACTCCCGTTTTGCACCCTAACACACATAAATGTGTATGTAACAAAATGTAAAAAAATATTTTATTTATTTTAATTTTTTTTACTTTTTTTTTTTTTAACCAGCATCAGTTCTACTCATCTATATCAGTAATTAATTAATTTTTAACCTTTTCAACCTCTACATTGCTGAGCTTTGGTCATGGTGCACCTCCATTTTATGATCCAATAACACCATTTTTTTTAACATTTTCAATATATTTCATGATAACTGGATAATTAATGTTATGATGGTACAAGTTAAAGATTATACAAAGATTTATACGAATTATTAGTTTTTGCTTAATGTCAAATACTCCAGTTTTGCAACCTTCTGCACAAAAATGTGCACATAAAAACAAGCTATACATTACACTAAATAAATTTTTAATGAATTTTTTTGTCATATATTGTGGCTTTTTTAAAACCCTCATCAGTCCTCATCACACATATCAAACATCTAATTTTATGTGTGTGCTGTAACAAAGAGCGTCACCTTTATGTAACAAGTCAAGCCATTCATTAAAACACCATGAAGTCTAACAGAAAACAACACGAACAAAATCTAGAAATGAATTTAACAGTAACAGCACTAATACCAACATAACGAGAACAGTTTTGCAGTTGCTTTGCACAATTGCACAAACCCAACCATGCTAATGTTGTTTTTCAGCAGCTCCTCTGCCAGACCAAGTGAAGTGAAAAACTTGGTCACTTGTGACTGTTACACCCGTCTGGTCTTCCGTATTCTCCAGCATCCTTTTTTTCTTTGTCCGACGCACCAGCTGATCGGCCGGTGTACAAAGTCACATGCAGACGTAGGACGTTTTCATGTCGCAGACTACCCACCTATTCAGGCCATACCTGGCTGGCTTCACTGGCATGTCCTGCCTAAAACTTCTGTTCCCTTTATATGGAACTAGACGCTCATCCACGCAGATGTCCTCATCGTGGTTTGAAGATCGCCTGTGCCCGGAGGATTCCACTCGAGCGCCACAAAATACCGTCGCTGCTGGTTTGACCACAGATACGCGAGAGGTGACTGGCTTGACCGCAGTTGAACTTTGTGGAAAATGACAACATTGGAGAGAGAATCCCTTCGAGCACAGTTAGAAAGCCCCTAGGTTCAAATGAAGTGGATACATTAGAAAATGCACGTTTTATACTTTTTATTTAAGCCCGATCAAAAATAGTAATTTAAATGGGTTTCAATGTACACATTTTTGTGCTTAGGGTGCAAGTAGGGAGTAATTAAGATAACGTTTACAATAGCCTAAAAATAAAATTACACACAAATAAATTGAGATCATGAAAACATGCATTTTTATGCACCCCTCATCTCTAAAATCAGTGAGGGGAAATGTTAAGTGTGCTAGAAAATAAAATGTAAAAACACATAAATGGTCAAAGGTGTGCATATGGGTTAAAGTCTGGGCGAGCATGGCATATTTGGCACAGAACTTTTATTCGTGCAAAACAACAGAAGTCATCAGATCTTTATCAAAGACAAAAACAAAGCCCATTGTCTATTGTAACACTGCTTTTATCACAAATAAAAACTAAAGGAACAAGCAGGTAAAAAAAAAAAAACATCTTGTAAATCCCATTTAAAAAATGCAAACATCAAAGTGGAGCAACACCAAGGCAGACGACGACACCACACAGAACATCAACAACACCACTGAAGCTGCAGCACAGGCTTAAACCACTCCCTCCTCTGGGTCAATGAGTGTGGTCCTGCTGCAGAAGACGTCAGCCAGCATGTGCTTTGGGATCTCTGAGCCGCGGACGCGGAGGGTGTAGCAGGCGTCCTCTACTTTGCCCAGGCTCTGTCGCAGCGTGTGCAGCTTCTTGGACACCTCGTACGGGCCCGTGTTCCCTATGTAGGAGAAGCCGTCATGGATCTGCCGCAGGAACTGGCTCAGTTGGAAAGGTGTGTCTATATCACCGTTGCCCACGCTGCTGATGCACATCCGCATCAACTCTCCAGTCAGATCAGCCACACCCAGCAGGTAGTCAGATGGCGTCACATGGAAGGTCAGAACCTGAGTTCCCAATGGCAAGGCCTCAGCTGAACCCTGAGATGAAAGCATGATTGAAGAAGAAAAAAAACACACAATCACTATTCTTATCCCTGCAGGTTTTATGGTAGCTGTACATTATATATAAAGTACATGTTTGTACAAGCTGTGCAGCACTAAGGTAAACATCCTGCTGTCTGTAGATTCATAATTAGCAAACAGACATGAGGACAAGAAAGAAAGAAAGGTGTTTCTCTTCTAGCTATTCTAGTTTAGTCAAATCTATCTTTTAAGGAGTAAAAAAAAACAACTAACTAAATAGAAAGACACCACTTCCATCTCTTCACGATGCTTTATAGCCATGCATTTGACTAAATCATTAATCTAAACTGAGATTTTGGAATGTAATTGGATGTAAATGTACCTTTGCATCCACCTTCTCCGCTTTCATGAACACCAGTCTGGCGTTGATCTCCTCCAGGCTGATAAGGCTGCGATGACGAATATAGTGCAGGAAAGAGACAGCCTCCACATATTCCTGAATTCCTAATATAAGAAATTCCATTAAAATAAATCACTGCATCACATTAGTGACCACATGCAAACACTTCATTAACAGAGCTGCTGAAACTGATAACTTGTGCATGTATTTGTGATTTATTACCACAACTACAATTACCAAAAATAATTGATTGTGTATCAAATGAGCACAGCAGATGTATAACCACTGCCTGCTATTTTTGCACAATAGATGACAGCTGAAGATAATCATTCAAATAAAAACCTGTTTCCTGTCTCTCTCTCTTTTTTTTTTTTTAGTGGCCGCTGAGATGACCCCTTACTTGTTCTCAGCTCCTGAGTAAACAACAATCAAATAATGACAGGACGGAAGACTTTGTGTCTGAAGTTTACTTTTCGAGCGGTAATTCAGCATCAAAGCGCCTCCCGTGTCCTTGTAGTGAACCACAATGTGCTACAGGCAGGAGGATGTGCTTCATCTCTACGTGAACAACTTTCACTCAGATGCTCCAACCGGCTTCTGCATGGGTCAAGGATAGTGGACCAATCAGTAGCACTAAACTCAGAACGGTTAGTGGGGGGGGCTTAAAGATTACAGCTTTTTAAAGGCGCCTCCATGACGTCTCCACACTAACTGCTTGATTTTCCTAAATCCCCACAAGGATCTCTTGTCTGTTGACTTTAATGGTTTACTCATTATGGATTATTAAAGAGGTCCATCTAATCTATTTTCTCATGCAGCTTGAAATGGTTGGATTTGAACGTGCACGTGGGCAACTGCAGGTCCACAGGATGTGTAGCAATCACTGTTATTAATGCATCTCTTTGGAGTGGGCTCAGAGTACACGTTCCAGACATGTATAACGGCGTCTACAGAAGGAGATATTCTGCACATGTGCACAAGGAGTATGTGCACATGTAATGCAGGACGCTTTTTTTTACTCTGGGCAATGCATGACTACCCAACTTAAGTTTTTATATTTGTTTTTTTTTTATCATATATACATTATAAGCCAAACATCTGTCTTAAAATTGGCAATTTTTATCGGAAAGAAAAGAAAAAAAATGCCACTGATAAACAGCTGGTGCTCTGACCTAAAGAGAACACAACAATATCTGAGGTGGACGGGATATGAAATGAAAAGTTAAACCAGCTTTGAAGCAGACAGAGTTCAGTTACTGAGTTTACTGCCAGGACCTGTTTGTGTTATTTTCTCAGAGGCAGCAGTTACCTTTGGTCAGTGAAACCTAGAAAAGAATTACTGGACGAAACATCCAAACAATGACAAGGAAAAAGAGCAACTGGAAGCATGACAGATTTTACTGGCACGGCATTTGGAAAATATTCGAGCTGAGTGTGTGTACAGCCAGACTGAAGCAGATCTTCAAGCAGGTTCACTGAGTTGCAATTGAATCATCCAAAAAGTGCATTACCGTTTTCACTGCCTCATTGCTGCAGTCAAGCTTATCAAAGTGCTGGGCTGCCTTAGTATCAGTAGCATTTGGTACATATTTAGCCCACAATATCTTTGATGGTCCTTATATGAAAAAAAAGGCCCATTACATATGCCTGGAGACTTCTCTTCAAGCCAAAATCATCTGGGGAAAACCATGCAGTGAGCCTAGTTGCAATCCAATAAGGTAAGAAAAAAAAAAGAGGGGGAAAAAAAAACGAAACCACTAATTGTTGGAAACTGCCACTAGTCACGTCGTGGAGGATACAGCAATGATTCCTGAGTGACCACAATCTAAAAATGACTTCCCCAGCTTCTAGATAACGGCTCACCCTCACTCCCAGTAATGTTTTTCTCCAAACTTTGCAGACATTATGGCTACGCTAACAAAAACTGATGCAAGTAGGAAAACATTATCAGAGGGTGTGTCTATCATATCCAAGCCTACATCAAGGTCACGCTCTCGCTCTATCAACAACTTCACGTACTATCTATGCAGGATGAAAAATGACCTGAGTATAAATAACTAAAAGAAACTATAAATACATGCAGAAATAAAGAGTATGTGATAGATGGTAACAGAACGGTAATTGAAAGGATTTCTATTCATTATCTTTTAGTAAGGGAACTTAAGTTTTTTGTGTTAATAATGTTTAGTGATGATGGGACGGGGTGTTTTGTTTGTATCCAAGACAATGAACTCTGCGGAAGGTGATGTGCTTTACAGCGTCAGATTATCAGTTCTGATTTTATGTCTGATCAACAATTCAGGATTACTGGATGGATTTTCAGGGATACGAGATGATATCTCAGTTTGTAAGTCCAGTTTTTCTTTCTTCAAGGATTTATTCTCTTTCATGACAGATTCCACTATTTCAGTGAGAACTTTGATGGTGGTACATAGTGAGTTTTTGATCTAGTTGTTTAATGTATTTATGTTAAAATTTCAGGCTGGACCAAAGACTTGTTGCTTGTTGTGCAGCTTTACAAGTGAGTCTAGTTTATTGTTGATAAATGTGAGAACACTGACCTCAATTTCTGTGGTCTGGATTTCGCTCTGGACGTGGAGGACGACTGTTTGTATTTGGTGTATCTGGCTGATATGTGGTGTTGTTAGCAGCACAAATCAGCGATGGGTGAATGTGATGTACATTGTAAAGTGCTTTGGGTGCTATAAAAATACAGACCATTTACCATTTCTGTGTCTGACACTCCCTGCAGTCTGCAGTAGATATGCTCAGATGATATAGACAATATTTCATCCAGTGATTTATTAGTCATTAGACTATTATTAGAAAAAAACTGGGGTGGAAGTTAGCTTTCAGCTCTCAGTGATGCCATCAAGACGAATCTCCCCCCATGTGTCATGTCTCATGAGATTCAGAATTCTTCCATCCTCCTAAGTGCATATTAATTTTAAACATTTCGGTATTTTATTACTTTAATTCAGTTTCTTGGTGTTACTGCCACCAAACATGGATGGCCACAGAAGCAACATCTTCTTACATAATAAAGAAATATGTTTGGAAATTTGAATATAATAAATTAATAAAATGGCAATGCTGAAAAAAGAATGCTATTCTTTTAATTTAAGAAGCATTGGGAAACATGAAAAATTAAATATATCCGAAAGTAAACTATTTCTTAGAGCTCCCGCTCTCAGGTGAGTCTTTTCAGGGGAGCTGAGCTCCCCTTAGCTCCGCCATTATTTAAATCATGTGTGGTCTTTACCCCAGCTTCAAGCAAAACCAGTCAAAAAAATCTGTTCTATGCTGAAAATAAACCAACTCTCTTTTAACTTCACTAAATGTAAACACAGTAGACTGCTGCACCCCCCATGGCAGGTTCAAACTCTGCCAGTACAAGAATAACCCCAAGCTCTTTTAAGATGAGCTGTAGTGAAATGGAAAGCATCCCTGTAAAATCAAAACCCCAAATTCCCTCTTCTCACTGTCTTATGTAGGGACTCTAAATCTCAATATATGTTTGGAGTGGCTGTAAAATTGATAGAGCTGCTAAAATATTTATGCTATAAATAACATTTCCCTGTCACCATATTTACAAATATCTTTAAGAATAAAATTTTGACTTATTTGCAATTATAAACATAGGTTCCATTGTAGGTGTGTTAGCCAGATCATCCTATTATATAACTACAAAAGTTACTGTGCTTAATCCGTCTGTGCAGAAAAAATGTTGATGTATTTGCTTCTCATCCATC
>JBAMHW010000018.1:9951683-9964467 GCA_037177495.1 Rhadinocentrus ornatus
AATTACTTTTCATGATTATCACACATGGGAGTGGCAAATGTAGGAGCAGCCATGATCTACCACGTGCCTGAAACGTTTGTTTATTTGTCCTACAGCTCCTGAAGGTAGCACAAGAGGCTGTACTGGTATCTGTACGTCAGAGGGGGGCTGGGCAACGTTAAAACAGCACAACGGAGCTGCGCAGCGCCATGCAGTACACGGACACCGACAGCTAGCCTGCCGAAATGCCTCCCGAAGACCTCGACCCACATCATAATTCTCGGCCTTGGGTGATAGAACATGTATTGACGGAATGACTGTGACAAAATGGCGAGGCTCTGAGTTTTACTTCTCCGTTTTGCTCGGTGTAGTGAGACAGAGGCTGCGGGTCTTTTCTAAAGTTGTCGGTTAGCTGGGCGCGTGTGAAGGGTCGGAATTAAAGAAGCAGTACAAACGCTACAGCCTCCAACATGGAAAAGCAGCACTGCGATTTGGAACGAGATAAACAGTATTGCGAACTTTGTGGGAAAATGGAGAACCTCCTTAAGTGTAGTAGGTGCCGAAACTCCTTCTACTGTAGCAAGGAGCATCAGAAACAGCACTGGAAGGAACACAAGCTCATTTGTAAGGAGGTAGACAAGACCCTCTTACCTAAACTGAATCCCGGACAGGATCCGCCGTCAGAGAACAACAAAACGCAAGAGAAAAGCCAAGAAAAGAAAAGCTCCCAGCAGCACGCGGACCCGGCATCCTCGCCGCAAACTACAAACACAGAAGCACCTGAAGTCAGGGATAAAGCAGAGGAAGACGGGTCCAGCACCCCCACCACACCTAACGGACAGTCGAGCTCATCCGCTCAGAAACTTGCTATCGAGTACATTATCCCGTGCATGAACAAGCACGGTATCTGGTTTGTGGACAATTTTTTAGGGACAGAAACTGGGTTGGGTGTTTTGGAGAATGTGAAGGCCCTACACAAGACAGGCAAGTTCACAGATGGCCAGTTGGTCAGTCAAAAGAGTGACTCTACTAAAGACATCAGAGGGGACAAAATCGTATGGATAGAGGGGAGGGAGGCTGGCTGCGAGAGGATCCTCTTTCTAATGGGTCGCATGGACGATCTAATCAGACATTGTAATGGCAACCTGGGAAACTACACTATAAATGGAAGGACAAAAGTAAGTATTGCACCAGGTATAGGTACACAATCAACACAGTGAATATAGTGCATTTCTCCCACAGGAACCAAGACTGCCGGCCAGATGATTTTACATCTGCCACACACTTCTATTTTGGAAATAACATCAGCTCTTTTTGTGGCGAAAGAACATCAGAGGTTTTGCAAGTATATCGCTGTCTAGCATAAGTCAACAGAAGTTTGAATCAGAATGGGCAAACCAGGTTTAATGATTCAGGGTCATCATTCTAGTTTCCTAATTGTACCTGCATTTATAAGTCTGCTTCTCTCAAGGTTGAAGCATGGCTTATACTGAAACACTATCACAAAAGATACTGATTGCCTTAGTTAATGTGCAAAAAAAAAAACAACAACTCAGTGGCTATAATTTAAGAATAAATTAGTTTGATTAAGCTGTTTATATCACAAAATCCCATGCCCAGCTTCAAACATTACTTGAATAATAATAAATATTTGATTTAAATAGATGGTGTATCTGTAACAACGTAATTTTAAAGGTGTTTTAGCATACATCCAGAATACACTTGGAGTTCTATTTGCAGGTATTGCAAATATTAATTTCTTGTTTACAAAACTGGCAAATTATTACATTTTTGTATGAGACATTAAATGCTCCTATGTCACTAACACAAATTTGAAGTTGACTAGCTTAGCAAAAATCTGCTGTTACTTGTGAGCCATATAAATATCATAGAAGTATTTTTTTAATAACAATTTTAATAGCTTATATTTGTTTTCAGCAAGGTCATACTAGTAGCATTCACATGCAAATATCAAAGTCACAAACTTATTTCAGGTTTGCAATAGGCCAATGGCAAGTTGTATGTAGAGATGCTGCAACTATCTTAAAAACAGTAGGCTGAAGCTGGATCAGGCTGTGAATCATTTCTTGTATGTTGTTCTGAAGCTGACTGACACTGTCTGAGCAGGCAGTAGTGAGGTGATGGGCTGCAGTGATGATTTCAGTTCAATATAACAGCACACATCTAATTGGTAAAACACAGCATTGTCATATTTTAAGAAAGACCCGTAGGAGTTGTCGGTGGATGGAGGGGGAAACGACTTTCAGCTTCTGTTTCACTGAGATGTTTTCAAAGAAAATAATGAGACAAAGTGTTTTTGTTCTCATTCTGGTTTCAGTGAGTGTGTATTCAGAAAAAGCAAGTTACGTCAACGCCTTATTTAGTGTGGCTCTGTCTCGGTTGTTTGGTTGCGTGTGACCTGCAGCCCCTCTTTTTAACCAAATCCGGGCGCCATGACCTTGTATCATGGAACTATCCCAAGAGGAGTTGAGCTGCTCTCAGCTTCCTCCTTCATCCTCTGATGGGGCACTTAAGGAAACTGTCAACATTTTATTAAATACAAGTTCAGCCACAACTCTTTTTCTAGTGCTATTTTTTAAAGATAAATTCACATATTGATTAGACTTTTATGTAATGAACTTATTTTTTAGTCTGTACAGTTGTAATTGTATTTGTTGAAATGCTTTAGGTTTTATATGTCTTTTATGTGCAGAGATGGTAAAAGTTGAGTGAAGCTTTCAGACACCCAGGCCAGTTTTTTAAGAGGGTTGTGTTTTTGAGCTTGAGGCATTGACAATGTTAAATTTATTGTTTGAAAGATATGGGCATTAAAGTCACACATGAAAGACAGATTATGGAAAAATTCCACATTTGAAGTAACAAACCACATTGAAGGTAGTCGCTGTTGTATATTTGTTCCATTGTTCAATGTTCCATTGCCCTGTTATAAGAGTGCTTGACATTTTCTGGCTCTGGTGGTGGACCTTGCACCAGATTGAAGCCTGAGGCATTGCTCATTTCAGGTATTTTATTTTCTGTACGTTGTTATTTTTAGGCTGCTTCTCCTGTCCAGTTATGTTCTTTTCCTCTGACTGGTTCTCGGTAGACGTGAAACATTATTTAAAAAGAAACCATTTCAGGTTCTGTTGTTGCTTCACGCAGCTGTCCGTCGAGTCAAACTCTGCTGAGGGCTTGACTTCCTCGCCTACTGCCCCAGTTGCTTTAGTAAGCACATGACTGGACAGCAACCAGACAAAAATCAGCATTACTTTCACAAATGGAAGGATGCAAGTATCAATGGCTCAAAGAGATGCAACGCAATGTAAGCACATTTTTCATTGGCAGAGACTGAGGGAAAAAATTTTGCCCAAATATTTATTAAATATTATTGTTTCTACTTCCTTTTTTCACTTGATAATATTGTAGGCAGACAGTGAGACATGTTTCCTTGTATATTCAGCATGCTGAAATAATTACAGTGCTATTGGGAAACTTAACTGTTTAAGTAATACTATTGTCTTGTCACTGACTCATTGTTGCACACTGAATGTTGGTATGGGCTGTATTTTATAATAGCATACGATGACAAGGCTGCAGGATAAGTATTATTCATTTGGTTGATGATAATAATATTACAGTGATATTATTTGCATAAAGTAGTCACTCTTTCTAGTACACTCTTTTAGATCAGCAGGAATTTTTATAGACTAAAACATACTATTAAGTAATTCCTCCAGTACCAGGCTCATATGAATGTAATGAAAAATAATTATGTAATGTCAGAACTAATATACCTAGCATTCATGTCTTCAACAGTCTGTTAAAGCATCATGCAGTTGTCATATTAAGGTTATTGTTCCTCACTGCTTCATTCAACTATGCTTGTAAAGATGACTGACAGATCCATTGTAAATGCTTTATGGATTCATGTTGGGAGGTGCAAAATGTAAGAAAAAAAAATGCGTAAATCACAGTTTTGTCAAAGCGTCATGTCATTTTTTTGTCTGAAACTTTTTTTTATCAAAATGGAAACTTGTAGGAGCAGTTATCAAATAGCTGTAGCTTAAATACTTTTTAGTACAATGTTGCCATTCATTTGGCTCAGATACTAAGAAAAAAATGACTAGATGCTGCAGCTATTTATGATACCTAAAACAACAATAGATGAACATTTAGACAGCACTGTTATTTATTATCAGGATCATCTAAACAACTGATCATATGTCTTGATTTACAAATCCATCCCCACTACACTCGAAGTTGTAGTTGATAAAGCATCTTTTGTATGGTTGCCTGCAGTGTTACTTTGTCATGAGTCATTTTAAATTGTGAACGTGTTTGCATTCATAAGAAAGTTGACCTGAATCTTAAAGCTGTGTAGAGTGTGTAGAAGAGAGGAAGTCATGTGATGGCTGTCCTCTGAGCTCTGGAGCCGGCTGTAAATTATGTTGTATGCAGAGTTAGGCATTTGTTCCTTCCGCTTCCAGTGCCAACATTACTGAGGCAGCACCTTGCATGTAAAAATTTTCCTGTTTATTATATAGTTAAAGCACAGACTCACCCATTGTTTTTTGTCACATATGCCGAGTACAACCTGCCTTCTCCGTAAAAATGCGTGATCAATCTGTTCATTTCCCATGATTTGTATAAAGCCATTGCACAGCTATAGTCTGATAGAACGTTGTTTGCCATCCTTCACATATATATTTGGACATGCCCTTGTTAATAGGTGTATATGTGGCAAATGTACCACAATGGCAACAGAGGTGGAAAACATCTGCTGTCAAGAAATAGATACGGTAATAATGCTTTTTGCAAACACTTTCATGCATTGTTACACTATAATTAGCTGTGTTTCTAGCCACTCCATTTACATATTGTTTCACGTGGCTAATCAGCTGGGTGTTTTAACCTGGTTGTTATGTTTGTAGCATTTCCATCTACAGTATTGATTGCTAACTTTCTGTCATCATTACATTTGTGTTAACTGCTGGTAGCTAGGCCTGTCGCGATAAGCAATAAGTCAATTAATTGCACGGTAAGAAAAAATTAAAGCGATAAGTTTTCCGGTCACGATAATTTTCATTTGTTTTTGTTTTTTCTAACTTACTTTACCACAGACTGTGTATGACAACAGGTTTCACTATGGAGTATCTCGACTGAACGCTCTCGTTTCTTGCGGACTGATCTCTCTAGTATCATACTTGACGGCAGCATGTTGCAACACGAGACCCCGGTGAAGCACCTGTGCGAGCCGCTATGCCGCATTTCTTTACAGGGCTTCCAACTCTCACGCATCGGCCGTGAGACTCGCGCATGAGTGGCTTCTCGAGCTAAACCTGGGATTCTCACGCTGAATCATGTAATAAGTCGAAAGGAGAAAAAGGGCTGCGAGCACCTTCTCATTTATTGTATAGCTGCATATAGGCAGAACACACACATGTAGCCTACAACGTCAGTACAAAGTCCCCCACTTCCTGGTCTACCGTAATAACCCCTGTAACGCGCAGGCACATTACACAAATAGTCAGCTTATATACTACCGTATATGACAATATACACATCAAGAGCAATGTCGGCGAATTGAGAGGTCCGGGAGGATTCCCAGTGGGCCGCATTACTTTTGGGCCGGTGTCCCGGCATATGTGGAAAAGCGACGCAGCAGCGCGGTTCATAGATCAGTCTGACACGCAGTGATGAGGGGAGATATTTCAGATTCACAAACGATGCCCAGTATATTTGTTTCTAGTTTTTTATTAATACGATGGTACTAACTGGCAGTTTTCCCGGTTTTTCCTGTCTGAGCCCCATGTTTAATATCTTTTTAATATATTTTTTGAAGGGCAATTTTGTTTACAGAACAAAGACTTTACTATCCGTCATACTTATTGTTTTTGGTTGTGTTTGGTTTTCATTTATTGTTAATGAGACTGAGAGTCCATTCTATTTATTGTTTTTGTTTGTTTAAAATTTCTTCCAGTTCCAGTGTAAAATGTTCTTTTGAAATGAATGTTTATGGATTTTTGAAAGCGTGTACTTGCATTATTATGGCATTATCATTATATTAGTTGAAAATTGTCTTAAAATATCACTTTGCGCAATATTATTGCTTATCGAGATTTCTGAGAAAATTTATCGCACAGCAAAATTTATTATCGTGACAGGCCTACTGGTAGCGATCAGGTAAAGTAAGTGTGGGTTAATTCCTTTAGTGCCAAAACCACACTAATTTTGACATATGACATGGTAAATACACCTAAAAGATTTTTTGTTACATTTTATTAAAGGGGCCAATTGAAGACCTCATATAAAAAAATTATGGACTTTTCTTACCATGTTTTTCATGGGTCAGGCCTTAAATGGTTAAAGCAGTGCTTTAGATGATCAGGGCACTGATCAGCTAAACAGCACCTGTCCATTAAAGTTGAAGTTGAGGACTTGGGGGATTTATGATGGGTGGTGCATAGCAATGAAAAGGTTTGTGCTTTTAAAAACTACACGATGTGTTTAAAATGGCTTTTATTGCATCATTTAGTCACAAAGTGAGTAATGTTTTAGCCTAATTAGCCACTAAAATGATCACAACTGGTCCTATAGCATGCTGTTTAAAGGCTCATTTATGCTCCCTTACACGTAAATAGGGACGTCGGTTTCAAACATCATACATTGCCAACTCCCATAAACTTTTACGTTGCCATGGTTAGGTCATTTCCTCCACTACTGGGCATTGCTAAGTTCATAGTTCACTCCCACAATCCGACATCAGTTTTAGACACCTGTTGGCGGCAGTAATGTTGACCAATTATTCATAAATAAGATAACTAATCTTTATAAAAGAGATGTATAAAGTCTTTTTGTTGGCTTCTGTTCACTGCTGTGAGGAAGCAGATGCATCTCCAAACCAAGTTTTCTTGCAGAGAACAGCTCAAACTCTGATATTTCAAATAGCACCAGTAGTAGCGCAACTTCGATTCTGAACACTTGTGATAAGTATTCTAAATGTAAGGCTTGAAAACTAAAAAGCTACATGTTTAAACATCATGACGTGTAAACTTTAGGCTTGATTGTTTAGGCCACAGGCTGCAGCTTTCAATTCTTAAGTGAAGTTAGAATATAGAGAAGCTAATATTTTTATGCCACGTTAATCCTTCATGCCATATAGAAAATATATTTCTGAATGAACACTCAAAAGAAGCTGAAATATTAAATCACAAACCAAGTCAGCATAATTGCAATTACATTTTCTTCAACATATCATTCAGGCTTACTAAAGGGGATATAGCCAATATAGCCCTTTTTGTTGGATTTATAACCTTTGGTCTCTTGTCCGAGGAATGTGGTGGAACAGAACTTTTTTTTTAAACTCAGTCCTCATTATTTACATTGACATTGAAAATGGCCTTAACACTCATAGTTTTCTAAGCTATAATTTTGTGGTGCCCACTCTGCAATCACTTAAATGGAAAGTATCTGACCAATCCAGTTGCAGAATAAGTTGACTTGACTCTTTCAAATAAGTCATTGTCTGATAGAAACAGACACATGCTGCTTTAATTTTTTTTCTCTTAGTTAGGTATTTTAAGCCTGGTACACAAAGATTTTTGGGCTGTTTTTTTTCCCCGATTTTGCCTCTTCTTGACCACGGATGGCAAACGCCCGATTATAATGAGTTTTATAAGATTTCCCTGTACAATTATCATTTGGTTTGAGGTGTGTTACAAGCAGATTTGTCCCTAAAATCTGCTCCAAAAAAGGCTGTAGCAGACAATCGAAAATATTGAACATGTTTAATATTTACGACCCCATATCTTAATATGTGTGGTAAAAAGCCGACGACTCATGAATTGTGACAGTGTGGATGGTGACGTGGGCCGGAATGTAGCCAATCAGAGAGGAAGGATATAAAGTCCGTGTTCACACTGTCTCCAGTCTATTTTTTTCAGTTCTGTCTTTTTCTTTTAACAATAGTCCCAAGACCACCTTCATTCCCTGGTCCTATATATCCTCCTCCATGCTGGGTGTTGTGTTTTGCCGGTTGGTGCTATGGTTCTTCTACGTTTTTGTTAGATGACGTTTGGTCACGTGAGATGTCTGGCTCGGAGGACTAAATTGTAGATAAGTTGCGGGACAGCATCGTTATGTGTGTTCTGTGATTAGATCATTGGCGCACACCACACACAGTATGATCAAAACTGTTTAATGCCTGATTTTTTTTATCTTCACGTGTGAGGTCTTGAACCGATAAATAATCTCATAAGATAAAAAAAAAAATCCTTGTGTGTGTACCAGGCTTTAGCTGTATTGTCTGTGGCATCGATTTAACAGTTATTCTTTTTTTTTTTTGCCTTTTTAGATTTTGGTGGTTAAAGCTGGTATTGATAACTTTTTTTAGTATAGAATTTCTTATTTATTTTTTTTATAATATATGTGTGTATGAGTTAAAATATTCTTTATTAAAAAGTAAAAAAATTTAATTTCCTTTTACAGTGAGAAAGACATGAAATTTATGTTAAGAAGTACAGCAGTATAAACAGTCTTCTTGTATAAGGGGATCTCTGTATCCAGTATATTTCAAATGAAGAATTAAGCAATCACTGATATCAACATTTATTTTTATCTCTTGTTTGTTGAAGGAGGATGTGTTTAGACTTGTGACTTCATACAGCCACCTTCAGAGCATTTGTGTAATACCAGAAAACTTTGTTTATTTCCGCTGCGGCGTGTAAAGGATAAAGAGCAATACTGCTGCTGTTTATATGTCCCTCTATTGTTCACATTGTACTGTAAATAATATAAGTAAACTAGGTCATTTCTTTAAAGCAGGATTTCCTCTGAGGCAGCACCACTGTCTTGACAGATAAAACGGTGAGCTATCCCTGTCTGGGATCCGAATTGTCTCTGTTCCCACACTCCTCTGCGCTATTAGGTCTAAGTCCCAACTGTTTGTGCTTGTGTTTGGATAAGCATCTCTTCTGTGAAGTGAGCAGACCCCTTGCAGCTTTTCCGTTTTGCTCCACCCCAGTTCATGACTTACATCGGTGCATGTAGAGTAATGAACTGATAGCACCTCAGTGATCAGTCTGTCCTGTAGGTGATCAGGTCAACACAGAAAGATCATTCTCTAAAGTTTTCTTTTGATGCCAGTCTTCTGTCAAAACATCCTGCAAATTAGGACTGGACAATATGGCCAAAACTTGTATCACGATATATTTTTTAATTTCGGTCAATATTCGCTAGAGTGAAGTGAAAACGAACAGGACAAAGTCGCTAAGTTGGCGACACTGAGCCAAACCACTTCCGTACCATTGCGTTAGTCTTTCCTCCTTATCAACAACTTCGTCTGCTTTCTCTTTGGTTGTAGAAGCTTGTTAAGTCATTTTTGCATTACAGACATGAGCACTCGTTTTGTAGCTAAAACTAGTAGCGTAGGAGCCTAGCCTAGCCTTCTACCTCGCACTGAGCACAGCAAACTTTTTTTTTTTTAACTGCTTGGCTTGGTTGGGGCTCATTGGTCAGGCTCCGTGTCTGTAGTGTACGTCATCACTTACGTAGCCAATGTGTTGCAGCTCTTTCTGTTCGGCTTGAGCATCAGTCAGTGAAACGCTGTAATCTTATACTGTATGTATATCGAAATATCGGAAATTTGTTCAAAATTCATATTACCGTTTTTGAGTAAAAGTATATTGCGATATATATTGATATTGAATTAATGTCCAGCCCTACTACAAATAGCTGAATTTGTTGTTGAGCTGTGCTACTCCATCAAAGAATGCTGCATGTATTTTTTGTGTTTTGTGCTGCCCGAAAGTAGTTTTAAGATCATTAATCCACATAGATGCTGTCTCGATATGACACTGTTCACTATTTATGTTAAATAACATCAATAGACACTATATTGATCTCAAATGTTTCCATTGAGAAATTTCAGAGAATAAGCATCTTTATCTATGTCTTTAAACTATTTACATTTCAAAAGTGATAATTGACTATAAACATACATTTTCACACTCAAGATGTGCCCGCAGTTACAATAAATAAAAGAAAAATCCTTACGTACACATTATGTACACATTAAGAACAATGTCCTATAAAAATGCAAATCTCATTATAGCGATGTCACAATTATAGGTTTTCTGGGTATGATTATAAGTAATTACAATTCTACTATTACATTTATTATGTGTTAATTTCTCAACACTATAAATATGTCAAATCAAATGAACAATCCTTATGGATCTCAAGTTTGATTTATTTGTATCTTTTGATGCCAAAATAACAAATAAAATAGAAATAAAGTCAAATAAACCAGAAGTCCCATTCCAGTTCTCTGTACTGTAAATAATAAATAAATGCTACATTTTGACTTGGATTTCTCTCAAAGAAAACGGATGAAAAAGACTACAAGACCCCTTCCTGGACTTATTCTGGCTTTTTTCTGTAAATGACACAAAATGTTTGAACGTTTGTTTTGAAACTGAGGTAGAGAAATAAACCAAACATCTCGCTAGCTTCCAGCTGCTCTTTAGCAGAACATATGTTTGTTGAAACATGAGTAATACTGTCAAGTCTTATTAGATTTTTCTCAAAAGTTTAATGTAACTTTTAGTGAACGCTGCTGAATGCATCACGTGCTGTAAATCCAATCAATTGTACACAATTAAAAATATGCAACTGAGATTACATTTAATTTCAATGTTTCTTTGGGTAAACAATGTATTAACCTTCAATTTAGAGTGAAAAGATGGTGGTTATCCTGCAGGTAGCGAAACATATTGAAAGCTTTTCTTCCTTTCTTTGCAGTATTTGTTGTTTTGCTTTACAGCAAGGCTATTCAATTCGGTCCTACGAGGGACACAATCCAGCAGGTTTTCCATGTATCCCTGCTTCGACACACCTGACTGAAATTAATTAGTCATTGTGCAGAACTTGATTGGCTGTTAGATTCATTTAATGTGATTCAGGTGTGTTGAAGCAGGGATACATGGAAAACCTGATGGATTGTGTCCCTCGTAGGACCGAATTGAATAGCCCTGCTTTACAGGCTTGTGAGCAGTCATCCACAGTTACACTTTTTTTTCTTTTATAACCAAAGGAATCCAACAAGGATGACTTAATCCATTTGTTAGGATGTAATATGTCCTCTACCATACTTACCCACTGACATACCCCTTTTCTGCATCTCGCACAGCATGAAAACAAAGCAACACAAGCAGCAACACACACACTTTTCAGAAGTTGCACTGATCTGACATAATCTTATATGGAAAGTGACGATTTTAAGGGATCTCAACAATTAGACAATAATCGTGTTGTTTAATAATATGTTGTTTAATTGTAAAATGAACTAATTGTGACATTCCTATCTTACACCTATGAGGTAAGCTGACGAAAGCCTAACAAACAACACGGAAGTACAGCTGTTGAGGCTAGCACTTAATTATGTCCTCAACCCCACATAAGAAAGTTATGTTTTTGTGAGATGGATATCTCGATGGGTGGGACAAGATGTTAGGACACTGGCTTATTAGCCAATCATAGAATATAGATTTCAATCAAACTACTTTTAAGCCATTTATTTTAAGTAGATATAAATAAAGACATGCTGACATCAACCCAAAGTTTGGGCTTAAAAATGGCTGAGGTTGTACTTTTCACTCATGGATTAAGTGAAATCAGTTCAGGCGTACATTCTCCACCGATGCTGTTTTCACATGCATTCATAGCAAGGGATTCTTTGCTGGTGATACAGATTTGTTACTTTCAAATCATAATTGACACTATATAAAATAGTTAAATGTACTTTTTTGAGCTTTTCTCAAAATGTATTTTACTCATACTCTAGACTCCACAGAGTCTATGCACTCATTATTCTGCCAAATTGTACAATTATTATAGAGTTAAAATTTTGGTCTTACAGAGTTGTCGTATATATAATTTTGGACCATGATTATTGGTTTGTAAATCATGATTATCATGTTGGTTAACACAGTAAAAACAAATTGTGTATTACATGTTAAGTTAGGAAACTTCTTTCTGTAGATGCCTGTCTACAGAAATGCAGTCATCCATGAGGGGTGCATACCCAGACACCAAAGAAAATTTGGGCCTGAACTGGGCCATAAGTACCAAAAGTGGCCCAGGATATCATATATGCTATCTGGGTGTCTTTCTGCAGAGGACCAATGTTGCCTGCATTTAGATTCTTTCATTCATGTTTTAAAAAGGTCCTAAATAAGTGACTGATAAATGGTCTGGTAGAATTACGCAACTCTTCTGAGCAGGATTTTCCCTGCTCCCCCCACTCATTGCACTGATGGCTTCCCATTTAACAGAGGTCGTTTCATTTTAACATGAGCTGTAGTCACAAAGCAAGTACCACAAGTTTGTTATTATTGTAATAGGACAAGTTATTAAAAATAATCAAGCTACAAGCATACCACTGTCTTGATTTTAAATTAGATGGAGAATAAAGCAATAAGCAGCTGAACTCTGTCATCTACTTGTACTTTCTACTTTAACACAATAAAACGGAGAAATTACATTTTCATACTTAATAATTTCGTCTGCAAATTTTATCCAATTTAGTTAAAATTTAACATTTTGGTTTGTATTTTTTGTTTCATTTTTTTTGTATTAGCATTGCAGTTAGTGAAGAAAATTTACAGATTGTAAAGAAATGTTAACACTACCGCAACACATGCAGAAAATATATTAGTTTCTATCTATTCATTTTTCCATTGTCCCTCAGATATTAAGAAATTGTGGTTTTAAACCTGCTAATTGTTGAGTTGTTGATATATATATA
>JBAMHW010000018.1:9964655-9977006 GCA_037177495.1 Rhadinocentrus ornatus
GAGTGCAAAGTAACAAATTATTGTTTTTATATTCTGGTTATATACATGTCTGTGGCAGACACCTTTGGCCTCAGTGAAGGCCCCACAGAGCTTACTTTGGTGACCTCTATCTCTTTTGTTCCCTGTATGTAAATGCCTGTTGGCCTCTGAAGCTGTGCTTGTGGAATGTAAACAAACATCATGAAGAGCAAGGTCAGCTTCTTAACGAGGACCACAGTGGAACGCGGAAGACTAAGTAGCTGAAAGAATGGAAGCTCAAATAAAAATAAAGTTCAGTAGGGAGAGTGGAGAGGTAATAAAATGCTGCTGAGTGGAAAGGATTTTGAGACGGAGGTTTATTTCTGTCAAACATTTGAGAATACCACTGTCTAGTGATAAAGTTGGGGAATAAGATTCTTTTGCATCAACATCCTTGAACATTTACAGTAGAATAACTTTTTGCTGTGGAGAAGATTCAATTTTTATTCTTTTATTTAAATTTTATTACACTCTGAGGCTGTCTAAATGTTGTATTTTTATTTTATGCTTCTTCTAAATAAGGTTTTTATCTTTAAGCTGTGTCTCTTTTGTGTGCTTCAGCTTGTTCGGTTCTCATGACCAGATCACATGAAAGACAAACTGGAATTAAACAGCACTCCATACAAGGTTGGCATTTCTAGATAACAGCTGTTCTGCATTCCAGTGTCATGTATATTCAGTAGATAATTAATGCACTTTATGTATTCCTTTAAAGTGAATGTTCATTTCTACTTTGATGTATTTTTTTATACATTTTTCTATGGTATAATTTGTTCAGAAGGCATATGCGTCACAAAATGCAACATAGAACACACCGACTTGTACATAACTGAGTATGTGGTGAAAACTAACTTTCCTGCTGTTCGTTTATTGAATTTCTACAGATTTCCATTTAAAGGAAGTGAAAGGCAAAACTGCCTCGTCCGGGTTTTTGCACAACGAGGCAATTTTACCTTAATTCAGCTTACACATAGCCCTCACCATACCATATCCACACTTTATCCATCTCTAGCCTTGCAGTGTGAGCCCAGCAGTTCTGGGTAGGAGGGGTGACACATCCAAGGACCAGCCAACCTTCCTCACTCACGCTCTGCACGTGTCACAACCATTAAAATAGTGCTCCCTCTGGAGGGAGGCCAGGAGTCAAAGTTTACAGCAGTTCACTCCTCTCTTCTGCTTTAGCCCCACCCCTCTGCTTTCTGTGCCCCTCTCCCTCATTCCCTGTCTCTCTTTAGACACACTCGCACACAAACACAGAAAAGTGTACTGTATTGCGTCTTACTGACAGGAAGCTCTTTGTCAGTGTACGTGCCCCTCACTGAGCAGCCGCTTCTTCTGAAACCCACCCACTTTTATTTTCTTTTTTTCCTTCTCCTCAGTGTTCATCCAGCCAGACCAAGCACCCCCCCGCCCCCTTCTTTCTGTCGGAGGTTTGTTGTTTTTCAGCTTTGAAAGCCCTGATACAGTGCATTCCACTGGTAACCTGCATCACGCAAAAGATGTGAGCACAATGTGGTCTGACGCAAGCAACTACAATCAGATGTGCAGGAAAATAAGATTCAGGCATGTGTGTGATATAAATGATTTTCATCGCTGTTATTGGATGGAAATATTTTGGTATTTAAGAAAAATATATCTCTCTGCTGACAGGAAAGCTTTACCTCTTTTTGCTTACATTTAACATTTATAACACATCACCTGAAGTTTAGTTTGCTGAGAGTGTTAGTAATAATGTTTCTATTGTTTATGTTGATACAAGTTCATGAAAGAATGTGGATGAACTTGCCTTTTGCCTGTCATATCATTGCGTAGATGTGGCTGTGTATGAGGGCTGAATCTGCCCTCTGTTTGTGCATGTCGGTCCCACTTTCAAGTCGGACAATCAGACAGTTGAATGGTTTTGTCGTAATCTACAGTGTGAGAGCTCAGTGTTGTATGGTATTAAGAGAGATAGATTTCTTTTTGTCGTCTTGTTAATCATGTCATCCCCATTTCTGGGGAAAAACCTAAATATTTGTCTTATCAACCAGCACTGTGCAAGTCACCACTTGTATGTCTTATTCCTGTGGGGCAATTTGCCACATTAGTGCCTGCGCTTTCTGTTTACACCAAGAAGTTTACAAGAGCTCATTGGGGTTCACTGCCAACACCCAGGCAGCTCATGCATCTCTAACGGAGCAGGAAAAGGCAATGGGAAGTTGACATGTGGCAAGATACCTTCGGTTTATTTTCTCACTGGTTTACTGTTTATAATGAAGCAGGGGCTTGTCTTGTGTCAGTCTTGGTGCAGGCGAGGCAGCAATACAGTCAAGCTAAAGGCTGCATTCGCATCACGAGCCAAGAAATCCAATTCCACAGCTCTGGTTGTGACTCACTTAATCCTCATTTAGACTTGGATTTGTGCTTTGGCTTTTCTTTCTGTCCCTTTAGTCTCTTCTTTGAAGACACAGGAGATCTAGACTGCGTTTGCATACGTTTTTTCATGTGTCACAGCGTATCTGTTTTTACTAATCACACTTTTTCATCATTCTCTCTTCAGGCAATGGTGGCGTGTTACCCTGGAAAAGGAACAGGCTATGTGCGCCATGTGGATAACCCCAATGGTGATGGGCGGTGTGTCACATGCATATATTACCTTAATAAAGATTGGAATGCCAAGGTAGGGAAGTGATATGTGGAAAACTTACTTGTAGTAGTTTTCAGTGAAAATGGAAATGATAATGAATGTTTGTGTATTAGTTTGATTTCCTGTCAGAAACATATGACATGTCAGCTTACTTGTTTCTGTGGTTGACTGTTATCGTCCATCCTCCTGCCTTCATATTGCACACCTTTTGGAAAGTATATAGCAGTGGTTGCATGTTAATGTATAGCTCTTCCCATAAATATTCCCATTAAAAATCAAAGGTCCTACTACCATGACACCATGAGAAAGAAGGGCGTCCCCATGCAACTGTCCACGTCCGTTCTTTTTGCAGAAAACTGATTACAGAAAAAGAAAAAATATGGAGAATCATTCTGGGCTTTGGATTAATTTTGTGCATACATTCTTTTTTCAAGGAAAATTTGTACATGAATAATGTTTCTGTATATAAATTAAAATACAATACATGCACGCAGAGTAATCTTAACATATTATAAAGGCTCGAAAAAGCCGCTAAATTGCAACTATTTTCTAAGCTCATTGCTGTCAAGCTTACTTATTTTGAACTTCTAAAAAGTTAAGCATCTACAGTATAATAAGTTAAACATCATTTGACAAGGAACTTACTTGATATGAGCCAAACAGGATGCTGCAAACCAGGAAGCAACAGCAGCTTTCATAACAAAAGCCAGTGACTGTAAAGTTGAGGACTTTGATGCATCTCTGTGGAGCTGGACTGGTCTACCCAATTTCTTAACAAACTTAACCTCCAGACTAGTATATGAAAAATAGTTTAGTCTTTGGATGTTCTTGTTAGAACGCAGGCTCTGCGGTTTATTTATTTTGATTAACTTGCAGAATAATTAATTGTACTCATTTGTACTTGTGTTCTTTGTATGTTTTGGCGGACTAGTTTCAGCTTATGACTGTTAATCTTTGTGCATGTAATATGTTTTGTATTTTAGATGGTGGATTTATAGATTTTCACGTTGCATAGACTGTAGATACAGCAAGCTTCTTTTTTGACCTTTTGTATATACATACAGAGCAGATATAAGTTAATCCTTTTGCACCCCTTTAAAAAAATCCCCTAACACACATGAATGTGTCTGTAATATAAAAAATATTTTCTTATTTATTTATTTATTTATTTTTAACTTTTTTATTCTTAAAACCATCAGTAATTAATTAATTTTTAACCTTTTCAACCTCTACATTGCTGAGCTTTGGTCATGACGCACCTCGATTTTATGGTCTAATAACAAAGAAATGAATAAATATTTCAATATATTTTCTGATAACTGGATAATTTATGTTATGATGGTACAAGTTAAAGATTATAAAAAGATTTATACGTTTATTAGTTTTTGCTTAGTGTCATACTCCAGTTTTTCAACCTTCTGCACAAAAATATGCACACAAAATCAAGTTATACATTAGACTAAACAAATTCTAAATGAATTACTTTGTCACTTATTTTTTTTTTTTAACCCTCGTTTGTCCTCATCACACATATCAAACATCTAATTTTATGTGTGTGCTGTAACAAAGAGCGTCATCTTTATGTAACAAGTCAAGCCATTCATTATAACACCATGAAGGCTAACAGAAAACAGAACATGAACAATATCTAGAAATGAATTTACCAGTAACATAACAAGAACAGTTCAGGGGAAGCAGGAGCTGCAAACTGTGAAATGATGTTCCTTGCAAAGAGGTTTTCTGCAGTCTTGGCAGTTGCTTTGCACAATTCTTCTGCTAGAGCCAACCATGCTAATGTTGTTTTTCAGCAGCTCCTCTGCACAAAAAAACTTGTGACTGTTACTCCCGTCTGGTCATTCGTATTCTCCAGCACAACCCAGCACCCGTGTTTTTGTTTTTTTTTATTTTTCTTGGCCAGCACACCAGCTGATCGGCCGGTGTACAAACTCGCATGCAGACGTAAGAGGTTTTCACGTCGTCGCAGACTACCCACATTACAGGCCATACCTGGCTGGCTTCACTGGCATGTCCTGCCTAAAACTTCTGTCCTCATCATGGTGTGAGGATCGCCTGTGCCCGGAGGATTCCACTCATGCGCCACAAAATACCGTGGCAGCTGGTTTGACCACAGATACGTGAGAGGTGACTGGCTTGACCGCAGTTGGTCACATCTATTTCGAAATGCACGGCCTTTGCTAACGTGCAATGTTTTTTTTATGGTGTCAGGTAGGAAATAAAATGCTTTTCTCCAACTTGCTTTCATAAACTGTGCTGCAGTTGCAGCTGTGTAAACAAAGATGGGGTTTGTTTTGGTTTGCGCTTCAACACATAACTTTGATGTGCTGCAAAGGGTCCTGTGTTTTGTTTATTTCAAAGCAGTGCAGGGGAATGCATGTAGATGTCTATTTTACGTATTTTAAAATAAATGTGGCGGTGCTTGAACGTTCGGGGGAAAAAATACACATGAAACAGATAATATGGAAAAGATGCCACTTGAAAAGCCTCCTGCGCTATTATGCATTTTGTCACACTGCAATGCATCGTGCACACTGTTGACATTTGCACGTGCACAGACACACAAATCCGAATGCATATGTTTCCTTGTTCCCATAAGCACATGGCATAACTTTGGAAAATGACGTCATTGGAGAGAGAATCCCTTCGAGCACAGACAGATAGCCCCTAGCTTAAAATGAAGTGGATAAATGAGAAAATGCACGTTTTCTACTTTTTTATATAAGCGGGATCAAAAATAGTAATTTAAATGGGTTTTAATGTACACATTTTGGTGCTTAGGCTGCAAACGGGGAGTAATCAAGATAACACACACACAATAGCCTGGAAATAAAATTACACACAAAAAAATTTAGATTATGAATAATTTGTTTGTATCCCTCATCTTTAAAATCAGTGAGGGGAAATGTTAAATATGCTAGAAATTAAAATGCAAACTCATAAATGGTCATAGGTGTGCATAAGGGTTAAACTGCTGTTTAGGTGACAGGACTAAATAGCCAACAGATGACAAGTGCCCTTCAACTTAGCTTGTTCTCGTGCATTACATCTTTTCCCTGTCTTCATGTCCACTTGCTTAACACAGCCTGTTTTTGTCTGCTTATGTGTTGTAAATCCTTTCCTGTTTTTACTTGCATCAGTTATAATGTGGGCCAAGTTTATGATCTAAACTGCTGCATGACATTTTTGTCCAGTTGCCGGTCTCAGTTATTTAAATGAGCTGTGTTATAAGACGCTGTTGGACATATGAATGATTGCAGTTTTGTTTCTGATTGGTTGCTTATTGGGCTATCTGTTATACAATGTGGTTGCCTAGATACTGGGGCTCCATGGGAAAATGACATGGAATTGGAATGTTCAGTGTTATTTAACTCCCCAACATTATGTCTGTTCAGCTGGCTCGCTCCTTTAAAAAATACTTCATGATACAGGCTTCCAGTTATTCTTAATATTTTAGTTTACTGGTCCATTTGGCTTACTGCATGTTGCTGTTAGGCATTTTTAAAACCAACTTAACTAGAGGTAAAACATTATCAGTCCCAACTGTTGCACATTATCTTCAGCCACGAAACAAACATAAACATGCTGTTTCTGTAAAAAAAAAAAAAAAAAGGGAAAAAACACTGCAAACAAATATTTAAATGGAAGGAAATCAATCAGTCACTGAAGCCATTTCACCTAATAGATAATAAACAACCCGTGTAACTTCTTTGTTTCAAAGGAGATAAGATATGTGAATCATAACATGTGACTTGTCACACTACAATATGGTTCATCTGAATTAACAATCAGTTAGGCACTGAAGAAAGTCTAAGCAATGTCAAATGTATCCTGATTTACAGTAAACCTTGAGTGATAACTGTCCTACTGGTTTCTGGAGTGATGCCATGTGACCTTTATGATAGATGATCTGATTGGGGTATTTTGTTTACTCTTGTTTACTCAAAAAGCTTTTTTCTTTTTCTTTTTTTTTGCCACCGTTTTCTTTTTCTTTTTTATAAGAAGAAAACTAGCAACGTGTAATGATGTCAGGCCAGAATGAAGGTAGAATTTAGTAGGAAATGACAGCTGTACAAAACATTGAAATCATTTTTAGAAAGATGGAAATTTGCTTTTACTCTGAGCACTTTTGAAGTGCACCACTTAGTTTAAAATTTATCAAACACAAACAGATGAGTTTTGTGACTACTGCAGTTCTTCAAGAGTGAAATTAGAACAGTGGTTCCCAACATATTGTCCTTGAGGACCTCCTCAATGCAAGTACTAAAAAGCCATGGACCCCCCTGCTCCACCCTATGCTGGTTTTATGCTTTTAAAAGTGAGATCCTCACCATAAATTATGTATTTCTGGCAAAGTCGCGTCCTTTGAAAAAGCCAAAGGTAAATTAACAACATCAAGCCTTTTTTATTTTCGTGTTTCGACTGTGTGGACAATAATCACAATGAATGTTCAAAGCCTCAGGAACCCCCTGTGCTCTTTGTTGGACCCCAGGTTGGGAACCACTGAATTAAGACATCAAACCTACTGATTATTTCACCTTTACACCATTATGTTCACATTTTGATTTCTCTATCAGGCTGAAGCAAATGATCTAACGAGTCATCCTAATGTTATGGTTTCACTTTTGGCTTTGCATGCATCATGCAGAAACTTGAGGATTTGCTCCTTTACCCCCAACCAGGCGATGGCCTGGGGAGAAGCGCTGACAAGTGGTGTCGGAGGAGTTGGCCGTTTAAATAGAGAGGAAAGCATTTGCCGTTGGAAAGAGGCTTTTCCAAAACAAAAGAGGATATTGATCATAAAAATATTAAAGTAAATAATAAAGTCATTATTCTGTATGCATTTCTTTCAGGTTGTAGTCTGCAAAGTACAGCAGTGTCCATTGGAGGTCTATTACCATATTAGGACAATTAGACTGGAAGATAACTTCACTAGAGCAGCTGAAAAGATTTATATTTGAGGAATCATATTATTGCGACGTTATTTTCTAAAAGCAAATTAAGGCCCATTATTTATCAAGTTGGAACATTTTCTAAGTTTATCTGCAGATGGACTCTTTGTTTGTTCTACCCATGTGGTTTAAAACGGACGCTGAACAAGCCGTCGAATCTGAGCGGGTCATTTGAATGATGCCCCGGCTAAACGCCCGATTTAAATTAAGTGAAAACTCTGCGCACCCAGCTTGCTGCCTGGTAGTAAATGGTGCGGACCCTCTGATCAAATTAGTCACGTTGATTTGTGTTGTGGCAACAGTTTATCTGCTGATAAAGTAGTGTTTATAGATAACATTTGTGTACTGAACTATTTCTACAACCCTGACTTTGCTTTCTTTAATCAACTACTCCTCTAAACATATGTTGTTGTTAATAATTAGAGATTACATACTTCTGCAGCCCATGACTTTTTGTTTGGGCAATGTAAATGTTGAAACGTGTGCAGCACTACAGCATCATTTTTACTCTGGTGGAGAGCTCCCACTACAGAGTACTTTGGCAGTTTATCAATTTTATATAAAGACCAATAATAAGTACTTGTTGTAAAATAAGTCAGTAAATAAGTTTTAAATACTCCCAAATTCTATTTAATTGCATTGCTCGCTAACATTTGATTTCAGTCAAATTCAGTGTGGAGGTCATAATTTCATATTCTGCGTTCCCTTTAATCCACATCTTTAATCTTCATGTGCAGGCCTGCACATTGAACTCTCATGTTCATGCTGTTAGTTGGTAAAATCTGTGGTCCTTGAGCTGATTATGTGCTAAAAGAAAGTCACTCCTGTCTTCTTTGAGCCTATTGTTTTAGTTTTGTCACACCATCAGCATTCCTCTTTATTCAGCCCTGTTAATAGGAGCAGCATTAATTCTCCTGCAAAGGGTGTGAACCTTTTAAGCGCTGCGACTTTGCGTGTGAAGAGAGGGGCCTATCATATCAGCTGTGTGAGAGTTTAAGCGGCACGATTGCAGCAATCTGCTTTTTCACTCTCCAGGTCCTTTATCCAGCCCGAGCAGTTTTCCTGTGGGTTATTCTTCCTATCCCTCCACAGGAAAGCCGTCCCCCGCTGCTGCTTCCTATCCTGAGCTTTCCTCTTAGCTCCTAGGGTTGGACAATCCTCTGCCTTTAACATTGTCGTTACACTTTGATCATTTTAAAAATGACAAGATGTTGGTTGAATTTGACTTTTTAAAATTATTAGAACAACCTTATTTTTAACAAGGTTCTACTCTGCGTGCTAACCTTTGTGTGTTGAGGAAGATTAAATTGAAAACCATGATCTTTGTCTTGCTGTACCTTCCTGCTCTTGCTTTGACCTGATTTGTGTACATTAATGTGTCTGTTTCTTCTTGCACGGCTCTTTCCAGGAACATGGTGGCCTTCTTCGAATCTTCCCAGAAGGAAAGGCCCAGTTTGCCGACATAGAGCCAAAATTTGATCGTCTGCTGCTGTTCTGGTCAGACAGACGGAACCCTCATGAAGTTCAGCCCGCTTACACTACAAGGTCAGGATCTAAGTCTTATTAACTGCACATCCTCAAGAGATCCAGCTTTTGCAGAGACTCACTGCTCTTAATTCTGTTTGCAGGTATGCCATCACAGTTTGGTATTTTGATGCAGATGAGCGAGCCAGAGCTAAAGAAAAGTACTTAACAGGTGGGAAAACAAACAAACTACAAAATCTTTAAGTCTCTTTGTCTTCTTAGACATTCTCTTTTGTATCCTCTGTGTGCAGGAGATAAAGGAGTAAAAGTTGAACTCAACAAATCATCTGATTCCAGCTAGTAGGATGACTGCATCTCCAGCTAACAGCCATTAAGTGCTCTGTCCTAAGAAAAGGGCCTCTAGAGAGAGAGAGAGTTTGTGTGTGTGTGTGTGTGTGTGTGTGTGTGTGTGTGTGTGTGTGTGTGTGTGTGTGCGTGTGTATGTGTTTTACTTGACAACACAGCAGACTTTTGCTCGACAACAAATACATAGTAATTTCTGTTCATTTTCAGTCAACTTGGGCAACCCAGCAGGCCTTGAATGTCTTAACATTGTATTGAAAGGGATTGTATGCTTTTGTTTTTTCGCTCACCATTTCAATGGACAATGCATTTACATTAAAGCTAACATTTTGAGAAAAAGCTTCAGAGGTATCAAGCTCAGAGAAAATCTTCATTAATGTATTGGTTTTTTTTCCAGTTGATTCCATAAAGGTACAGTGTTTTGCATATGCGTCATGTTAGGCTTTTCCCATGGAAGGGGCTGTTAGAATAAGCTAATGTATGTGCTTGAGTTTGCAATAATTTGAGAAATGATCTGAATTAAAGACACCCTGTTTCCCTCAGAACTGCTTTGGTCTAAGTTTGAGTTCATTCTTTTGCTGTACTGTAGATGCCAACTAAGGGTTTGTTCTTCTATTTTCTTCTATTCTATTCTACAGTCATTTGGCAGATGCTTTTATCCAAAGCAACTTACATCTGAGAGTAACTTATTTAGGGATCTAAACAATTTCTTTTAGTATCAAGTCATCAAGAGTTTAATACATAGTATCTATTAAGATGAACGCGGGGCTTTGGCACTACCGAAGTTGCTTTTCTCTACATAAAACAAAGGTCCCTAGCCCTGCAGGATTTTGGTTGTACACTTTTTTTTGTTGCTGTTGGGTGTGGATGAATGGACATCAGTTGCTGCAAAGATGAGAAACTATTTACAAATTATCTGATAGATTTACTCCTTAAACAACTATGAAGATTTAAAATGCTACACATGCATTGTTTCAGTGCACTATAGATCAGCCAGAAAATGATTGCATAAAATGCTTTGCAAGTTGATTTTTATTAAATGATTTAACATTTTGCATAATGCACTAGGGTTACTCATTTGTCTTGAGCCATTGATTCATGAATGGCTTTATTTTAATGTTTTTGATGTCAGAAACAAATGTGCCCTGATATGTCATCTATACCCCGTTAAAACCAGTATAGATCATTTTAAGACAATCTCTAAACTTTAGTATCACATTTTTTGCTAGCTAAAGCCTCAACTTTCAGGGTACATCGTGTAATTAGTGCTTCTAGATGGCATTCGTTTTAAAAAACAATAAAATTGAGAGAACGGCAAAACAAATCAAGCCTGATGGTGTTTTTGTTGCTCTAAGGTAAAGATAAATGTCCTTTCAGCTAAAAAATGTTGAAGTTTTTAATGTCCATCTCGTCTTCTCAGCTGTTTTTTTTTTTTTTTGTCATTTATTTTGTCTAGCTACCAGCATATAGCAAATTAGATTATAATTAACATATTACCTGCTTAGCAATGAAGCAATGTGAGGAAACTTTTAAGCATATTCTAAATTTAAAAATGTTTTTATAATTAGGGTCTTAAAAATGTGTAAGTAAATGATGACAGTGTTGGCTTTGTTTTAAACATTTGCAATAAATTTTAAAATCCATTAAAATTTCACTTGAACACAACCACAATCCTTTCAGTCAGGTATTGAACAAAAAATTAGTAGAAGACATTTTTTTAATGCACTTTTTTTCCTATATTAATCCTACATTACAATTATGATTAATGTTATACACACTGAGCAGGTAAGGAAATTCTGACAGCATTTCATGCATAAATATTCTGCCTAATAAGTGTCAGACTTCAGAAGAAACAATCAAATTTCACCATAGAATTACAAACACTGAAGTTACTCTTTGATATCAAAGGAAAAAGTCCAAACTGCCCCAAACTGATAAAACTTCTCTATTTTACCAAATCACAACACTACATCACACAATTTCTTTGATTGATTCTCTGAAGTGCAGTGGTTTATTAAAGGTCCATTTCTGGCTCAACATACAGCATAAACCTTGAAGGTTTTAAAGACATTCAGTCTGAAAGTAATTTACCCACTTTGTTTTGCACAAAAAGGAATCTGAGGACAAGCAGTATGTGACAGTATCACAGTACATTTATGGCTCAGTGTTTCAGAGTAGGCTGCATGGTGGTGTGGTGGTTAGCATCGCAGCCTCACAGTAAGAACGGTTCGAAAAGGTGGGGTTGGTGGCCTTTATGTGTGGAGTTTGCATGTTCTCACCGTGTATGCGGGGGTTCTCTCCGGGTTCTCCGGCTTCCTCCCACCGTCCAAAGACATGCATGTTAGGTTAATTGGTGACTCCAAATTCTCCCTAGGAATGAGTGTGTGCGTGAATGGTTGTTTGTCCCTATCTATGTCGGCCCTGCGATGGACTGGTGACCTGTCCAGGGTGTACCCTGCTTTTCACCTGATATGGGCTCCAGCTTACCCCGCGAGCCGTCATGGAATAAGCGGTACAGATAATGAATGAATGTTTCAGAGTATGCTTATATGTCATTGATTCTAACAGTTTAATCAACTTAGGAGCAGAATTGAGTGGTAAAACCACTTTCTCAGGCGCCACCAAACTACTACAGTCACTGCTGTCACCGTGTGCAGACTCGTCCTTCATTCGTCCACTCAGAGCACTTTGTTCCATTACACCTTTTTATTTCTTAGATGTTTACAACAGTTGTTTCACCGTAATGTTTGTCTTAGACAACAAAGGCTTCTTTTTTTTTTGATAGAAAGCCTCCCAAGAAGATGAAATTTGCCCCACTTTTTCTGAAAACAATTATTTATATGAAGGTGATAAAATGTTAGGTCTAATGATGACTTGTTTTCTCATGATTACAGTATTTAAAACTATTATATA
>JBAMHW010000018.1:9985580-10023740 GCA_037177495.1 Rhadinocentrus ornatus
CATCCAGGGCTTCTGATTTGGGTACATGGTGATCTTTTTCTGAATGGTGACGCTGTCTATGGTGTTGGAGATGTAGTCCAGTACAGAGGAAGCAAAGCTCTCAATGTCTGTATGGGAGTGGCAGGTTGCCTGAGTGGCAAACATATTCCAATCTGTGTGTTTGAACCGGTCCTGCAGCATAGCGTCTGTTCCCTCAGGCCACACTTTTATTGTCTATATTTTATTGCCCATTCTACTTTGCCAAGTAGAATGGGCACTTTGCAGTCACAGAGTTGACCATGAGCTCCTCTGTTTACCTATTCTACAGTCTGTCTGACAGCTAAAGTTTTACTGAAACTGGATCATGCAACAGGATAGTTGTATGGCTAAGAAGAAAAAAAGGTGGACCAAATTCCTCCATCATGACTTGAGAGAATAATAACAACTTACATAAAACACTCAAAGTATTGTTGCTAAAGAAGGTTCTTTAGGCTTTTGGTTGTTCCTAGTTTTTCCATACACCACCTTATCATTTTGGCTTAGTTTTTGCTAAATGAACAATTACACACATTTACATGCTACTGTTATCTGTAACTGCATGCTCCTAATTTGAAGACCATGTAAGGAATCAATTAATCAAAGCATGAAGTGAATCAAAGCCTGTGTTGCAGGTTGTCAAGTTTGAACAATCTGTAAATAAGCTGGTGCAATTTTAAATAAATTAAGGTTTCTTGATCAAAGCGTTTTAGTTAGAAGTTTGGGAAAATTTCAGTTTTACCTATCAGTTTTATGTGCCTTTCCTCAATACAGAATAGGGCTAAAAAATTATTTAAAGTGGCATTTTTAGTCCATGTAACGTGTCAAGCTACTCAGACCCCTAAGCCTTTGCAAAATCCTGATCTAATTGATTTTAAAAAAAAAGAAAAGAAAAAAACATTAAAATGATTCAGCTGGAAGCCAACACATTCAGAGTTTTAGTTCCTATTGTGAGTCATGGTCCAAAAATACTAAATCATGCAGTTTTTGTAAAACACATTCTGACACCTGCCTGGTTTCACAGCTGTATTTTCTAATGCCCGCTTTTTAGATAAAAATGGGTAGTATTATGTCACTGATGATACTCTGATGCTATACACACAAATCCTGGCAAAGTTTGTGTGCATAGCATGTGAACATGAGGGAGGACAAAGATGTACCCCACTCAAACTCACCTTTGACTGTTATGACATTAATCTTTTACCACACAGGGACACTGCCACTGAGTCGCCACATTGACAGGGTGCTGCTAGTAGCAGCCTCCCCATTAGACTGAATATTGTATTATTCTTATAAATGTTTATTACATTTTTTTTTACTAGTTATTTCTTTGTAGCATCTTGTTTCTTCTACAGCCTGGCTCTGTTTCTTTAAATCACCCACATATTTGGTTTTTGCCTGTAGATAACAAATAGCATTGGAGTGGTGATCAAACAGCACTTCACTCATATTATCAGGCTACAGAATCCTGTTATGGACACATCAGACAACAGTACCTAGTTGCTGAGCAACACAGTTTGAGGAAACAGACTCACACAATCAGTCACACGACCCAGCGACTCATATTACTGCCTTAAGGATGAATATCCCTTTTATATACAAAAGCACTGCATAGATACATGTGTTCATTTGATATTTTTTATTTTTTTCAATTCATGGACATCCTTTAAATGCTTTTGAATTATTTCTATACATTTAAAGAAAAAGAAAATCTCGCACATCTATTAAATTGACATATATTGTTTGTTTTCTATGGGAACTGTACTCAGGAGCAACAAAATTCACAAAACAACCAGAAGGTGGCACCTTTCAGCTGTGAAAAAACATCAAAAACTGTTTATCATCAAGGCAAAACAGCTTTTGGTTTGCTTCATTATTCTATGTGAGTTAGTTTTGTTTTCCAATGAGGAAAAAAAAAGTTAAGTTTCTCAATGAGTGTGGAATTTGAATGTATGTATTGCTATTTTATGTCTTACTTCTTACAAGTATGTAATAGTTAAATAAGCAGCTATCTTTGTAGGATCACTCCCGCAAAACAGACTTCAAAGCTCAAAAGTCCTATTTCCCAGTTATATATGAATACATAATTAAATTGTCTTTGATGATTTTGTAATCATAGATATATAAAACATTTATCCTACAACCTTAATATAATATTTACCAGAGCACCTTTACTTAGAAATAGGTTCAAAGTCATTTTGGAAAGTGACTGAAAAACAGCTTCTGTGGCACATTCTCTCTATATTTTGGAGTCAGAAAATGCAATGAAAGCCTCAGCTTCGGACATATTACAACAATATTTTGGATTTATCATATATACTTCTTTGGAAAAAATACAATTATTAGGTTTTAGTAAAATCAAACCTTGGAAATCACTAAATACTGGAAGAAATTAATCATCTTAGAGCCCCTCCAGTCCAGGGACAAAAAAAACAGTAAAGTTCACCCAGAAGGAGATGTTAGACAAAAGGTGATGGAATCATAAAAGTCACAAGAACATATAATTTAATTCAAAGTTAACCCTAAATTGTTTAGAAAAATTAAGCTTCAATGGGTGGTTGACTGTCGAGTTTAGCAAATACTTGTTCTTCATATCTTCTGTTTCCAGGCTCTTTGCTTTGTGGCCAAAACAAATCACTTTTATCTGGGATCCTTGATCAAAAGGTATGGTCCGAGTAAGGACATGAGCTGTGATAAATTTGACTTTTTTCTGATTATTCAAACTAAACTTTTTTGAGGAGGAAGTTATGCATATGAGAGTTGGCCAGGAAAAGAGTTTGCCAAGAAAAGATAAATCTATACAGCATGATCTGTAATCTTCTCTTTAATGGTCTTGTGAAATCATGAGAAAACTCATGTGATTGCCAAAACTACTGAATCATTGTCTGGACATACTGAATGTCTATATCAAACACTGGAAATTTTTGGCATTGATTTGGATGTTTACAATATGCTATTTTGGGATGACAGTGCGGAACAAAAATTATTAAAGATTCCCAAAAATCGTTCGGTTTAATGGGCACCAGAGATACCGAATCTCATGAAAATGTGGCCAACAGCAGCTCCAGTTAGCAAGACCAAAGTGCAGGATGGATGACTGATCATCTGTTAGCGGGGCAAAGCAGTTCCATGCTCAACCATATTATCAGCATGCCCCTCATTATCCCAGCTGGAGTCGAGTCCGAAAGCAACAGAGGCATGCTTCAAGTGATTACTGTATGCTACAGTGCTCTGTGATGCTATTATTTACATAATGTTTCAAGCAAAAAGTACGGGGCTCTGTTGCCAGAAGCTGGTCTATGCTCTGATGGTCCTTTAATCTGTTTCCAAAGCTGCTGATTAAGTTCCAAGATTATCTCTGTTGAGGTAAAGTAGCCACTGTATTACAGTATCATTCAAATACAGGTGGCTACTTTCTCCTAGAGTGCCAAGTTTGCCTGGGAACTGGCAAAATAACTTCTAATCCAGAACACAAGCCAACCAGAGGCTCATTCACAAAGAATCTGCTAATTCAAAGAGTTAGATTTGCCTGAGAAAAGGGCTAACTGCTTGAGCAAGCAGCCTCCGTTGCACTTCTGCTGCGCGCTGCTTATACCAAGAACTGGACTACTTGTGGAGCTGGGCTAGCTAGCAGTTTTGAGCTTGCCTGACTGCTGGATGGAGCTTGCAGTTCCTGTATAGTTGGAAGCAGAGCTGGCCCGAGGTAAAGCGAACTAAGCAGCTACCTGGGGCTTCCATGCCACCAGGGGGCCCCCTAAGTGCACTTGAAATGTCAAGATATTTTTATTTTCAACAAGAAAAGAAAAAATGATCATTGAATAATTTGAATAAGAATGGAGCTGCACACAGAAATTTTATTTTATATAATTTCCATCATGGTTGCATGCCAAATGTTTTGCCCTACAGAGCACTGTAAAATCTCCTTAGTTCAATAACGTAAGAAGTCATGGACAAATCAGCCATGTTTTTACGACATTTTGTAGAGAACGATTTTGTATTTTGCACTTATTAAGCTGGTAAACTTGCTAAAATTGAAAAGTATGAATAAATACTGGACAATTTTTCTGACAATTAGTGCTACCACACTAACGTTTAAAAAGCATACTGGTATGATGTAAGCCGACAAAAGAGAATGCAAATGAATGGGTGTGTTACATTCAGAATGTATGAAATGAACATGCACCACTAAAATTCAGCATCAGTGGTGGTGCTGCAGTGGTTGGGGGCCCCAAAGCCAAACTCTGCTTAGAGCCCTGTAAAGGCTCTGGTCGGCCGTGATTGGAAGCATATAAAGCAAATAAATTACTTAAGTGACACTTTCACATGCAAAAGGCCTTGTATAATTACCTCTATGTTCTTGAGAATTGCCCTCTCGCTCAAAGATGTATGTCTAATATGCTGATTTTCTTTGGAGTTTGGCATCATTGATTAAACAGGTATAGCACACTGTAATTATAAGTAAATGGCTGAATTACACCAATATCTGTTATTGCTCAGCAGATATTAGAAAGATCCATGTCAGTTACTGGTGGCCATGTCAGATTTGGGCGTAGTCAGATTAGCATATTCATAGATCTCCATTCATTGAGTGAGGTGAAAGATGTAGTCATATAATCCGTTTTAAAGGAATGAGTTGTTATTAAATAATAATAATAATAATAATAATAATTTTTTATTTTATTATCATTTTGTTTTTCCTGACACAAAATTTGAAATATACATATTAGGGATACACAAATGGGTTTTTAGACAAAACCCAATAACAGAATAATTGCAGATCTTTTTCCCCCTCACCCTTTAAACTCCTGTCAAGCAGTTAGCCATGTCAGTAAACTGATCCTGAGCTTGGCAGCCAACACACAAAATCACATCACTCCAAAAACATGTTTCAAGATCTTTATGAAAAAGAAAAGTGGGCTAGCTACTTTTCATTCTTTCACTATTCTTTCTTTTTTCGTGGGCTCCGCCCCACAGACCAATCACAACTTCTAGTAGGCAACTTGCTCTTATTACACAGGACTGACTTTTCAGCTGCCTCCAGAGGTGAACAATGGATTGGCAGAAGCAAGGATGGCTAGTATGTGCGTATTTTTTCGGATTTGTGACCTCGGTGCAGAGCATAAGACGAGAAGAGTTTTTCCCTTTAGGTCCAAGCGCCGGAGACCAGTTACTGGAGCCAGGGAATGACCAGACGCACCAACTTATTCTGGACAAACCATTTCTGTATTATGATGGCGCTTTCAACAAACTTTTTGTAAGTTAACCACAAATTTTACGTGTTGTCACACAAATAATGCTAAAGCGTGGAATTTACGGGACATCGCGGAGTGCACGTCGATTTCTTTGCGCAATTGCGCATAGCCAATGACTTGGAACAGGGTCAGACGTTGCTACCTTAAACAATTCCTAGAAATGGTCAAATGTAGCTTTGGTGGACTAAAAGTTTGTCTGTAGATCTGGAGCATTTGTAAATGTTGATTTACTGATCGTAAATCAGTGTTTACTTGGTCTTGTAGAATGAGTGTGTTAGTGCATTCTTACATCGTCCATTGAGCTTATCATTTTACTGTTGATACTAAGAACTCCCTATTTTGTAATCCACCCCGAAAACATTCACTGAGTCCATGTTACACAAAAGTGTGGTTTCTAAAATATATAGGGTATGTTTGATCCGTTCACAGACGTTTAAATGCTTAAGAATGTCTTGTTTTATTGTGTTTAGTTTTGTTTTTTGTTGTTTTTTTACCCCGTTGTAGCTTTTAAATAGAAATGATCCATTGTGTTGAACAAACAACCCCTTTATGCTCTGTAATTCATGTGTCCAAAGAAATGCTTCATGTCTGATTTAATTGTGCTCCATGTGAATAATGTGCTGACAGAGCGTGATCACACTGAAAGACAGAATCTAAACATTTACAAAAGCTTTGCCCTCATAAAGCTTGATGTATTTTGTACAATGTAGAGATGTGATTCTTCATATTTTACAAGTAACTCAATGTTGTTGTTTTTTATTTTTTATCAGTGAACATTATTTTTCATTAAACAAAGTAATAACTCGTCCAGCCTCACGTAAATAGTGGGTGTTTTTGGGAGGTTATACAGCGGCAAAAGGTTGTGGTTAACTCATAAACCTGAATTTGAGATGAAATATTGATTCCTTGTTTAAACATTCAGTCTAGGCTGAGAACCCCCATCATCACAAACCACAAATGTATTTCACTGAAAGATTTTTAGTTTTGATTTATGAGACCTTCTGCCCTGACCTGTCTGAGCACCATTTGCTTTTTTCAGAATTTTCAGTCCAGGCATGGTTAACCACAGAAGAGTTTTGTGTAATCAGGTCAGGTTTAATCATCTCCTCATGAGTGTGATTCACTCATCCAGCATTTGCATATGTTTAACACTATGCTTTATGTCTGTGAGCTCAGAATTAATGATCATTTCCCCAGCTACTTCTTGTTTTGCAGGAAGTTTCTGTAATCAGAATTGGTGTGCAATCTTCAGGCTCTCTGGGGCTGCTCGTCAGGGGCAAGGACAGGAAACAGGACAGGCCAGCGCTGTTTTCCTTTAGTCAGGAAGCGAAGTGCGTGCATGTTTTTGACATGAGCGCAGACTTTCTTTCACTTTGAAAGCCATGCATGCATTCATACCAAACTATCAAAAGTATGTAAAAGCTAGGAAAAAGGGATCTTGTTTGTTCATTAGTGCTGTGGAAGAACACAGCAGCTGACTTGGATCATTAGTCTGATGAGTTTGGAATAGAGAACAAAGTGGGTCAGGCTGAACTGTGTTTCATTCTGCTGTGAATCAGTTCAGGCAGTGTCTAACGGAAAGTCCTACACTGTTGCAATCATCTCATTTCTTGAGATATAAATGAGCATCTCATGCTTTAAATTTCAGATCAACACTAATGGTTTTGTTGCCACAACTGAGCCAACGAGCGAATCGACATATCTTGGCAAAATGCCCCCCAAATTTGGAGTGATTGCAGCTCTGCAAGGAGATCTGGACACAAGTGATGGTGTGGGGAAAGTGTTTTTCCGTCAGGACTCCAGACCAGTCGTCCTGCGTCAGGCAGCTGAGCACATCAACAGAGCCTTCCCAGAGGACGATGAGGTTGATCCCACACATGCTGTGGTGATCACTTGGGTTGACGTCGCCCCTCATGAACCTCAAACTAGAGGGGATGGCATTCACAAGAAGGTGAGCATCACACAGTTGCTAAAATCCACTTGAGTGATGCTGGCCATTTATATCTTCTGTGTTGTTTCATTACACAGAGAAACACCTTCCAGCTGGTTATAGCATCCTTGGAGACTGCATCATATGCTATTTTGCTCTATGAAAGAGATGGAATACAGTTTTCTTCCACACCAGTTGAAGATAGCAGTGTAGTCATGCATGCTGGATTCAGTAAAGGTTTGGTCCGAGGTTTCCTGTTTTCCAGCCAGGGACAATACTACCGCACCAGCACCGATGTAGAAGCATCTGTTAGAGCTTTAGCAGAGTAAGTGACTTTCTACTATGGCTAACAAGCATTTCAAGCCTGTTTAAATGTAACTGCAAATGTGTTTTCCACCCCAAAACTTAAACCCTTTTCCCTCACAGAGAGACAAACTCTGGCCTGCGGGGTGTATGGGTATATGAGATTGGAACTTCTCCCTATTTTAGCAACGTGGCTCCAGGCGAGGTCACTGACCTGCCCACTGAGGCATCAGCACCGGCTGCTGACTCAAGGCAGCCTGAGTATACTGATGGGCAAGTGAAATACTCTCCTTATGAACCAGATTCAGGACAAGTTGAAATACATCCTGTTCAATACCTGCCACGTCAGCCGGATAACCCTGAAGTAGTGGTGGTTGATGACACAGATATAAATGTAGATGGTAAGTCTAAATAATTGTGCTAGTCCGACCAAAAAGAATATTTAAAATACATGTAAACAATCCTTGTACAAAATCAAAGCTCTTAAACATACCCACACAATGTGGTTTAGGGTAAATTACTCTGCATGTCAGCTAGGCTGACATTGATTTGGGGTCTCTGCATTTGCTCCACAATTTCCATCTGTGGTTAACCTAGAAATAAAAGAAGGCACAAGTTCACAAAAATTAATAACTTCAAGGAATAATGTCTATCTTTTTATATAAACAGTAAAGCATACAGCACTTATGAAATGTACAGAGCTGTAAAACTGCCCAATTCACCAATCAACAATGTAATAATTTGCCGCTAGTCATCTGTTTCAGCCCATGGTGGGATAGGCCAATAGGAAGAAGTCTCACTTTTATCAAGCTAAAATGGGGCATTTTGCCACCTAACATTGTTTCTTCTGTTATTGATCAAATTGACATAATTTGATCAATAACTGAAATTCTCTGCTGGGACAAGAACAGTGGGAACAGTGGTCCATTTAAGTGTCCAAAGATAATCAGAAATAGTACAGGCTGGTTATGTCCACATGGTGCAGGTGAAGAATAACATGTGCCTGGTCTTTTCAGCATTTAAAACAAGTCTTTAATTTTACTCATGACTAGTGAGGGGTGGACATGAGGTGGAGCATGGGACACTTAAATTATGTTCATCAGCAAACAAATTGATATCAAAATATTCTTTGGGAAGGACTATGTTCTGTATTTAAATTATGTCATAAACATTAATGGTCCTGGGACAGATCCATGTGGTACACCATTTCTGATGGAAAGATGGCTTTAATGAATTATAACTATTGTTTTGTGATACAAAATTATATTTTAACTTACCGTTTAACAAATTTTACTTATCAGTACTGGAGGATTATAGTAATCTAAACTATTTGCTGTTCCTGTAATATTCTTACTCATAATTTTCTCCATCTTCAGTGTTCTCGTACAATCTTGGGACGTGTGCCAACAGCAGAAATAAGTGCTCCCATTTTGCTGACTGCAGGGACTATTCGAGTGGATACTGCTGCCACTGCAGGCCTGGCTACTATGGCAATGGAATACAGTGTGTGGCAGATGGTACGCTTCTGTTTATCTGTTTCTGTTGATATTTAGAGTATCATTGCCAAGCCCGTTTTAAACGCTGTTAACAGTGTACAGTGCACATTATTACACATATCTGTAGCCAATTCACCAATCAACAATGTAATTATTTGCTGCTAGTTAAACTGTTTGTCATCTGTTTCAGCCCATTGTGTGATAGGCCAATAGGAATTTCCTTTGAATCCTCAAATCATCCGCTTGTGACATTAATTTGTTTCTCATTGAGGCTAACTAACTTATTCTTTTGTTCATTTTGTTTTTTGTTTAGGAAAACCGCAAAGGATGAATGGCAAAGTACACGGAAAAGTATTTGTCGGCAACTCTCCTTCTCCAGTGGAATTTACCAGCAATGATCTCCACTCCTATGTTGTAGTAAATGATGGCCGATCTTATATTGCCATTAGTGACATTCCCAACAAAGTTGGGCCCTCTCTGGCCCCCCTGGCAGCCTTAGGTGGTGTGATTGGGTGGGCATTTGCACTGGAACAGCCCGGCTTCAAGAACGGCTTCAGTATCATTGGTGAGGGAAAAAAATATCTAACACAGTGACACTAAGCAGCTTCTTGTGTGGTTTTCACAGACTTGGGTCACTGTGGCAGAAAGATGACAGAATAAAGATGCAAGAAACATAAATCTCAATATGCTGCTGCAAACACAGTTTGCCATATAGCTGCAGATTTACTCGCTGCCCAGCTGAATACTCACTCAGCTGTGACAAAAGGCGGGTAGCCAGAGTTCATCCAGGGCCAGGGTCTTAAAGTTAACATCCTCTTCTCTGTCCTCTGAAGGGGGAGAGTTCACACGGCAGGCTGAGGTGACCTTTCTCCCAGGGAATGAGAAGCTGATAATCAGGCAGGAGTTCAAAGGGACCGATGAGCTTGACCACCTGGTGGTAAGCACCACCCTGGATGGCCAGGTCCCTGAGGTGCCTCCTGGCTCCACCGTGCAGATCGACCCTTATTCTGAAGTCTACCAATACAACAACAACTGTAAGACACAGCTTGAACTAAAAATTAATACTTTCATTCATGTTCATTTCATTCAAGACTTTTAACTAAACACTTAAAAAGTCACAACTGTAGTCGTTGCTAATCTTAATGTTTTATCTTTCAGTGATCACCTCATCCTCCACACGGGACTATATAGTGAGCATGCCCGATGGATCCACTGACACCAGAACATATCAGTGGCGACAGACCATCAGCTTCCAGAACTGCCAGCATGGCGAGGCTTTGAGAGATGTGAAACCTAGCCAAATGCTCAATGTGGACCAGGTTTTTGCCATGTATGATGCTAATAATGAACTCATTCGGTTCGCCATGAGTAACAAGATCGGGGATGTGAATGGTGAGGATGGGGAGATTATTTTGTCTCCTTGTTTTGTCTGAGCTCACATCCTTCCTGCAGCACAAAATACTGCTAGACAAAGTTCAAAAGTCCTTTTTTGATTGTTTGTTTGTTTTTATTTACATAAATGTATATGGTTTTCTTATAAGAAGGTAATGTTAGTTTAATAACATTAAATTTTATTATAATTTTTCAGGAGGACAGCTTGAGGAAAACCCATGTTTCACTGGAAGACACGGCTGTGACACCAATGCCGTTTGCCGGCCTGGCCAAGGAACCCAGTTCACATGCCAATGTGTTGCTGGTTTTAACGGCGATGGCCGTATATGCCATGGTAAGAATCACACATGATAAGACACAAAGGCTTCTGTTTACACTGTTTGAGGCAATAAAGATGACATTGTAGTCATTGATTCTATCCACCAGTGTAGTTTCTGCTTTTAAGTAAATCAAACCCTTCCCATATCTGTTTCAGAGCCATCATTTAATTAACGTTGACTTTCCAAAGTCTTCCTTCCTGGGGAACAGCACAATTGTGCCAATTAGCTGAGGGACTTATCATATCCAGTGTGGTTCTTATTCTCAGCCCACACATATACCACCAACAATGTTTTACATGAGAAAACAAACAGGAAGTGTGCACACAGTAGAGGAGGGAAGGAAGTATTTCAGACAGATGCTATCTTTAAACAATTAAGAAATTTAATCAAGCTTTTTCTTTGATCTCACATCTGATAATAAGGACACTGACGCGACTAATCCAGACGTCAGAAGTCAAACTTGGATTTAAGATGACTCATTAGCATGTGATAACTGTCTGCTGTCATTATCAGACATTGATGAGTGCAGGGAGGAGCCTGAGATCTGTGGGCCGAACTCGATCTGCAATAATCAGCCTGGGACCTTCCGCTGTGAATGTAGAGATGGGTATCATTTTGGCAGTGATGGGCGAACCTGTATTGGTAAGTTCTGTGTGTGTTTACAAGTAACATGACATATCTGGCAAATCTAAGAAGGAGGTTGTGATGCAGAGGTTCAAACATAAGCTGTAATTTACTGTGTTAAATTATTAAGAAGATCAAGGCAAATGAGATTATCACATATATATTGAATAGTAAGTACAACTGTGAGCTGGACTGCAGAGATTCAGTTTCAGTTTCAGTTTATTCACACACACTCACATATTTACAGACATTCACCTTTACAAAAAATAAATAAATAAAATAAATTTTTCTATTAGTGATGTGTGAATCAGGTCTCCCTGAGAAGCACAAGCTTTGTATAATGGAGTCTGAGTAGACAAAAAAAGACTGAAACAAGTACACAGTAATAAGGAAAAGAAAAGATAAAGCAAGACTCGTTGCAACCTCATCATTGAACATCAACATACCTACTTACAACATATATTAAAGACTAACACAAAAAACAAATCTAGGACCATAATTATAAAGAAATATATGAACTGATCAACTTAGCCTCTAACAATTTTTTAAAGGTGGAGATGGATTTCAACACTTTAAAATTCTCTTTGAACTCATTCCAAATCTGCGGGCCCCCACATCCAATGCTCAGATTAGTCCATATGTGTCATCTTCTTTTGCCACTAATAAGACGTTTCTTCCTAGTGTCATGAGTGTGGCAAGGACTCCAAATTGGAATGAGCTCTGACAGCCTGATATTCATTTTATTAACAGTTTGGAACATCATGCATGCACTTTGAAATATGTTCAACTCTGTAAGTCTAAAGCTGGACCAAGACAAGGCTCGCAATATTTTCTTTTGTAGATTTTCTCATTTTTTTAAATGACTGGGGAATGTGTTACACCATATGACATTACAGTAGGTCAAATGGGGTTCAATCAAAGTTTTGTACAAGGAAAGAAGAGCAACTTGGAGAAGATAGTATCTTATTTTAAAAAACAATCGACATATTTAGATAATGTTGATATTAAGTACTCTATTTGACATTTAAAATTTAAAGATTTGTCAATGAGGACCCCAAGGAACATAGTAGAACTGACTTGTAAAAGATTCTCATCATTTACCTTTAAGCAAATCGGTTTGAGTCGATTGCACTTGTATTGGGTCGAAACACCATATAATTAGTTTTACTTATATTAAGAGATAATTTATTGCACTTAAGATTATCAGGTAGAAAGTGTATTTAGGTTTATCCAACCTCAATTTTCTTTTCAAGCATTCTGCCAACACCTATTCTTTTACCAAGCATGTAGAAGGAACATTTTAACAGTTGAGAAAGCATTTTTATTTACTATTAATGCCATCCCCATATTCAGAACCTGGCATCTGTCTCAACTCCATCTCAGTCACATTTCATGAAATTTGGTGAATAGGCATAAGGATCTGATATTATTTCCCTGTTCTTAATCTCGTTGATAGAGGTTGATCGAACTGTAAACCACTGCGAGGAAGGCACGCATGACTGTGATATTTCTGAGCGTGCTCAATGCAGCTACACTGGAGGTTCATCCTACATCTGCTCCTGCCTGCAAGGGTTCTTAGGGGATGGCAGAACTTGTCAAGGTACTGAAGGAAACAAATGTAGTAAAAGCTTCATCGAATCATTTAAAGGTTTCAGAACCTGAAAACATACCGTATTTACAAAACAGTTTCCTAAACATGTAGAATACATATATTTGAATTTGATACCAGCAGCATGTTCAGTTTAAAAGCAACCTCATGCATTCATTCTATCTGTACCTAGTTGTCCAATTCAGGGTTGCGTAGAGCCTCCTAAATCTCCTCCTAGGAGTGTTATCTTAAAAATTGTCCACTAAATCTTAATTTCAAAGCCTCATCAAGATTATAAATTTGACAGATTCAATTTAAACACGTTAAAACTTTGATTTTCATTGTAATTTATTGATCATACTGTAATCGGGTCTGAAATGGAGATACATGCATATATTACTAACAGTCTCATTGGGTCAAAAGATTTACAGAGAACCCCATTCTGCACATCTTACAACAACATTGTTAGCCAATGAAAGAAAGCTTGCGATAAACTGGCCTGTCTGCAGTCCACACCTCTAACCCAGCACACAAGAAAGCAGTTAGCACTTCATAAAACAAAGTAAAAAAAAGGCAGACCTGAATTGTGGAGCAGCTTAAATCCTGCATCATACAATATTGAGAAAATAGTTAATTTTCAAACACAGTTGCTGGTTTCACCAACTAATGCAGCACAGGGTGTAAATATGCCAGTGGACCCAACTGTTTTTGTTTACATGCTTTTTCATAGTTTTTGTCCAAAAATGATCATTTATATAAACAAAAATGACTGACCATAATTGTTTAACCTCCAGTTAAGGACTGTGGAAAGAGAGGCTGGTTACATAGTCAGTGTTTGAACAGTGAAACATTTAAAGCAGATGGACATTTCATGTTCCGATATCCTAAGTTTAAAAGTATTTTTTTTCCCTCTTCTTTCTTTTCTTTGGTCGTCTGATCCTCAGGGGCCTTTTTTCATATCTTTTCACTAGCTTTGGCTATTCACTTCTGCATCTTTACTTGATGTTGAGCTCTGAGAAATGTTGTAGATGCAACTTGTGAATTCCTGATGATAAAAATTGTACATGCATTTTGACTTTGTTCATGACTCTGCTCTGTCTTCACTCGCCCTATTCTAACTTGCCTGAAGACATAGACGAGTGTCAGCCGGGCAGGTGTCATACAGACTCTGTGTGCATTAACACCCAAGGATCCTTTATCTGCCAATGCAGGCCAGGTTACAGAGGCGATGGCTTCCAGTGCACTTCAGGTAAGCCTGAAATACCATCACTGCCTGACATGCAGTCATTGCACTGCTGTCTGTTACGTTTTACATCCATCCAGGTAACTACATATAAAACCTATCCTACTATGGGTTTTTTTTTTGGCGTCAGTCATTCAGACAGTTTGGCTGTAGACTGAATCACCGATAACAGATCTTCACTCTCGCTGTTTATTCAACCCAGTTGACAAAAAAGAGTCTTTGGGAATGAATTCCTCAGTGTGTATTAGTGCCAGCTGCAGTCTTTTTTTCATTTCATTTAATTTTCCTCTGGATACCATAAGGAATTTCTCATTCCATGTAAAGAATGTGGAAGTTTTTGTGCAGCTGAATTTAGCACAAAACACACAACAGAGTACGGGCGAAGTTGAGCTTCTGAGTAAATTTATTACAATATTGTGTCCTTGTTAATTTTTATCTTTTATCTTCTTCTCTTCAGGGAGAATAAAAACACAATGTGAGACTCAGAGAGACAGTCTCTTGGGTATGACAGAGTTTGGTCCTCGAGGTCCACGACCTCCTGTTGGCCATTACATCCCTACATGTGATGAGAACGGTGAATATGAGTCCATGCAGTGTCATAGCAGCATAGGATACTGCTGGTGTGTAGATCAAAGGGGACAGGAGATCCCTGGGACTCGCTCTGGACCTAGTAGTCGGCCAATGTGTGAGTAAATGGGATGTGTTTACCCTTCAGCAACAAGAGACCACAGTCTTATTAAAAGATAAACTATGCAGCCACAAACACTGCTAATAAAAATCTGACTTTAGATCAATTCACCCTCCATGTGACCAATGATCTTTTTTTTTATTAGGTTTAGACCACAGCGGTGGACCTCCACCTGTCAGACCCACCCCTCGGCCGGATGTTGATGTTTTGCCTCCAGGGACACACCTGCTGTTTGCCCAGAGTGGCAGGATAGAGCATGTCCCACTGGAAGGTTATGAAATGAAAAAAGATGATGCCAAGGCTGTTCTTCATCTACCTGTAAGGTTCTCCCAAAATTCTTTTTTTTTCCCAGTCAGGACTGTTTGTATCAGTACAATTATACAACAGAAATAAAAACAACTGCACTGCATAATTTGGTTCTAGCAACAATGGCACAAGCTCAAGTCAATGGTTTGTCCACTTTCTCTGGCTATTTGATTTTCCCATCTGCTTCAAGAATTTAAAGCTTGGACAATATTGAAGTCACATGGCGACATTCACACTAATGACTAACATCAGTCCGACATCTTTGAAAATGCAGTCTGGACTTCGTGTTATGCTTATTTCCAAACCAGCTGGCCTGAAGTATGCTTAAGCTGCCTACATTGGATGTTCAGCTTAGTTTCTTTGCATTCATGTCTAGACGTCAAAAAACACATATACTCCAGGTTTTATCAAAGGAAAACACACTTTCAAATAGTTGTTTTCTGGCCTCTCTGCAGGAGAAGGTAATCATTGGAGTGGCCTTTGACTGTGTGGAGAAAATGGTTTATTGGACAGATATCACATCTCCTTCAATCAGCAAGGCCAGACTCCAGGGAGGAGAGCCCACTCCAGTTATTAGATCAGGTAGTTTAACTTTTACTCTTCGGGTCATTTTTATTTATTTTTTGTTTTATTAACGGATCCATAGAATATTTTTAATGAAGTAAAAATGTTAAATGTTTCCTCACAGATTTAAGCAGCCCAGAAGGTATTGCCATTGATCACTTGGGGAGAACTATGTTCTGGACGGACTCTATGAGAGACTGCATTGAGGTGGCATCATTGGATGGTTCTCAGAGGCGTGTCATTATAAACACCGATCTTGTAAACCCCCGTGCTATCATCACAGACCCTGTCAATGGGTGTGTATTACTTTACATGATGTTTTGCTTGCTTGTTTTTTTTAACTTTTGCTGAGTTAGATACCAATCCAGAAATAAACTTAATTTTAAAACATAAGGTTTAGGTTAAAAAAACTAAACATAATTCAGATAATTGGAAAACACGGCTGCCTTTCTGGGGACTGACAAAAAAAGCTATCTTGTCTGAAATAAAAAAAACATAAATTCTTGCAGGCCCTAGTTAAAGAGGTCCAGCTGATTAACAAACCACAGTTCAAGAGGCAGCATCTATCATGGCATTTGAAGCATTTAGTGCACATGGCAATAGTAACTTGTACATTTGTGTAGACCTCTTTATTTGTGAGCAAGTTGGAGCTAAATAACCTGTTATCCAGACTACCTCTTTTATAGCAAAGGTTTTGCTTATTTAAAAAAGGCAAAGCCAAATCGCATTCTGTTCATGTTACAGCTCAACTTGACTTTGTAGTAACAAATCTGGGTGCTAAACTGACCGGCCTAAAAACCAATAACAAACAAGCCATGTTGGTTGTTGAGCAGCTGAGAGCTTGAATGAAATGTTTCAAAATGTGAAGATTGAATAATTTGCAAACCACTTTATCCTGTACTGTATATTACTTATGTTTATATTTGTCCTTTATTCATCTATTCATTTAAAAGTTAAAGTTAGATTTCAATTGTACAAATTAGAGAAAGGTTAGCAAGGCAGGTTAGCTAGTTTAGCTAGCTAAAGAAGAAAAGCAGTTGGCCTTATGTCAAAAGACATGAAAATCCCTCTACTAACAGTTTTAGAGCTCACCAGTCTGCAATTTTTTCTTTTTTCTTTTTTTTTTCTTTCATTTGAAAGACTCAGTAAGAAATCTACTTATAATTTTAATGATTTATTGTGGAAGTCAAAACATGCCTGTCTGTACAATAGTAATCTTTACTGGACTGACTGGAACCGTGAGGCCCCCAAGATTGAATCCTCCTACATGGATGGATCCAACAGACGGGTGCTGGTAAAGGATGATCTTGGGCTGCCCAATGGCTTGACTTTCGATTCTCAGAGTTCTCTACTATGTTGGGCAGATGCAGGTAGATTTCAGACAGATGAGTAATTTCTGAAATTATGCCTGCTGTGTTATCAGCACTGTGCTTAATTTCTTGCCTGCAGGCACTCATAAAATGGAATGTGTGCATCCTGGACGGGGTGACCGCCGTAAAGTTTTGGAGGGGATTCTTTATCCATTTGGAATTACGTCTTTTGGAAAGAACATCTACTACACTGACTGGAAAAGGTTAGAAACTTTTTTAGTGACTTTTTGTTACACATAAGCAGTACTTTATGTTAGGAATGCAATTCTTTTCCATTTCGATTTCTGGTAAAGGTATTGCCTTTAAAGAGATTTAATGTAGGCTACTGTAATGTAGTTTAACCACAGTTTACTGTGTAATGTAAGAGTGCAAATCTTTTAAGGAAGAGGAAGGAGTGAATAGGTTAGGGGTCAGAAAGGTCCCCACACTAGCAGTTCTTGTACCAGGATTGGACATTCTTGAAACTGTCGAGCTGTCTTTCTGTTGCAGCTGAAAAAAGCGGGGGTTGGGGTATGTTTTTGTGTCTGTGTGTGTGGACATGGAGTGAGAAAAGATCCTACAAAGTGACAGCTGCTTGCAATTTCTCAGACCAGGCGTCTGTGAGTGACCTACCCAGGGCCTCCCCTGTGATCTCGTCAGGACCTTACAAGAGAAGGTTAAGAGGTGTTTGTGGGGGGAGGCACACACTTTGGCGGTTTACAACAAACTATGTCAGTTATGGCTCAGAAACCTACTCCCAAGCCTTACTCAACAGAATTTATACAAAACATGAGCAGCCGAAGGATTTCTCAAGCTGAAATTGCCCCAAATTGTAAAATTCTTGATTTGATTGTTTTTACAACAGGGAAGCAGTGGTTGCAGTGGACCGTTATGCTGGCAGGGAATCAGATGAGTTCCAGCCTCAGAAACGGACAAAGCTATATGGAATCGCCACAGCCTACTCCCAGTGTCCTTCAGGTATTAAGGCAGCTGTGAAGGTGCAACATATTCCTCAAGAACACCTCATTCTGTCTTTGCACTTGAATTTTGTGAATATGTCACAAAAGAGGCCTGCCCCCTCTACATATTCTAACTCTTAGAGTGCACTGCTTGGAAGAAAGGTTCGGTCCTTGACCTAAAAGTAACAGGAGGAATTTTGCAGCTCGTATATATTATTAAGTGAAAGGATAACTAATGGGAAAGTTAAGGAACAGGCTTCATCCTCCCTTTAGATAAGGCTGCACACAAAAAAATTGGGAATGCAGAGTCAAGGGAGAGGGCCTCCAACATCTGGAGTTTGCTATGTGTTTCCTTTGGATGTGTTTAGTATATAAAGAGGCTGTTTCCTGTCGTTCCCTGCAGTAGTGGCTTATTATTTCTACGGATGTTCCACACTAATAAGAGTATCTTTTCCCTCTGTCAGGACAAAACTACTGTTCTGTGAACAATGGAGGCTGCACTCACCTCTGTTTAGCAACGCCGAATGGCCGCTCCTGCAAGTGCCCTGACAACGCAGTGGAAGTAGGCTGTGTGGAGAGAGAAGGCGGGTACTAAAAGTTACACTCTGAGAGTCGACACTTTTCAGATATATCTGACCACAAAATAGGAGCCACATTAAATTCTAACAGCTGAAAATCCCACTGAAACCAGCGATAACCTTAACGGTGCCTTTCACTGCTCGGTGCTATGCTAATCTACAATTCTTTTTAACGTTTCCCGTTTACAAAACCACAACCAACCCTGAGATCTGTAAGTATAAAAACTGTTGTGTTGACTCTTTTCCATAAACTGAGAATAAAGCTCAAGTGACACATAATTTAATATTAAAAAATAATCACAGCAACACATGATGATTGAATAATATTGTGGCATGTATGGATTTAGCTTATCTCATGGAATTATTATTGAGCAATAGGATGAAAACACCTGTACAATCTGGTGGGATGACGTTAAATGCTGGGAAGTAAAGGAATAAACATTTTTGTACCGTGCTGGGCTCTTGCATTGTTTATTTAATTGTTGTTGTTGTTTTTTTTAGCATAGCAACAGCGCCATCATATGGTCGTTTGTGTTAATTACTGTCGGCGTCAACAGCAAACCTTCATCATGATCAATGTATGCCTTCCACGAGAGAACAACAAATTGGCTTATTTTATTGGCAAGTTTTGAGGTTACAAGGAAAAAGTTTGGACTATAGGGTAGGGGTTAAGGAAAGGAGTAGGGTTTACAGTCTTGTATGTAATGCATCACCAAGATATGAGATGGAATGCTGAAGTTGCTTTTGTGGGGTAAGTAGTGTGTTAGTTTTGCAATTTCTTTCATAGATAAGCAAGCTGTCAGCATTTCATAATGTCAGCCTGTGTGTTTTTGTTGCCACACAAAAATTAAAAAAGAAAGAAAGAAAGAAAAAGTGTGAAAAATAAACTCTCTGACCCACTCTGTAAGTCCTGCACACATCATGGCACATACACATTTCACTAGTTAGATGACGGAGTGTTCTCGTCATGGAAATTCTGACATTATTTTTAATTTGTGAACAAAAAAGACCAGAGAAATCATGGTGAAATACATTTTGTGCTTAGATGATAATAAGTGTCAGCTGCAAAGAAATCTGATTTGAAGCAGTACTTGCAGGCTGAGCACAGCTCCACAACGATAGCTTTTAGTTCAGCTAAAACTGCTGCTGAGAGGGAACTGTGTCCTCAGAGATACTAACAACAACTATATAATTGCCATCTTTCCATAAGAATATAAATGGAATCCATATATTTTGTTTCATAATATGAATTGAGACCCACATGCTTGATATTATGTTTGAAGATGTAATAATTAATTAAGTGTAGTAAAGGGGATGATGTCTGTCATTACTGTTGTTAACCTGCAGAGTCTTAGATTGTATGCAAGCAACATAACAAAATTACATGACACTTTTTTAATGGCAGTAATTGTGCAACCTATTTATTCACTTTTAAAAGTAAGATTACCCAACACTGGATGTCAGGGGGCAAGGATAAAGGCACGGTTAGAGGTTAGGGGTAAGATAAGAACATGAAGTTTCATCAGCACTACAGATGAAGCCAGAAACTTGAGCTGTGTTATGTTGGTGTCCTCCATCATGGGAAAAACAAAGATTAATAATATTTTGTCTACTATATAAATACAAGAAACCCATAAATCTGAAAGTTAGATCCAATTAAATCACCATGTAATCCAAACTTGGAACCCTAACCCTAAGCACTGCTTTAAAAGATGTAACAGCATGTTTCAGCTAAGACTACATACTTGTATGTATGAAAACAAAACAATGTAAAGTAGATACTTAGTCTGCTGATATTTACTGTGTTGTTTTCTCCAGAAATCGCACACCTGCCAGAGATTAAAGTCATTCAAAGTGTCAAAAAATCAAGTATGGCACGGTGAAATTAAAAACAACTGTTTCCCAAATTTTGTCACATTTATTGAATTCTTGCAAAGAAAGACCTGATAATGATACACATTACATTGAATGACACTCCTTTGCACTAACACGGGTCAGATGACTTAGAGCAATGTAATGGTACCCATCTCCCAGGCCTCCTCTGATCTCAGCCATGAAGGACCAAACGCTTTCATATCCAAACCCTGTCATCTCACAATATGGCATCTTCCCCTTTGAAGGTAAAGCAGTATTGTTTCAGCTGCTCAGATGTGAAACTGTAGCTTTTATCATCCTCTTCTGAGCAAAGAGGAGAGGAGTGGGAGATTAACAGTGATTTCTTTTAACTTTGGCCCACCAAAGTGGAAAGAAACAGTGTGTTGGGAGAAGTCCTGCTGGGTCAACTGGGTCATGAATTCTTCCTGAAAAGGAGAAGCAATATGCTCTCAGTCAGCAAATTGACCGTTCAGTCATGTACAAAGTGCTGGAGGAGGCCCTGCTGGGAAAAGGCCCTCTGTCACTCATTGCAGCACATGCCATAAACTCATTGCATTGCCATCAAATTGGGAATGTAACCACAGCAGATGGAGGCCCAGCAGGAAAACAAGGAGGCATGTACTAAGTCATTGACTCACACAGAGGGGCTACAACTACAGGGGGTGCCCCGCACCCAGGAGTGGACCTTCTGTCAATTTACCTCTGAATGAACTGGTGTAAATCATCTCCCAATGACACATATTGCATAATAAAACAACACAATAAAGATAAAAAAAGATACAAAAACATAAAGTTCTCATCATTTTAATCCAATTCCTCTTTTCCCTCAATCAGTTTTGAGTGATCGGTTAAATTCAGGAAACATTTTTTAAATAATACTGAAGGTAAATTTTCTCCAAAAACCGATCTAAAGTCAGGTTCTCTTAAAAAAGTGACAAGTGATTCAGCAGTTGATCTGTGCCCCATTTTGTCATTAAAAATGGAATAGGCTTCATTACCCTCTTGTAGTGAAAATTAGCAAATTGTTGCTGTCATTTTCAATAAATTTTTCAACCAGCCTTCAGTGAGATGTGCTGGGTTAGCAGATCTCTGTCATCTGAACCATATACATATATATGGATACATGTCTAATTTTTATGATCTGGACAAAGTAATGTGGAAGAAAAAATTTGCACAGCTGGAGGAACCTAGAGAGACGTCTACGCTGTACCTGAGAACTATGTCCTTTAGGAGATGTTTCACAGGTGTCTCACTGCTTGACAGGGTTGTCAGCTTTGCATAAACAGAAGCTATAAAACATTCCTGTCTTCACGAGTACCAGCTTTATAAACTGACAAGGTTAAAAATTATAGTGTATGTAAACATAAAACACCTTAAAGGTGCAATGTGTGGGAATTACTGACATCTAGTGGTAGAGATGGGCATAGACATAACCTCAAACACCCAGTTGTAAATGGATAGTGGCTGTCAGTAGCCAAAATTATTCCAGATATAAACATATTTTCCTCTGCGAGTCGTGGCTTTAGGTCTTCTATGTGCTTTTTAACGGTTGTCTGGCACCTATCAAAATTAGCTAATACTGCAGTTTTAAATTTCAAAGGGCTCTCACATAATACAAAGAGATGTTTGTTCATTCAGTCATCATAGTAAAAATGGTGGGACAAAAATGGCAGCTGCCATGTATGTGGACCCAAGAGATAAAAAATATAAATGTTGTTTTGTTTTGTTTTTTGTCATGGACTTGATTTAGTCACACACTGCACCTTTGAAGAACAGTCAAGCTTACCAGTTAATATTTTCCAGGGTTTCAAGTGGAGGAATACCTTATAAGTGTGTCTAAAGCTGACAGGAGACAGACTGACATCTTGTGAAGTTGCTTCAAAGCAGTACCTTCTTTTCTCTTCAATAGGTTCCTCAGTTAATTGGCATCTTAAGTTGAATTTTCCTGCATGAAGAAAACAAAGTGGGCTTTTTTAAAGCCTGTGAAGTTGTGGGGGATGAGGCTATCTCGAGTGATTTAAAAGGACTGTTTGTCACAGACACCCCACAAAACAAAACAAAACAAAAACCCCATGTCAAACTGATGTAATAACCTTGTGACAAAAATAACTCATCTTACAATTTTGCTGCCACTGCCACCTGACCATCTTAGGAAATAATGACTTAATAAATACATTCATACATATCTTTAAAATCTGCACAGACAGAAACAGCAGTGGAGAAGCTTGTTACCACTCCCGTGACTATACTTTATATGCAGCTAAAATGAAAGAAAACAGAGAGAAACAGCTCACTCTGATGATGAAAAGCAATAAAATATTTAGTTAATTTAGTCTTAAAGTTAGTTTAGCATGATTTCCCAGAAACATATGTTAGGTGGTCAGGAGGTCTTTTTGTCTTGTACAGATCACATCATAGTGATCATCTAGCCCTTCAGTTGGTGTGTTGGTGGCCATATGGATGAAGAATGATCACTAGTGTTTTTTGTTTGTATCTTACTGCTGTTGATTTTCACATTTACAACACGGATGTAGCAATGATAAAGATATTCTCTTTACATTAAAACTTGCGCATTAGGGGGATCTTCTCATAGTAAACAGTAAAATAGGATGGCAAATCTTGTCAGCTCTAAATTTGTCTACTTGCATGTCAGATTAAGTGCAGCTTTCTTTTTTCTCTCTCTCTTTCTCTCTCTCTCTCTCTCACTCTCTCTTTGTGTCTCATCATAGCTCATGATGATCATAGCTGTCAACATATGTCTGACCAATGCACTGTGGGTACAGAAATATTAACCTCTGTTTCTGTGGGTTTGGAACTCAGTATGACAAGGAGTGGGGGTAGGGGGGTGCTTACATGTTTGTACACACACACATACACACACTAATATCAAATGCCGATTAAATGAAGTTATTTAAAAGATGCCACTATCTAAACCAAGGCAGATGTGTGCTGCATTAATTTATTTATTTACTCTTTAAAAAATCTGAATGTGCATGTTTGAGAGCTGGAGGAAACCTGTGCAACAACACAAAATTGTTATCATTGATTGATCTGAAGGTCTCAATAAATAATTCCCACTTGTAATAAAACAAATGACAAGTCTATTGTCAGGAAAAGAACAAAATATCAAGATGATATTAAGAGATAATCAGTTGCTTGATTTTTAAAATGATTTATCTCACTGTTGGTTGACTAATTTATTCAATTACTATGTCAGCTTTAATTAATTTGTAACTACAATCCATTTTCCCACATTGTCTCACATAGACTTCAAAGTTTTCCAGAACACATTTAAAAGCCAAATAAGGCATAACAATGAGATTTGCGGTAGGCATTTATCATGTGTAAATGAAAGTTATTTATGAAATATTGAACTATTGTGAAAAAAATAAAGCTTAACACATTTTCTAATTTAGGTCTGAATGTGTCTTAACTTAACGGAGCTCGTATCTCAGTTTGCATAGGGTCCTTTTTTGTCCCAGAGATTCTTCAAACGTACCACCATTCTATGATCATAATACCAGCGCCTTGATTGATTTGGAAATGTTTTCTACGTTGGAAACTAATCATGAGTGTGGGAATGTCACAGGCTTGGGCGGGTTTAACTGTATTTTAGCCACATAACTCTCAGACTTGACTGCAAGGAATACTCTATTCTGGATTTTCTGCGTTTAACACATTCATGTCAACATATTAGATAATTCCACGTCGTTGATCTACTTTTCTCTGCTATTACAAGCTGTTTTCATAGCTTCATAGCCGTTTATTTTAGGAGCTCCAGTAATTAAGGTATTGACAGAGCGGTTCAGTAGAACACTGCCTTGCAGTTATTACCGAGGGATAAAAACGAATAGTGATCAGTGCTGGTCGAATGCTAGCTTTTAGCTGGCTTCAATTTATTGGAAACAAAGGTATGTTTAAAGGTTTATTTAGCTCAATCAGTCTATTTTAAATTTAACAAAAATGTAATAACATTTAGGCCATTTAATTATTTTCGTAAACACCATTAAGGACATATCGGTTTGTCTTTGAGACAGCTTTGTCTCTGTTGGTAGCTTTAACAGAGCTACCAAACATAAGACGGTACGATGCAACAACCAGCTTTAGAATGGTGACGTTAGAAATGTTTGCTAAGAGATGAATGTCTAGTAACTATTTTAGTTTTTAAAAAAAGGTTATAGAAGTAATTTTCTATTGTTCATTTGAGGTTAAACACTATTTAGCCAGATATTTTGGTTGAAGTTACCGAGTATGGGCAATATACCTTGCGGTTAAGTTAGCACAATTTACAACACATTGTAACGGCCGAGCTTCCCAAATAAAACGTTATGCGTATTAATAACTAATTAGGTCCCGAATTGAACGTAACGCCGTACAAAAACTAAGGAAACGTGTGTTTAGTGAATTATTTCTTTGTTTTAACAATGCTTTTTGGCATTAAATCTTAAATAGTTAGAAAACTTGTTTATTTCCACTATTAAAGGTGCCATATTGGCTAGAAAAATGCATTTGTGAAATGAGCAGAGAAGTATAGGCACATACTCAACTCTGCTGCTCATCCCACAAATGTATTTTCCTTACAAATGTGGCAACATTTAAAAAGGAAATAGAAAAGTTCTCCTACGCTTTAAGATTTATTGCCTAGAAGCATTGTTACAATAAAGAAAATTTTCACCAAACACAAATTTCCTTAGATTTGTACATAAAATCAGAATCAGAATTGGAAAATTGTGTGCACAGTCGCTCCTTACCAAATAAGGGATGAGATGAAGATAGCAATCACAATAAGAAAACTCGATTTGAGTATATATATATATATATATATATATATATATATATATATCATATATCAGTCGTACAGCTGATTGATTGTAAATTGGTTGTATGAATCTAAACTAGCTTCATGTTTATATTGTAGTTATTCAGAGTAAGAATGGTTCACAAGAAGTTATGATAAATTATTCACCTTATTTTAAAAAAGGAACATTAAATATTTTTATTTTTAGACGTTTGTGTTTACATGATAAAATATTTGTATTGTTTTTGAAGAAACTCTAAGTAAAAATAATTTGAGATGACTTTCAAGGTTAAAGTCCTTTAACCGACCCATACAAACCGACCCATTAAAATACAATGCTGATTTGGAGCAAATAACTAAGAATTTTAATGTAGGGTAGCTTCTTAATTGTTAGTTTTAAATGAATGGGCAATGTTGCATTACCTTGTCTATGATGTTTGTATAATCTTTATAATTTATTCTTATCGTGGCATCAACATACCAGTGCGCAAATTTTAATTAGTCTGAATCCTCGTGATCATTGTGGCAGTAGTATAAAATGTGGCTTTTAATTTGATGGCAAAGTCTCCTACCGGAAATGACTCTTCTCAACTTTCCGGGAAAGTTGACGCAATTTCTGTAGATACCCGGTTAGCTAGCTGACTGTATTGCTAGAATCCGTTTTGTTTTGGTTGTGCTACAGTGTGTCAGACTCGTCTGACCGAAGTTTCGGGTTCAAATCCGGTTCAAGCACAACACATTGAGCTGTTTGTATATATTTGACTGCGGGTTTGAGAAAAGAAAGCGGCTTCGGCAGGTTGATTCTGTTAATCTAACCCTTTGACACCTTGTATTTTATCTGCAGAAGCACATTTTTAAAAGAGGTAAAGAAGCGCATCGAATCATGAAACTGCAATGAACGACTCAAGAGAGCATTTGGGGCTTCGTTCGGGCTCTCCTGGACACTTCCAGACACCTGGAGTAGAAGAAAGGAAACCAAAGAGAGATCTTTGTAATTCCTGACTTTATCGCTGCCCAGTTGGTGGGTGATCAGGAGGTGTGGACGACATGGCCTGTCCACAGCAGCCTGATCTATTTTATGCGTGGGAGAGGTACATGGACTGTCGACTGCAAGGAGCGGACCTCCAGGTAAGGTGCTGCTGGCAGAGGGCAGAAGTACATGTGCAGGCTCAATTTTTTTTATCTATCTCTTGGTGCTGGTGACGCCTTATTATCCAGAACTACAAGCGGTGGTTCTGAAAAGGCAATAATATGCATCAGAATGTATGTATTAAATAGGGATAAATGCATATCTATCATATCTTCTTAGTAATGATGGAGTCAATTTGTTTTCATTGTGTGTGATGTGCAAAATCGTCCACCAAGATAGCATTGTTATTGTTTCCAAATAAATAACTGTATAATTAAAAGTTACAGGGTATAATTACATGGTTTTCATTTCATCAGCAGCAGATTGTGGATACTGATGCTGCTTAGATTGTTTTATTAATCATCACTGAAAACCTCTATTAAAAGTTCTTCTGCTAGCCAGAGGAGCGTTTTGCAAACTGCTCAAAAATTACTTTTGTTAAGAATCACACAATATGCAATGGTTTAATGCAGCACTTTATTTTCAACATGCTTTAATCCTCTTGGAGGTCCACAGATGCAACTTTTCTTTTTATTTTTTTTGTCTTTTTTTTTTTGTTCACTACATAAACATGGGCAGACTGCAGTGAGTCAGTGCAGAGGTGGCAGCAGATGTAAACCATAGATTTTCCACTTCTTTGTCAGTGTATGAGAGGACTGAGTGGAAGAGATTTGGAAATCTCTGACGGACCTCTGCAATTCTTTTAATCCCTCTCCTTGTGTCAGAGAACCCACTGCAACCAGATCACGAGATTTGTATTAGGATCAGACTGCAAGGCCTGTTCTGTTTCTCTCTCTCTCTCACACACACAAATACACACACACACACACACACACACACACACACACACACGTTTGGGTGAAATGGTTTAGCCATTTGGTTTATTATTACTTTCAATTTATTATGTATTTTTTTGCCTTCTAAAAGCAGATGTGCTATCATTTTGTAAAGCTAATGAATGCTGATAAAGCCTGAGCAGTGTTTTTCTTTTTTGGAAAAAACAAACTTTAACTTTAGATGTCACGAACTAAGCAGGCGCTGCCTTTCTATTAATGGTAACTTCTCCTGTCACTTTTGTTGCAATGGTTCCCCCGGGATGACTGTGTTTGCTCCTCCACCTGTCAGCTTCACAATGATCAAAGCGTTGTTTGTTTGTGTGTATGAGATGCAAGGAGATGGTTTAGTGAGCACAGCTGTCCTCTCTAGTTTGCTGATATGATAGCGTTCCCTCCTGACTGAACCTGATGAGGGTAACAGTGATAGCTTGCAGAACTCGCATGGCTACTGTTGCACTACTTGCAAATGATGTTGTTCACGAGAACATACAGGCTGTTGCCTCCTGCCAAAGTGATGTTTTCTATTCACGACAGGCAACATTGTGGTAAAACAAAATGATCATGGGGATTTTCCAGCCACCAGCAGCAGCCAGACACAAGACTCAGCTCTACTTTCATGTATGCGAGCATTTGATCACACTTTACTATGAAATATGGAGGGCGAACATGCACCTTCTCCTGCAAAAGTTGATAAGAAAGCATGTGAAAAAAAGGTGTTAAAACACCAGGGCTGCAACGTGTCCTACTTCTCTCCCATCCTTATCTTTTTACTTCCTGCTTTCCATCTTCCTTTTTGTCAGAATTAAGCTCACACTAGCTTTTACTGTTGCTATTTTACGTCACAGCGCCTAAGAGCATTATTACTGGGTGGCTAACCATGACCTCTGTGTTACCCGGTTTGCTTCCTTTTTTACATCAGTGTCAGCAATGTCTTTTCTGTGGAAGCAGAAAGGACTTGAAAGTTTGCTTGATTTCCTCAAGTGTTTTGGGAGTCAAAAGAAAATACAATGCAACTATAAATTGAGCAGAGCTGGGTTTTTTTTTTTGTGATAACAAAATCCTTTGGAAACATGTGACACACTCAATTATTTCTAACCACAAATAATTTATTGACTTTTTAGCATTTGCCTTAGGTAATGGTATAGAAAGAAGGAAAGAATAAGACAAAAAGAATGAGGCAATAGCTAATTACATTTAAACAGAATTGTACAAGAGATGGACGATCCAACTTGTTATCAGCGGCTTTAAAAGCCTGCATCTCTGATGGTATGGGGTTGCATTACTGCATATGGTGTGGGCAGCGATATGGAGCATCTTTGAAGGCTTCATCAATGCTGAAAAGTACAGAGGTTTTAGAGCAACATCTGTTCCCATCCAACCCTTTCATATTTCAGCAACCACATACTGCATCCATCACCACACAGCATGCCGAGTCTGGGTGCTGAACTGGTCACTATGTAGTCCATCCCGTTACCAATAGAAAACATTTGGTTAAACTTAGTAATGAAGGCCCAGGGCTGTTAAGTAGCTAGAATCCTGCATTAGAAAAGGACAACATTTCTCTCTTAAAACTCCAGAAACAGTCAGAATGAACTTCAGCAAGTCATCTTTACCATGTCTACATACCTAAATGCATTGTCATGTGACTGGCTGATAAGCTATTTGTGTTTACAAGCAATTGGGCAGGTGTACTTAAGAAAGCGACCAGTGTAACTGTATTATAGCTTCAGGAAACCAGATATACTAAAATGAAACCCCTGTTTATAATGTTAAAAATGTCTCTTTAGGAGCCAATTCTGCAGTATTTGTATGCTCTGCTGTAAAAGCTATTTTCCTTGGGCACTCTTGCATTGAAGTATCTGTAAGGGCTGTTTCCATCCTGTTCATTTTATCTGTATCTTAATGCGCAGAGTCAATTTAGTAGAATGGTTTCTTGGGTAGGAGCCAAGCATGAGACCCAGTTCTGTTGCCTGTGCATTGTTCAGTTTCATTATGAGATAACAGGATGTTTCAAAACACCAGACTGAGGTGTCTGAAGCACATCGCTTTTTCTGTCTTTTTGGTACCCGTGAGCTGCAGCAAAATTATATTTCCTGGCTCAACCTGCTCGTATGTCACTTTCAGTCAGCCTAACTCCGTTACAGACTTGAATTCATGTTAACTTTACTTGGATTTCAGTTTTCATTAAATAAGAAATGACAGGTCTTATCCTCTACTCTGATCTCTAATCTCATCTTGCAAGTATCTTTCTGTGAGTACTCTTTGTACATTGGGAAGTTTTTTTTGTTGTTGATTTTTATATAAAGTTAATGAGTTGTAATGTAAATGATCATTTTCTCCACAGTGTAGATTAATGTCTGACAGCAGGCTCTTGTGTGTGAAGGCGATTAAATGTGGTGATTTTCTGAAAAGGAAATCCCTGGTCACACATTCCACCCGCATCACTTGTCGTTACCTTTCCATGCTCTGTTCTCTGCTTAACATTCTTGTTGCAGTAAAGCCCTGATTGGATGTCCTTAAACTAGTCAAGCACGAGGAAAGAGTAAATATGGCAGTACAGGTTGACCTTAGGGAAATTGAAGTAATGCACATTGTTTGCAGGAGTTTGTTAATTAGTATATCATGGCGTGTGTTTTATCTTGTATCAAACTTCCTCTGTGTAAGATGTTGTCTTGTCAACCAGTGCAAGTTGGCACATTAGATACAATCAAACACCCCCACCTACTTTCAAACAATGGTGATCTGGAAGGAAAGCTTTTGGAATGTAATTAGACAAAAATAACTGGTTATAAGTTACAAATAATGTAACCATTATTTCATATTAATATCAAATGTTATTTTACATTTCTGTTGATAGACCACCATAATTTTCCATGCTGGAACTTTTTACTCAGTTGTAACGAGGCATGATTTCCTTTGAATTGATATGTAGCCACACAGTTGTTTTTCTTTTTCCTATTTCATTGTGAGGATGGATTATACTGATGTGCATTTCAAAATCGGTTTGCAAAGTATTAGTAAAAAGGTACCTGTTCAGAGCTCTCAACTTCAGTAGAACAAACCCAGTTTCAAGCTGGCTCCTGTGTGCCAGTGCAAAAGGAAAATAGGTAGTGGAATGTGTTCTTTAGCAGTACATGGTGGGCATAAAGCACGTTCTACCATTTGTCTTCGTAGCAGTTGAAAATACTTAAATGTCTTTGTTTTGCTGTTGTTTTTGCTGTATATTACATCAGTAATTTCTTAACTAATCTTTGCTTATAAAAAAATGCCAAAAAGTTCAGACTCAAGCTGGAAACAAAGTTTTAATGCTTTAATCTCATGTAATGGGAAATTTTGCACCAAAAGCTCCTCTTTTATAACTGGAACTAACCTGCTGTGTCTGAACCACATGAACCTCTAATTTATATACATTTCAGTCCAGAGAAAGTGTAGCAGAAATGGAAAAAAAATAGCTTTTTTGTATCCATATATATTTGGAAATATGCATAGTTTTTTTTTATTCAGACATATTTATTATAGTTTTACCAAAACTTATTCAAATTACAGATAATACCTGAAGTGTAGACTCAACTTTAATTAAGGGACATTCACATTGTAATCGGATAAAAGCATTTGGGCTTACAATTCTTTAATATGATAAATCCACTTTTCACCAGGACCATGAGTAGATGGATGTTTTTAGGGCAGATGCGAGTTTCCTCTGTTACTTACGGGTCAGAAGTTGATAAGTGTTGAAATTTTGGTTGACATGTTGAATGACGTGTTAGGTCTGATGTCATTTGCTTTCACTTATTTGAGTAAATTCATCATGACTAAGCTTTGTGGCAGATATGGAAGTTGTGCAGACAGGCAAACACCCTGATGTCTTGTGATGGTCACACTACTAAAAAAATGGGCTGTTGATAATTGATCATGTTGCTTTAGTGATTTATAGTATGTCCTAACATTGGTTGTCAAAGTTGAAGTCGCTTTCAGGGCTTCTTTCACGTCCGCATTTATCGTTCTGCCTGTAGTTTCTGCCTGTTTTTAGCCCAATCCTACTTTCTTTGGTCTCCAGGGTTGTTCCACTCGATTAAATGAATGAATGAATGAATGAATGAATAATTCATCTCTCCTGTTCTCTGTTGACTATGACCTCTGGTGTTGCTCTGCCTCAGCTTTTTCCACCCAGTAGCCGGTTATTAAGTTAGACACTTTTAAAAAGGAATAAAACAACATAGTCCCGGACAACTGCAGAAGAGTGAGACCAAAGCAGGGTGTTTTGTTTGTAATTTCAACCAACAACTTACACATCGTCTCCCTGTAATGAAAACAATGCAGCGGAGGGTAGCACATTTTCATGTCCCTCTCAGTGGCTGTGCTCTAATAAATATAACTGCTGGAGCTGTCACTGGCAAAAAATAAGCATGCTTCCTGGTTTGGCTTTTTGACATTTTGTGCCTTGATAAGAGTAAAATAATAATAATAAATAACTCAAAAACAAAAACAAACAGTTATTTATGGTGCTGTTTGAAGCGACTTAGCTGTCTGACTCATAGTTAGGAAATGTGGAGCGTTAGGGGCTCCTCATGATGCTCATCACCCAAATGTTAAATTAGATCAGTAGGGATCATAAACTAGGAAAAAGAAAAAGAAAGAAGCATTACATAACCAAGGCCCCACGTTTCCTCTTAGGACAAGATCACTGCATTTTCACTGCCTCTGCCAAGTTGTGGTCTAACCAATTATCCAAGGAGAGCTTGAGAGGAAAGTATGTTCCAGCATGGGTGACTCAGCTATGAGACTCCCATGACTAGGTTTCCCATGATCACCACACTGGATGGAGATACAGGGCATGGCCACAGTATTTGAGCAGTTACCAAAGCCTAGGATGTAAGTTTGCAAATATATACTCTCACAAGCATAGTAGAATAAGCAAATGTTATTTTAATGAAAGTCCTGAGAACAGTTTATGTTCTACTTCTTGTAATCTATCTTACTTATGTGTGGTGTTATTCTTAAACTTAAAGAGTTTACCAAGGAAAATTAAAAGAAAAGTTGACATCAGCAAGATATAAAGCAGCCAAGAAATATTGTCCCAAATTACAAGTGCAGTAATAGAAATCTGTAGCAGTATGTCACAACACCATCCAGATGGCTTGTTTCTGCATGAGAAATAAGCAATAAGTTCATCACTGCAGAGGAAAGGTCAAAATTTCCCTCTTGTTTGCTGAAAAATGTTCAGTGAGCTTTTGTCAACTGCTGACTTCCATCTTGAGCTGTTTTTATCAGTATTGGCAGTCTCTCCATTATCAAATCACGCTGGCTGGTTGGTGCTGAGTGTATTGTAATATTGGATTAGAGCCTCGTAGGAAAAAAACAAACCCATTGCTGGGAAATTAGTGTTATCTTGAACCATTCAGTTTCCCCTCTCCCATTTGAGAAATACAACCACAACACCGGTACAGAGATAACACAAGGACAAACCAAGTCATTTTGGATTCTCATTTTAGGAGTTTAATTTAATAGACTCAAGCCTTGCTTCAGGAATTATATATTCAGCTAATAACAGTTTTGGCAGTCCTGGAGCTTTGATCGTCTGCCAGTCACTGTTTATCTCTGCTCTCATCTGTTGCTGCATTTCTTTCTTTCACCTTTTATGTTCTAGCCAGCTTTCATGTTTTTCTCCGCTCCTCTCCTGTCTCTCATGATCCATTCGCTTCTTTTTCTCCCCCCTTTCCCGTCTTCTGCATATGACGTTGTCCAGCCCCCTGATGTGCTGTGACCCACACCCACCTACCAATCCCATCACTGATTGCGTTGGCTTCTTGTCTCATCTGTTGAAGTGTCACCCTCTCTGCCCCTCCCTGACCCTGGTGAGTGTGGTCAACTCTGCACCTTCAACGTCTGGTATTTTAAGATTATTAGACACAGGATTAGTTTAATCTTTTTTTTTTAATACTATCCATGTGGCAACAGAGTAAGTGGCTTTAAAACAAAAGCTTGTTTTTGCGCTTGTGACACAGGAAGTTGACTCAACACAGTGTGTAGGAAAAGCTGAGGTGTAACAAACTGTAGGGCACATGAATAACTTACAAGGGGTACGTTCAAAGTATACGCTGTTTTTATTTGGGTTGAACCTTTTTTTTTAAAGCTTTTAAGCAGCAGCAAGCTTCCTCAAACATTTCTTGTTACTACAATTAAATCATTTGTAGAAAATCCAAATGGTTCTTGCCCAGGAAACCAATATATCGGGACATTTTAATCAAATAGGCCCTCGTTAGGTTGTTTCACAGTATTAAGACGGGTTAAAGTAAGGATTTTACTTGACCATTTCAAAGTGCTTAGTCACCCTCTTTTTTTATTTTTTTTTTTATTTATTTTTTTATACTTGTTTTTCAGGTCACAGTTTTGATGTATCACCCAGTATGTCCAAACTTTAGATTTACGTTTTATTTTAAAACCTTTTACTACAATTTTGTATCCATTATCTCAATGCATGCAACTTCATGGCTATCAGGCCCTGAAGTAGAAAAGCAGACACAAGGTAGGATGCTCCCTATACCATGCTGCAAAGAAAAGGTTTTGTGTTTCTTTAAATGTGTCTGGTTTTCTTTCTTCTTTCTTCTAATTTTAACTTTATTTTGAAGAGGTTTCCTAGGTACAATGAAACGTAAACATCATTTATTTATTTATTTTGCAAATTGGTAGAGAATTCCAATGTTTTGTTTAATTTGCATTGCATGTTGTTTTCTTCTAATTTGGATTACACTGCTAAGATAGATGCAATTTATGCATGTACAGTACTAGTAAAAAAGTTTGGACACACCTCCCTAGTGTGTTCTTTGTGTTATAATAAAGCATATTAGAAAAAAGGTGAACATTTGAATTGCCAAAAGATAAATGTTTAAGCACTCTAATGGGTTTTATTATATGTTTTGGTCCGTGCTTGTGCATATTAAGAAATACAGGTAAAAAGTTGGTTTTCAGATAGTTTTCCAGTTTTAGAAGGATCTTTTTAAACATTGTTTAGGATTTTTTAATATTGCTTTAAAATGAGCCCTTTGCATTTATGGGTTAGTAAACATTAAACTGTGAAACAATGCTAAACGTTATCTGATGAGATACATTTAATCTCAATTTTTATTTATCGATATTTACAAACCTGTTCTGGGCTGTAAAAGAAGAAGAAAATAAGAATAATTGTTTCCACAACTTAGAGCTAGCAGGACGGAGCAGCAATTTGTTTCCTTTCAGTTGTTGCTTTTAATGATGCAGTCACCTCAATAGCTCCATTTCTGCCATCTGTAGACAGTGGGATGGTGAAGGTGGATTTTTACAGCTGAAGTCCACACTATTGAACTGTTGTCTTCACTGAATCAGAAAACCTTGGATCCAAACTAAATTTGTCACTGAACTAATAGTTGATTGGGATTTCCTCTGGTAGCTCCAGTGGAAATGACCCTAAGAATGTGTGAATCACAACCACATTCAACAAACATGGGAACTGCACAGAATGCTTTGTGGTTTCAAATCTGTCCACAAAATTAAGTGGATTTCTTTTGTAAGAACATGGCATCGTCTTAAGTGTTTACCAGGTCAAAGACACATTATCCCCTCAAACATGGGTAGAAAGAACTTGTTTATTCCAACCAGATAATAGCATGTGGAAACAATAATATTTTCCTGTTCTGAATGAGATGGTTCAATGAGGCATTTTTTGTTCTGATTGCTCTATTTCATGTAAATCCTACTGTCATTCATTTTTATCTTCCACTTTCTAACTGTTGCGTCAGTTCCGTTATAATTTAAAGTGTTTGGTATGTGATTGATACAGTGCTGTGTCTGTTCTTTGACTTTGTGAACCAGACACTCAGGGACCATCAGTCAGGGACCAGTGTTGACTCCGTTCAGTGGTGTCAGGTTAGTAGAAGCGTAAAGGTAGCTCCTGTGTGGGGTTAGGGACAGCAGCACACTGGCTTAGTGGCTCACGCGTCTGTCAGGAAAGTATTGGCACACTACCCTGGAACTAGTAATGTGGTTAAATGAGACCAGGTGGCTCGTCTCACTATTAAAAAAAGTCCCAGTTGCATTGTCAGCTCTGGCAAGAAATTCCTGCTCTGAGGTCATGCTCTGACAAGGCTTATTTTATCTTCATATGGTCTTTTTTTCTTCAGACTGCAGGATTCTCCAATATTGTTCTTAAATTTCTGATTGAGTTTAGTTTGAGGAGAAAGGAGGTACACAAACTTTCAGCAATATATTGACCCTGAAAAATTAATACTGGTGCAAAAGTCTGATGCACTAACACATTATTAATTTATTGACTATTCTATAGTTCAGAGCCGTGATTTAAAAACCCCAAATCATCCACAGTCGTGTTACAATAGATGGTCATGAGAAAAGGAAATGTTTTTGTGCGGCACGTTCTCCATTTCAGTTCCTTTTCATTTCAGTGCAAGTAATAATCCCATTTCCACTCTTGTTTCTCGTTTGTCTCTCTTATCAGGTCAGCCTTCAGAGTCTGGAAAATTTTCTCTGTCTCTTCCACTATGTGCAACACCACCCCAATCAAAGCACCAAAGATGCACTGAAATTCTGGTAAGCTTTCATCATTTTAACATTTTACTTGTACATTAAGGGAGATCTTGTCCCTGTATGGCTAAAGCCTTTGTATGTAATAAAATCCATTACAGAAACCTCAGAGGTGGCAACTTTGAAATGAGAATGTCATAGCAACAGTTTAATGACAAGTCCAGTGCAGTGAATACTGTTCCAGATCATAATTGACAAGAAATAATAAACATTTGTCAGAATAATCGTTGGTAGACATTGAACACGTGAATGCAAACAGCGTATTTGAAACTAAAAATAGCTGAGACATGGACTATTTGGAAAAAAAACATTTACCTCTGGATTTCTTTGGTCGCTTTTTTTTTTGTCTCCACCAAGAACTGCATAAGTGACTAATTTACAGTCAATGAATATGTTGGAGGCTAGGCATCCTGGATAAGTTGCCACTCTGTCATGGGGCTAAAGGAAAGATAAACCATGCAAGCTCACACTCAGAGCTACAATCACTTGATAATCTCCCACTAGGTTGACATGCATGCTTCTGGGTTGTTGGAGATAGCTGGAGTACTTTGAAAAAAGCATGCTGAGGTTAGCTATTACACTGCTGTGCACTGGGAATTTGTGGGTCATTAGGACACCAGAGCACTTTTTGATTGTATTCTGAGTTTAAATAGCATACAGAAACAATTTGGTAGATGCATTGGCATTATTATAATTTGTCATTAATAAAGTATTTTAAATTTAGTTTGGTTTAACTTTACTTTTTTATTTAACTCATTTAGCTATGTGTTCCTTTAGTAGATCGGGTGGGGTTTTGTTTAAAATAATTTCTTTTTCTTATTTCCAAAGCTAGAGCAGGTTTATGTTGCTCTCTGAGGTCGACTAAAGCTTACTTTGGCAGCAGTCTGAGGCCACTATCAAAAACTAACTTCTTCCTAACTTCCACTTCAACCAAATGAGTAAAGCATCCGTGATGAATAACACACTCTTTTGTGTGCACACTCTTGTATTGTTTGCTGTGGAACCAGATATATTGATGCGGTGGATAACCCTTGTTTGTTTCCATGACGTCATCATAGCTCCTGACTCTCCATTGACCGTGCATTTTACACAGGAATCCAAACTCTGGCATTGTGGGTTTTACTCTTAGATCAGTGGAGCAATGTTAACTTACTGGTCTGTGTTTAGCTGTTATCTAAGCCCACGGAGAATAACAGAGCTGAATGAAGCCACTGTTGAAAGTAACTCGACTGCAGTTAAGAGTCTCACACTTTACTCGCCTGAGGGGGAAACCCAAAAATTGAGATCTGCAGCAGAGCAATGTGTTTTGCATGGAAACCATTATCTTTGTTTACTAAGTCTCTAATCAGTGTCTTGTGATTATGATGAAAGGACTGAGTGGCCAAAGCTGGTGAAGAAATCAGAAAGAATAATGGTTTTAATAGTTGGATGGTAGGGACTGTATACTAAGAAAAACAAATCTTTAATTTTTTTTTTCCATTCTCCTAACCTAGATTAGACTATATTTGTCAACAAACACAGACTAAATTACGTATGTCAGCTGTATGTTTTGAAGGCATTGCATCACATTTGATAACATTTTTACATAATCAGTTTCTTCTATTCGCAAACTGATGAAGTCTGGGTCTCAGTCACCTCAAATGTATTTGTAGAAAAAGCTCAGATACTAAAAAAATATAATGTGTGTGTGAGATCATGTCCTAGTTCTGGTCATACTTGCTGACTGGAGTATGAGTGAGTCTAGCATGTTTGAGGGTGGCTTGTGATATCAATAACCTCCATCCATGCTCAAATAGCAGATTACAAGGGGGCGTTGGACCGCTCTCAATTTCCACTCAAAGCTATTTTCACACAGCAGACATGTTAGCAAGTCACACCACAGGTTTTTAAGTCATTCATATTAACAGATGTTGGAGTTGAGGTGTTCTCAGTGACTCCCAAGTTGAGTCAATTATTGCCTTCTTTGAATCCTGGATCAGATACTCAAGATTAGATTGGGATGTTTGCAGTTACCAAAATGAACTGGATATCATGGATAAATTTTAGAGTGATTTATTTGTGTTGCATTAAACTTCAGACAATATTTTTCTTCTAATCTTGTTCATTATCTCCTTATTGCACTGTATCGTTCATTTTTATTTCATTTTAAATATTTAATCATTTCTGCTGTGCCAGTTCAGTTATGTGGTAAACCCTTTGTGTGACCAGAAAGGATGATGTCCTTCGCCTTGGTGTTGTGGAAATGTTTTCAAGAGAGTACATTTTTAGTTTTATTTATTTATTTATTTATTTATTTATTTATTTATTTATTTATTTATTTATTTATTTATTTATTTATTTA
>JBAMHW010000018.1:10023840-10045743 GCA_037177495.1 Rhadinocentrus ornatus
TTATTTATTTATTTATTTATTTATTTATTTATTTATTTATTTATTTATTTATTTATTTATTTATTTATTTATTTAAGCAACCTTGTTGAATCAGTTAGAGCTAATATTAGAGTGTTAGTTAAGAAAATTATTGTTAATATAAAAAGTAAAAATAAGACTTTTTAAATAATTCTCAAGATATTTTTATGGAATTAATATATTTTTGGAATTCCGGCAGTTTTGATAGGAAAACAAGAGGAATTAGAAATAATAGAGGAATAGAATTAAATTAGATCAATAAGGGTTTGCAATTCAAGACCTCACAAAATCAATTTGTAGAGATGAAGGCACCAAAATGTTCTTTAAAAACGTCCCGTTTTGCTTTCTTTTCCAGTTATCCTTCATAGGTTGTTTTTTTTTGCATTAAAGGAAACTCCCAGTTGTTGTAGAATACAAAGACAATGACTGTGAATGACTGTTACTGACAGAGGTCCTCCACAGGGCACTGGGTGCTTGTCTGTATTCCCAAGACCAGTCCCCTCGCCATGTGACAGCACATGCTTTCATGTGATACGCTGATCTGCTGCGAATCTGGAAAGCTTCCATTTGAAATTCCAATTTAATGGAATTTGTGCTGCGGAACAGAGAATTCAGTCAGCAGTCATGTGAGGAAGTATGCAGATCCAGCTAGCAGAACTGAAATCAAGTTTGGAGCATACACAAGATGTCTGGAAGGAAACAGTTTTGCCCAATAACGTTTGGTAAGATGACAAAGATTATATGTATGTACGTTATAGAGACTAATGCCAGGAGTTTGACTTGCTTCAGATTTGATTCATTCACGTCTCCTCTTACGTTGGGTGTAGGTGTGAATTAAAGAAGTTTCAGGAATGTAAATAGTAATTTTGAGTTGTTTGGTATTTTGGAGTTATTTGAAGCTGCACTTCAGTTGACCGAATAGGGATAATTCTGGAATGTGATGCAAAGAGTTGTCAGGTGTGTATCTTGCACTGGGATGTAGAGCTTGTGTAGAGGAACACAATGTTGCTGCAGACTGAAACATATACCAACTTGGCGCCGTTTTGAAAAGCATGCTCAATTGGACATGTGCATTTTTGTCATTTTATGTTTATGACATGATTTCAGATTTTAATGTTTGACTGTAACATTTAGACTTTGAACAGTATTTTATTTCACAATTAGGATATACTTTTAGTTATTAGTATTTACTTTTGTATGCTTTTTCTTTGGCTATTAGTCTTTGATTTCACTACATTTGTGTTGTAGTTGGTGTCCAGACTGCAACATTAACTAGACACTAACAGGAAAACTAATGTGATTAAGCCTCTGTTCTGTCACATTAGTTCAATTAAAGATAAAATCTTTTTTTTTTTTTTTTTAATTCAGGAATTCTCATCATCAAATTAAAGTACATTTTTGTTTTCAAAATTTAATAAAAATATCTTGCAGCTACATTTTTAAAAAAAACAGAGAGAAAAATCCAACCAACCATCTGATGCTGATAAGTACACATACAGTATGGGGATCATTTGATCGTGTCATACCCCTCTGACATTTTTATGTCTTCTGTTACAGCTCAGACATGAGTGGGGCCAGTAACACACTGGCGAGAGAGTTTCTGACCGATGTTCATCAACTATGCAGTGCGGTGGCCCAACGAGCAGAGGCACGAGAGGAAGATGAAGAGGAGAGTCATATGGTGGCTCTGGGCGAGTACCTGGTCCGGGGAAGGGGCTTTCTGTTGCTCAGCACCCTGGACTCAATCATTGACCAGGTAAGGATAAAGCTACAAATATTCATCTCATCTCCTCAAGACATATCGATTAGTTTTATTTTAGTTATTGGAAAAAAACAAAACAAAATAAAACCCATATTTGGATAAAAAAGAATCTGCTGCTGCATGGCACTTTAACAGCCCGAGTTGTAGTCTGACAGGAAAATGCTAATCCCACAGACTCGCACTCATTTTAAGTTATAAAAACAAATGCAGCTGAATTTACTCATAGTCACATAAAATTTAAGAGTTCTGCTCTTAGCTTCAGATTCAGCTTCATGTCCTAATAATTTAAATTAATAATTAATAATGTTTTTTATGCAGCTGTGCAGCATGGGTATGACACATTCAAATTTCTGGATAAATGCCTGTATAACCTTTGCCTCAACTGATCTTTACTCATCAAAAGGAACTTGCACCAGGGATGCCATGTAATAAAAATGCATGATTAAAGCAACAAACACAACACAAGCTGACAAGATAAAAGGGGTATTTAATCATCAAAGTGTAGGAAAACCAATATAAAACCAAAAGTTATGCTCTGATTAGATGCTATATATTTTTTTTGTTTTGTCATCAGAACAAAGTTTATATTTTAAAGACTAATTTTTTATTGAAGTAATGTTATGTTTAAAACTTTCTTAAAGTCTAATAGAAACATCATGTGGGAGGAGATTATATATTTCCATAACCGTCAAGTAAAATTAAATTGTGCTGAGTTCCTTCCATATTCTCTCCTTACATGTGTAAGCCTTCAGATCTCAAGAAAAAAAAGTTCCTCTGAAGTGCTCATCTGTTATTCAAGTATTTGAGTGCAGAAAATTAAGCTCGGCTCTGTCCTGTTCTTGCTGAATCAAAGATAATGAGCAAATTTGTTCAGAGCAGCCAGCCTATTGTAATGTGATTTTCTCAACAGTATTTGCATTTATGTACTTGACTAATGAAATACAGTAGTAATGTACTGTATTGTACATCAACACTTCCTATCGATGCGGTGTGTATGGAATGATCAGAGCGCCACAAAAAATGAACAACAAAAGAAATAACAATATAAATGAGCAGACTTAAACAGGAATAAATAGATGTGGAAACAAATAAAATAATTAACTAATATATAGTATTTTAGGTTAATTAGTCACTATAAATTGTCCCTAGGAGTAAGTGTGTGTGTGTGTGTGTATGTGGTTTGTCTCTATGGTTACTCTTCTGGCGACCTGTCCAGGGTGTACCCTGCCTTTTTCCTGATAATTGCTGTGATAGGCCCCAGCTTCCCCATGACCCCAAATGAATAATGTATATTTTACAATTATGGTGTTTCTGTACATTTTTATTTAGATTTTTACATGTCTTTATTATTTCTGATCATTTCATGTATTTATTTTTATTTTAAATATTCTTTTTTTTTCACTTTCATTTTTCTGTTTCTCATTTGATTTTGCTTTTCCTTGTAGTTGCTGAAACTTTTTTCCCCCCATCTTAATCTTACTTTTGGAACGCACACTGCACCTCGGGTATAATACCAAATCTTGTGACACATCAGATTCCGTGACCCAAAAAGAACTTCAGTTGTAAACGGTGTCTAACTCAATCATAAACTTTTTCACTTTGTAGAAGTGATATATGTGAAGGTTCACAAACTATTTAGACAGTAATAATCATCTCAAATGTCCATTTTAGGAAGTACACGACAGACTAAAGGGCATAAACAAGCTAAATACCAGCAGACTGTAGCATTCTGCAGTATATCAAGGTCACTGAAGTAGACTGAGAACAGATAAGAACAGCATAATGAGGATAATTTTAAAAATCAATAGATTTTCTTGACAACCATCATCTTCAAAGAGTGTTACTGAATGAAATATTTGTATGCTCATTTGAATGCCGTGAGGATGGAGACACACTAGGTTTCAGTTTTTCTGTTTGCTAGTCTTACACTGCATTGTTGTATTTTCTTCGTAAATTGGAACATTTAGCACAGGCTTTTAATACATTTATGTTCAAATTGTTGTAAACCTGGTGTACGACAGTTTACATGGTTGCGTGCATCAACTGTGTCTGGGTTGAATCAAGCCTTTACTGACAATTAGAAACCCATTATAAAGAACTTGTGGAATAGTTTGTTTAATATTTAAAGGCTAGTGTTTTAATCCAGTGTTTTGTGCTTGCTTCACTGGGTAGATAGATCCTTCCACTCAGGGTTGACTCTGACAGATCAGGTGTTCTGTGTCTGTGAGAGCTAAATAGGTTTTTGGTGAATATTAATTGTTCTTTCTTCAAAGTAAACTTAGCTAAAGGAAAGAAGTCTGGATTTGCTCATATGAAGACCTGTAGAGAAAAATCTATTACTGAAACAAACCTTAGTAATATTTTTTTAATTCTGCATGTTCAGAACAGTAAAGGTGTTTTAAGCTGCCTGCTTTACCTTCTTATACTCTACAAATGGTTTAGATTGATCAAATTTTAATTAACACATAAGGGAGGAATGCTTTGGATACACATTAGACCACAAAGGTCTCGGAAGTAAGTCTGTCATGCAGTTGCTACATTGTTCTCTGCCACACTCAAGCTGAACTGATTAAAAGATTCGCATAGATAAATAATCTGCAGCTCACAAAGCATTAAAAATATCTAATACAATTCAAATTTCAAATAAGAGAAAATTATAAAAACTCATCTGTTTGAAGAAGGTTGTTTAAAGATAAAAGGGGGTGTGTCTTGGTGTGACGTCAGAGTGTAAATAAAGTGACAAGGGGAGGCTTTCTAGGTAACCCAGTGTGTTTTGTTGCACTTTCAGGAGCTTACTTGTCGGGAAGAGCTGCTCACTTTGCTGCTGTCTTTGCTCCCATTGGTCTGGAAGATTCCTGTGCAAGAGGAAAAAGCTCCAGGTTAGTGCCCACAGCCACTACTTAATTACATTCTCTATAATATTGATGTTTTAACGTCATTAAGAACATGTGCCTCACTCTGCTCATGTGACCACTTCTGTTTCTCTTTTTATAACTAAACATTTCAATTTATACTTCATTTTATGTGTATAAAATTAGTATGTGTCATGCAACTGGTAATAACATTTATGGTTTTATTTTCTTGTTTTTTCGTTCATCTTTATGTAATTCTTTCCAACTTATTATGCAATGTTTCAGCAATCGGTTCAGTGGGTTCTTGTGAAGCCATTGGAATGTATACAGATTCGTTATGACTATAGATTGTGCCTGCGATGTGCTCATCAAGTGACATATTTACTAATGATACTTCCTTGACACTGCATGCTGCAGCGCACTGATTTTGTGAGAGAATAATCAATTTTAACCACTTATTATGATTGATCTGTGTATAACAGGCACCCAGAGAGGAGAGGATTAGCAGCTTCAGAAGCCTGTGACCCACCTATGACACCGGCATTTAGTACAGTGCTGCTGATCTTCTCTTACATGGACCCGAGACATTTTTCCTTTAATTAATTTTTGCTTACTGAGTGTTCTAACAAACAAGCTTTGACTGCAAAGTGTCATGTTCCTCATTATGTACTAAAAAGAATGACTCTCGAATGTAACGTAAAAAGTGTTGGTCAGGCGTAACATCAACTCTCAAAATTTTAAAAAAGTGGCGCAACCAGGTATTTATGTAATATGTCAGGTCAAAATTTGTGTTTATATGTATGTCTTTTATATGTGCTTGATTTTTCTGTGTTGACAGATTTCACCCTGCCGTCCTTACTGGAGGTGTTCCTTAGCCGGGAGTTGAAAGCCATCCCTCTCAGAACTGGACAGAAGGCTGCGACAGAAGATCAGAACTCTGGAAAAAGGTCTCGTGTTGGCTGCGGCACTTTAAAGTCACGGAGGTTGCGCAGAACAGTGCAGAGATACTCAGTAAAAGATGCTCGCAGGTCCCAGGTTTCTACCTCTGATTCAGAAGCTAACTCTGAAGATAGAACTGCTCCAGGCTCAGGTGGTGCAAGGAGCCGAAGAGCTCATGGCTCGACCATCCAGGTAAGCTGTCAGCATCATCGCTCAGAGGCCTCGCAGTTAACATCCACTGCCACCAACACCACAGAAACCATGAGTGCACTGTACCCCCATCCCAGAGCCCCTGGGTCCCAGAAGGTTGACAATGAAACCCTGACAGATCCAGCTGCAGTATCAATCTTCAACCGCATGGAGAACTCACCTTTCGATCTCTGCCATGTGTTGCTGTCCCTGCTGGAGAAGGTGTGTAAGTTTGACATGAGCATTAACCACAACCCTGGTCTGGCTGTCAGTGTGGTACCGACGCTAACAGAGATTTTAACTGAGTTTGGAGATTGCTGTGGTCCAGGTGGAGGAGTTGGATCAGGGGCAGAAGAACTTGCTGGAGGGTGGACTGAGGAACCAATAGCTCTGGTTCAGAGGATGCTGCTACGTACGATTTTGCACCTCATGTCTGTCGATGTGAGTCAGAACGACAGACTTCCAGACAGCCTGAGACGTAGTCTGACAGACTTGTTAAGAGCCACTCTCAAAATCCGGAGCTGCTTGGACAGACAGAGTAATCCTTTTGCTCCACGTCCAAAAAAGACTTTGCAAGAGGTTCAGGAAGATTTCTCATTCTGCCGTTATCGTCACAGAGCGTTACTTCTTCCGGAGCTGTTAGAGGGAGTGTTACAAGTACTTCTGAGTTGCCTACAGGCTTCCACACCCAACCCCTTCTTCTTTAGCCAGGCCCTGGAGCTCATTCATGAATTTGTCCAGCACCGTGGACTTGAGCTCTTTGAGGCCACTGTGCTGCGACTGGAGGGACTTGGCAGGGCTAGGGATTCCGAAATAGGGGGGGAGGCTTCAGAGCGGTTAAGAGGTCTCATTGCAGGGGTCTTCAAGATCATCAGTGCTGTAAAGAAAGCAAAGTCAGAGCAGCTGCATCAGTCTGTATGTGCCCGTCGCCGCCACCGTCGATGTGAATATTCCCACTTTCTTCATCACCACAGGGACCTGTCAGGTTTGCCTGTCTCTGCTTTCAAGCAGGCGGCTCGACGCAACCCCTTTGAAGAGGATGGAGAAGATGTGGAAGGAACTGAGAGAGATACAGTGCGCTACCCCGAGCGCTGCTGCTGCCTAGCAGCCTGTGCCCACCAATGTCTGCGGCTCTTGCAGCGCCTGTCACCCAGTGGGCCTGCTGTGTTGCAGGTATTGGCTGGGGTTCAGGCTGTTGGTATTTGCTGTTGTATGGATCCCCGCTCAGTTGTAGGACCCCTGCTACATGCTTTCCAGGCTCCAGGTCTGCGTAGTTACCAGTCTCATGTACTTGGTGTATTGGGCAGACTGATCTTAGATCAGCTTGGTGGGGGTCAGCCCTCAGAGAAAGCCAAGCTAGCTTCATGTAACATCTGCACTCTGGATAGCAGCCAGCTACCAGGCCTGGAGGAGACACTACAACAAGGAGAACCTTCATCTCTTTCTACCAGTTTATGTTATCGTTCCCAGGGTATACTGCCAAGTGGAGGGGGAGCTGAGGACATGCTATGGAAGTGGGACTCTCTGGAGGCCTATCAAGAGCTAGTATTTGGTGAGGACTGGCAGCTGAGCCAGCAGATAGCTGGCCATGTGTGCCACCTGACACTGCGGGGTAATGCTATTGTGCAGTGCAAGCTCTACACACACATCTTCAACCCTGTGCTGCAGAGAGGGGTTGAGCTGGCCCACCATGCCCAGCAGCTGGGAGTTTCTACTGTCTGCACCCAGGTCTGCAGCTATCACACGCAGTGCCTACCAGTGGAGGTTCTACTCATTTACCTACAAACATTGCCAGCACTTCTCAAATCAAGGTGAGATGTTATACACTTCAGGATATGATTTTATTCCATCTTAAATGTCTTTGTGTGCATGCCTTTTTTTCAGTAGGTGCTTTATTTCCTTGTCTTTTAATCTTTGCTTTTCAAGTGTTTACCTAAACATTGGGATTCCCAACAATTTTGTAGTCTGTCCATTTTAATAGTCAAATGATGCAGAAAACAAATCAAATTTCTCATTAAATAAATGGATAATAATGCTTATATAGTCACCAAAGCAAAGTCAACCACCCTCGAAGTAAGATACTTAATCTACCTGGATATTGTTTGTCATTAGATCTGTCCCTCTGGGTCATCACTAATTGATACTAATGAATAATTTATCATAGCTTCATGAACTGACTAAGAGATGGCAGATTATTGACTCTTTATGTAACAGTGTCACACACACAGTGGTCAGGCAGAAAAAGCAGGTAGACTCCAGTGAATGCAGCGTGATGCAAACACATGCATTTGACTGTGAAAGTGCTAGTCTTTATGACCCATCAAGATTGTATCCATCTCCTGCTCAGTGCATGCTGGGATATTGTTTTGTATCCTCAGATTGCAATATATGTGATTAGCTGATTTAGAAAAATAAATGGATTTAAACTTTTATCTGGTTTGCCTGCAGTGGGCTGATTTAGTGTTTATCTGCTGTCAGCAGATTTGACTGCATTCAGATAATTTGTATCTATGATCTTTTTTAAAAGACCATTTTAGGCCCCTATGATTGTGTGGAGCTAAGGTTATTGACATTATATACAATTTGAATAACTTCTTGTCTGATTATCAAATCATTAATAGTTAAAGCGTATAAAAATAGAGCTGTAAAATAACTTTTTTACATGAGTAGTAATTAGGAAAAGCAATTAATGAACTGATCAGCTTAACCTTGCAGGAATTGTTCAATATGCAATTGGAGTTATGTCAAACCAAAAACTCAGTTTACTATCCATGTTTTAAGAACTCAAAAAAAAAAAAAAAAAAAGTTTTTCTGGTTTCAGAAAATATCAGATTCTAAACCATTTAAAAATCTCATCTGTTTCATGAAAATGTTATGAGTGGAAATCTGTAAATGATACAGGATAAAAGGCAGCATATGTATGATGCAACCGACTTAACAAGACTTACTAGCTATGAAAGTGGAATGTCTCTTTTTGTCTTGAATAACAAATCTGGTCTAAACATTGAACTATGTGTTACATTTAATTGCGTAATGTAGATGCCATCCTTTGGAGTTATTGTACTTAAGTTCACATACTTAAGCTTATTTACCCAAGTTAACAGCATACAGTGTAAATGATGCAATGTTAGCTTACTTTATCTATAATGTCTTTAGTCCACTCTGTACTGGCACGCCACATTATTTACGGTTATATTATACATTATATAATTTGTTGTAAGCCAAGTGAATATCATATGGTTATATTAGACAGCTCCATCTTCTAGGCCAGTGAGGGCAATGTATTTTTTACATAATTATTTTATGTTATGCCTTCCATATTACTTATATAGATGGTAATGACAATTACACAATTGGTGTAAGTCTTACAAAGATCAGCATATTGAGTGACTAAAATGATAAAGACTGAATTCTTTAATGAATGAAACTGTGCTGTAGGTCTTTACATCATCTCTTTATAGGGCTAACACATCTAAGCATGCTAACAAGAAATACCAACAGTCACTTTTTGACCAAAGATAAACTAAAAGACAAATATTTTATGCACCACCTGACATCTTGTCTGCATGCACATCATCTTCTGCTACGTTTATAAATGCTTGCATAACACAACTCGATTTTTTATGAGTGCACTAAGCACAGTGTGTGAATAGTGGAAAGTGATCTTGATTGAGTTTTACAGCCGTAATGAAAGAAGGAAATGTCCTGAAAAGCTAAATTACTCAAGTCTATATTAATGTGGTGGGAGGCTGGAGAAATGCTTTGAATTGGGGAAGGGAAAAAATGTCAAGAAGTTAATAATCTATGAAATTTGATCTATTTCATGCACTAAGTTAATGGTTTAAACTGAACATCTGTTTTAAATCACACAGGAGAGGTGATCCAGTGCTGAGATTGTGTGTTTTAGTCAGTCTGCAGTGTCCATTCAATGCTTTTAGTGTAATTTAAACCTCACTTGGGTGATGAACTTTTGGGAATTTACCCTGTGTTGTAATGGCTTAATTATGTGTGTTTCAGTAGTAAACACATTTAAAAGGGTGAAATGTCACTTTTGTTGACTAAATGCAGGAATTGCCTTCACATTACACTGTCATACTGCCAAATAAAAAAGGGCAATGCACAGTCAACAGAACGCAAGTCAGATTAAATACATGATGTATGTAAAGCAGGGACTTAACAAATACTGCAGGTGTGTTCATGTGGAAATATTTATATATAAAGTTGTATATTTATTTTTATCATTTAATAGATGCCGACTTGTTAAAGGCATTACCTTTTTAGGTGAGAGGTTGCATCTGCAATATGATATGACAAAGGAAAAAGAGATGGAACCAGTGTTTAGGGTCCATTTATGTGACAGTAAATGTGATTGATTTGTTGTAGAGCTGCACAGATTAGACTGAAGGTTGTTGTATAATTGCTGTGAGATCTGCGTCCCCTGTTAATCACCAGAGTCCAGTCTGAGTGAAAGAATGAATTCAAGCGATTCAGTTTGTTCATCTCATCTAAGTCCACTCTGTTCTATTTATTTCTGCTGTTTCTTTTATTTGCTTACTAATAAGAGTTTGTAATATTTTGTGTTGCAGGGTCATCAGAGACCTTTTCATTAGTTGTAATGGTCTTAACCAGATTACAGAGCTCGTCTACCTGGACCAGACACGTTCTTGGGCTTTAAAAGTGTTTGAAACTCTGATAATAGGCACTGGACAACATCAGGCTCCTGGGGTTCTTCAGGAGGTGGAGAGCACTGATGCTGAAGAAAGAGATGCTGTTTTAGGCTTGGCTGAGGAACTGGGGTCTCGAGGGGTTGGAGAAGGCCCACAGAGCCTCAGCAAGTTCTATGAAGGCCTAAAGGAGGTGTATCCACATCACAAGAACCGTAGTGGGCATGGTCGTGGACCAGCCCGCAGCCGAACAGAGACTCACCTCCATGTTATCAACCTCTTTTTGTGTGTGGCTTTCCTCTGTGTCAGCAAAGAGGCAGATTCTGACAGAGACTCTGCAAACGACTCAGAGGACACTTCAGGTTATGACAGCACAGCGAGTGAACCTCTAGGTGGACGGCTGCCTTATCTGTCCCCTGACAATGTAGCTTTTCCCTCCAAAGAGCAGCTGCAACGTGCCGCAGATGTTTGGTCAGTGTGTCGTTGGATCTACATGGCTAGCCCTCTGTTCCAGAGGCAGTTCTTCAGGCTCGGAGGACTGGATGTGTGCTTACGCCTCATGGCCATGGTTATCCAGAAACTTTCCTGTAAGACCAAGGATGGAAAAGCTAAGAAGAAGAGAGATGGTAAAGGCAAAGGCAGTCCTGAGTCCTATAGTCACAGTTCACCGGGACTGGAGGATCCCTCTCGTGATTCATCCAACATCCACGGCGCCGGTCCAGGTGAGGGGAAAAACAAAGATCCATCAAAGAGCTTGGAAGAAGAGTGGCAACTACAAAGTATTCGTCTCCTCGAGGCCTTGCTGGCTATTTGTTTACATAGTGCTAACTCAGCCCTACAGAGATTAGAACCTGAGCTTTCTCATCAGGTATGTTAATCAGCACGTGTACCATACTATGTAATAAATACCTAAACATGTCAACTAAGTAAAACATTTGCTCTGATTTTAATCAAAAATTTAAATTAAATTTTCTTTCAGCTTCAGTCTGTTGAGGAAACTCTGATTGAGGTGAGAGACCAGCTCACTCACTCAGGGGTGGTGAACTCTGATCTCGCTGTGCCCCTGTTTGACTCTCTCCTCAGAGTGGCCCTGGCTGAGGTATGTTCCTGTCCTGTTCCTCCCGAGGAAAAGCAAGACAGGGTGAGTCCTGCTTCATTACTTCATGAGAGCAGATATCTTGCAATTTTATGTTGTCAGTTTTTTAAGGAATATTATTTGCTGTGTCCATCACAGAGCAAAGCTCCTGGCAAGTTTTCTTTCCAGTAATATATATTTTTTCTGAAACTGCATTATAAATAAGTGAACATTTTACACAGCTGAGTCACATTGCGATGACAGCATATCTTAGTACTCCATTGTGGTTATGAATTGTGTTCTAGTGGTGGATATGAGCAGTTAGAAATTTAGCTTTCCTGTATGTTTAAGGTGTGGGTTTTATGAAAAAGCTTGAAGCTTTTTTTCTGATTTAAAAAAATAAAATAAAATAAAAAGCTGGCATCTAATACCATGTCAAATCACTGATATTTGTTGTTTACAGCTCAGTGCAGCATCGATTTAAAAAAACAAAAAAAAACAGCTTGAGCGCAGTAATTTTCACAGAACGTGTGATGGCTGCTGCAAAAAGAGCTCATTGCTGGCTTTTTCTTTACTTGAGTGAGATGTAACATCTTACAGGGGCTGTGACACCAACAGCAACAAACAAGAATGACAAAACAAGAAGAAATACATTTTTAGCTGTAAGCCAGCAGCTGATGTCCACTGTCCCATCAAAAGCAATAAATTATGTTAATTTCCTCAGACCTGTGCCTTTCCCAAACTGGGTTGCCGGACAGAGTGTATGTTGACATAGTTACAGGCTTTGAATATGTTGTTGCTTTCAGAGTACTGAGGGTAAACAGATAATACTGCTAATTAAATTCATATATTTGAGTAGGTGTAACAATGTTTAAAGAATCATTTGAACATGCTACTTTGGTGTAAAAAACTGTTATTCATTCTTTACTCAATAAGCATTGACTGCAGTTCCAATAAGCGATGTTGTCAGCTGCCATCAGATCAATGGAAATGAGTTCATGTTGCAAAATGATTAGATTTTTTTTTTTTATATATATATATACTAAAGCCAATTATTACATGACATAACAGTGGCCTCCATGTTTAAGGTGCTCATCATGCTTAAACCAGGAGATTGGTTGAATCTGTATTTTATATAATAATGATAGAAATATCGACCTTAAAATTTGTGAATTTTATTTAAAAGATGCCTAAAAGAGTATCTAGTTGCAAATAAATTATGACTAGATATGTTGTTGCTTAGTTTTTCTTTAGTCTTTTTTTTTCTCCCCCTTTTAAATAAATTCCCATCCATGTTTACGCTGGTTTAAGCAAGCTGGCACACAGCAAATGCCTTTAAAGTTCTCAGACAGGTGAGAACTACAGAGTCAACAGATATCACACAATTATGAAAGTGTGATCATGCAAGAGCGTTTTGTTCTTTGTGACCCACTCTTATTAACACGTCTTCCATTGTGTCCAAGGAGCGACTGCCAGAGAAGACAGTTTTACCCAACATCAGGACAGCTGTGTAAAGCATTTGCAGTATGTTGCTAAGCAGCCATTATCTGCCTGTTTTACAATAAAACAAAAGACACAAACAAAGATAGCTGTTGTGTAGAACAAGCAGTGGATGTAACCATGAAAATGAGTTTATTTAATAAGCATTGTTCAAATATAATTTCTTACCATGACAATATGGGTTATAAAGATAATCCTTACACTGAAGCAGCTTTCAGCTCCTTTATAGTTACGCTGTTGCTACTGACTTGCATACAAATGCTTTTATTTGTTTCAGGAAATGAGTGTAACACACAAAAGGTGTGTTTGTAGATGATCATTTTTAATCAGTAATGCTAGCTGATATTGGCTATCTCCTCTTTTACAGCCTTAGTTGTGTTTTCTGCAGCTCTCTTAAAATGCCTGTTTGACCTAGCACAGGCAGATTTAGTATTTTATATAATAGATTTAGCTTATTTCCTAAGAGTTTAGCTCTATCTCAGTGAGCCCACCAGAGTATGATATTCACTTAATTATTACACTCCAAGGTACCACAAAGTTTGTTTACTTGAACAGAGGAACTTTTTAAACAGTCATCCGCTATTACAGTATATCTATTTGAGCAACAAAGCTGTTATTTATTAATTTTTTCCACTGTATGTATATGTATGTGTATGCACATTTGATGTCTGTCCAAAGAAATTGGGCCATGTGAATGCTGTGCAAGTCAGCTGATATTGGTCTTATGACCAAAATCTTTTACTTTTTTCCCCTTCTTTCTTTATTCACCACATTTGTGGAAAGACCACTGCTTGTCATGCTGACTATATTCAACCATAAAAATATTCTTCATAAGGCTTTTTTTTTTTAGTTGGGTGAGTTCATGCCTAATTAATATTCTTGCTAACTACTTGCAAAGGGAGTTTGAGATGCATAATTTTATTTTTTTTTTTTTTATTTATATTAAATGCCTCCCTTCCTGTCTTGTCAGAAGCTCCAGGTGTTGCAGGAAGGGGCGGCCCCAGCAGGCGATCTGTCTGAGGAGGTGGATGAGGTGCAGAGCTGTAGCGTTAGGCTCCCGGGGGAGGAGGAGGGCTACGACGCTGACAGTGAGAGCAACCCAGAGAACATGGCAAAGCAGGAGGAGGGTAGGTTTACAATTAATGATTCACACAAACACACACTTAGTGGTCTAACTTAGTGGGTACTTACTGGTTGATTGCACAGTTTGCTTCACCTATAAATCTTTTGACTTACCCCTGCATATTCATTTTTAATCATTAGGTTTATTTTAAGGACAATTTAAATCACTTTTATTCACACACTGCATCTTCTGTACTACTTGTTAATAGTTGTTTTTAAATGTTTGCAAACTAAACGTGATGGATTGAGAGTTCATGTGCTGGTCTTAACCTCTAAACCTGCCGATTATAGGTCCTGGGAAATCTTGGTTCTCACACTGTCAAACTAATATATCAGTCTGTGGGTTTTTTATATTTCCTCAAATTTACTTTAAGAGTTTACATTGAGAAAAATTCCGTTGTTATTTTTTTGGGCATTTTTGTTATAATGTTCACGTTCAGGCTGGTTGAATTGTGTCCAAAAAACTGCAACAAAAAAGATAAAGAATACAACATCCTCTTTGGTTTTCTGTAGAGGATGTTTAGCAATAAGAAGTAGTTAATTTTAACTGCAAATGAATGACACAGCAGAAAACAGTCTTGAACCTCTTGTTTCAGCTCCGCCCCTCCCCTCTAGTTTTGCAGGTTAAGGACATGGCCTGATTGCAGTGTTTTTACTTTAATCCCCTTAGAATAGATTCATTGTTTTACATTTTACAACTCAGAGCAGCAAGACTCTGTGGCCTCATAAGCTGGATCTTGTGATCTTGTGTTTTTTTAGTTTCTTGGAAGACTTACATCATGGAAAATAAAGAATCTTTCATTTTGAGCTCACGTTGGACATATAATCTAATATGCTTCAACAATGCAGCAACTTTTTTTTATCCTTTCAATTTTATCTGAAATTACTAATAATCCAAATTAAGTTGTGAAAAAGTTCATTACTAAAAACTGTTCACAGGTGCCTGCTGATTTAGTTGCAGACTATATTAAAACCAGTTAAAATATTTTTGGGGCTAAATTAGAATTGATTTCAAATCAAATTGTGCAAAGCACAAAATAGAAAATATTAAGGGGTCTATTGCTTGATTGACACACATTACAAAGTTTATCACCATCAACTGTTACATCTGCTTTTAGCTCACACTTTATTAACTATTTATGTACACAACTGAGGATTTCCTGTGCCCAAATGCTACTGTCTCAACACATTTCCTGGTTTTTCCACTGTATTTACACAGTAACTAGCCTTTTTCAAACAGTTTTCATCAGCTTATTTAAGATGTTATAATAATTACCAGTTTTGACAAGCGAGTGCACTAAGGTTGCTCGCTTTATTTAACCTCAGACTTAACATGAACAACTGCACAACAAGCCATTCAAGACTAGTGGTCTGTTTGTCTTTTAGTTTATACTTTACAGACTTTTGAACAACTTTAAGTGCAATTGGGTTAGCACTCTGTTATTTTTACTAAAGAAAGTATATATATCTGTGTGTGTGAGCTTTTCTCAGTGTGAACTGTGTAGTTGTGTGTAGGAAGTTAAGCGAGCTTCATTAGTAAAAGGAGGTCCCAGAAGCCATGTGAGTGCCTGCTGGGCTGCACTCCCGTAAATCATGAGGGAACTCCCATGCTGCTCTGGAGCTGAGCACAGACTTGAGGCTGATTCGTTTACATGAGCTGCCTCCACGATGGGAGTTAGGAGCTGAAGGAGGGAATGCCTGGATTACGAAGCTGTTCAAGCATGACAAACTGTCAGATTGTGTCTATGCGTTAGCGAGCGTAGCATGCCAGTCAGTGTAGCATGCTTCATATCTCCATGCCTGTGTGTTGGTGTTTTGTTGTGTCTCTGATCCTCCTCTGTTGACTGATTTGTTCTCTTAGAAGGGAAGGTGGAGTCAGCCGGGTTGCGTGAGTTTGCTGCGGTGGCGGACGGGCCTGGGCGTGGTGTGCTGCTGTTCCCAGAGATCTGCACAATGGAGTTGCAGCTTCTTGCGTCTGGCTCCCCAGACCTGGAGGTTCTGAGTCATGTGTTTCACAGCCTGCTGGGTGCAGTACATGCCAACCACCGCAATGCTGCTTTGCTCTATGAACAGGTCAGACTGACCACATCTTCCTCTTCGTGTTGCTCTTAATCAGCTTCCATATTTGCCTAACTTAACAGCTAACTGAAAATTTTTACTAAACTCCCCGTTCTCCTTTCTCACAGGGAGGAGTCAAAACCATCCTTTGTGGCTTTCATAACATCCTCAGTCAAACAAACCCCTCCATTACAGGTTTGTCATTAATTTGGCTTATTTTAATCTTATCTGACATTACCAGATATTTTTCTTGTGTGGCGTCTCGGGAAGAAAGATTAAGAACACAGTTTGCCATGCTCTTGAGCTTTTTACTCCTGCCCCTGGTATTTAAACTTGGCCACCAAGGCTCAAACGTCATATTCAGTGAAGCTACTTATAGTAATTCTTGGAAAAATCTGTATCCAGTCAGCGTACTTTAGTTTCTCTCTTTTAGTATTGTGATATTTTGAAGTGTAAATTCCACTGACGAGTAGGTTGAGTGTGCCCAATTATCAGTTACTGAGCAATATTTTCCCTGTGATCTTTTTTCCGTCAATTTGTTTTGACTAAAACATCACAGAATATGGACTAATTACTTGTTTTTTGGTGAGAAATGACTTTTTTAATACAGTTAATCTGTCGTCTTAAATTTTATTTGCTTGTGTGTGTCCCTCCTCCTAATTTACCTGAAGGCATTGATTCTGTTTTGTGTGTGGACTGTGTTGCTCTGGTACATGTCAGAGTGAATGAAGACTGTTTATGCAATCTGCTTTTTATTGGTATTTATTCAGATTGCCAGACTGTGCTCGTGGAGCTCCTGGTTGTCATGGTGAGCCAACGAATCACGGCAGAGGAGCTGGCTCTATTGATCCGCCTCTTTCTGGAGAAGTCCCCACCTACTGTAAGTAGCAAACCCAATCAGTCAATCAGCAATGCGTGGGTTGCATCAGTTCACACTGCAAACACTGACAGTTTGCATTCACAGTATACACATTCAGTTTATGATCAGGAATAAGAACTTATTTGTAAGACTCTTTCACACCCTCATGTCACTTTTATTTCCTTTAAATTAACAACACATTTTCCTCCTTTGGGCTTTCTTCCTACTAAATACAATTAACACCAAAGTATTCAGAACAGCCTTGATGTTTCAACTTATTAGCACACGTCTGTGTTTAATTGCAAACTGTTGGGCACCATCATTAATAAGCTGTTCCTATGTGATAGATTTCCAAAATACTTTCATTTTTAACCTTGTCTGAATAACGGCTCATGGTCTGTGTTTTCTATCTACAAAAATAAAACACAATTGTGGCTGCCGAGGAGTAGGGTTTTCTTTTTAAAAGGCAGTGTGCTTTGCTACATCTATTTCTATCTATATGAATAACAGATTGTTAGGTATTTTTCTTTGTTTTACCTAATTTGGAAAAAAAAAAAGGGCTCTTACCCTACCTTTTGATTTATTCAAAGATTCAAAGTGTGTTTATTGTCATTTGCCCAGTAAGCAAACAAGTTTCCCTGAACAGTGAAATTCTTACTTTGTCGTCCGCACTGAATGTTATAAAAGATTATAAAATAGAAGGAAAAAAAAAATATATAAAAGCTGGATAGTAGATAAAGATTAAGATAAGATAAATAAAAAAAACTCTGAGTAAATACTCTATATACATAAATGTGCAGTGTGCTACATGAACTGTTGTGCCAATTCAGCAATGAATGATTAGCTGTGCAAAATAACTGTCATGAGGTAGACAGTAAGATCATGTGCAATATCTATTATAAGTAATAAGACACATAAACAGTAAAATATATTGCAGTTACTGTGGTTGACAATGTAAAGTCAGTGTGCAGGGTACAGGCCATTGTTACAGACTCCTGTATCTCCTGCCTGAGGGGAGGAGAGTGAACAGTCCATGTCTTTGATGATGATGAACATTTATTTTATCACCAGGATATTTTGCTGAAGGGCATCTTACAAATCACTGAAGTCAACATGAACACGGAACCTCTTCACTTCTTGACTTTTCCTCTAATCCTTGGAGCTTCAGCGTCAGGAGCGTTGTTCCCTGGCTCCAGACAAAACTGTACTGCTGGAGGGAAAAGTGTTGGTTTCCTTTGGAAGGGCAAACTGTCTCCTGGTCATAGGGAGGGCGATGCCGAGTACAGACCAAGCCATCTCCATTCCTCACCCTGGCACATTGCTCCTCTCCATTTGCCTCTGGTAGGGCAGAACTGCTGGCCCCATATGGCCAGCGGCTTTAGTGCCTCTATGTGGCTGAGGGTAACGGAGCAGGAGGATAACGATGGGGACAAAGACAAAGGTGAGATGCAAGAGATACCTTAGCAAGAATCTTTTGTGTACAATGTGTATGAAATATCTTTGAGATTTGTATTTTCCTCAAGAAGAAAGCAATCGTCCCGAAGCCGAGTCCCAGCATGCTTCATCTCAGGCTGGGTCAAGATTAGTAGAGGAAGGTCTTGTTCACATTCTGTCCATGGGCTCCAAGGCACTGATGCTTCAAGTGTGGGCAGACTTCTCTACAGGCGTACTCACATTCAGGTAAGTTCAAGCTGCAACCACAGTTTGAAAGATATAAATGAAGATTTTATTGTTTGTTTGTTTTTAGTAATAATGTTGCTGTTTATTATATTAACAGTATATTGGGTATATAAAGTTTTGTAATGTGGTGTTTTCACAGGATTTGTATAGACCCAAATGATGATATAAAAGCAGGGCTCTTGGCACAGGCAGAATCTGATGAGACAATGTTCAGAAAGGGTCAGTGGCAGCATCTTAGCCTTACTTACAGCCAGCAGCCAGAGGGAAAGAAGAACATCCATGGTCGTGTTGTTGTCTGGGTGTGTGGCATCAGGTGAGAAAACGTGGCTGACATATGCAGTTTGACTGTTCTGGTGAATTACTACAATAGAAATTAGATTTACTTGATAAAATTACTCTTTTCTTAAGGAAATGTGAGGTTTCTTTGGACTACACCCTACCCAGAAAGTCAAGTTTATCATCCGACAGCAACAAAACCTTCTGCATGTTGGGTCACTGTGTATCATCTACAGAAGAGCTGCTGAAGCAGGGTGCACACTGGAGCATGGGCACCGTGCTTCTCTTCAATGGTACGTCTCCTGTCGACTGAAATCATCCTTCCATAAGTTATCAGATGTAACCTTGAACCGCATGTAATCAGTGTCCTCAGTACTGTCCCCTGGTGGTGCAGTAATTTCCATCTGCATTCCTTCCAACAGCACTGTAGATAAATGATTTGTGACACTATTTTAAAAGCATATCTAGAAGCACGAGGCTGTGCTTGGTGTGATGTGTGGCGTGTTGCGGATTCTCTGCATTCTCTCAGGAGGTATACTGAATGCCTCTCTTGTTACTTTTAATTGGCTGTGAATGGCTTACATCTCAGCGATCTCAACCTGTGAACCCAACTGATCTGTTTAGACAAGTTTATCCTCTCCAGTGTCATTGGAATTCAATGTGGGTAGCAGTTTGTGGCATTCCAAGATAATAAAACATCAGATAAACATCAAGGTGCTCTGTGGCATCTTAGGAATCTCCTTGTAAGACCTTGAATGTTATTGCTTTGGAAAGTGTAATGATTTAAATCATTAACTCACGTTACAATTAGGGCTTCTTGTAATCCATTTTTACAACTTCCAAATTATAAAAAGAAAACATTGCGCATTAATATTACCAGTATATTCCGTAGAAGAAAGGAAAGAAGTAGAATTAAAAAAATATCAGAATCTTGTAATGTTTTCTCTTCTTTGTTCCTATGCTTATGTTAGGAGCTAGAATAGGCTCTGAGGAGGCTTTCTACCTCTACTCCAGTGGACCAGACCTCACATCAATTATGCCCTGCAAGTATGGCAAGCCAAGGGGCTCATTCGCCAAGTTTGTCTCTCAGGAAGGTTTGAAAAGTGACCATGTGAGAGAGATCCTGATGAAGAACAAGGATATAGACACAACAGCATTGGTTGTAAGTCATTTTTCTAGATTACAACACAAAAAGTGTTCCGATCCATTTTTACCATTAAGCCAGACAAATGTTGAAATCTCTTATTTTTGTATGCACTACAAAATTTCTGAATGCCAGATGTTAAACGTGCACCTCTAACTGAAGCAACCCCCTCCCCCTATGTCTCGTGTTGTTTCATTTTACTGTATCTGATCTGTGTGCTGTTGCAATTAGCTGTGATGAGTTATACTGTAAGGCTGAAAGTAATAGAGAAATAATAGAGAAAAAAACTATTATAATTAAGCAGCAATTATTTCAGTGACACTGAAAATATTTTTTCTTTGATTAAATATTAATAGATGTGTTGAAAATAGCTGTTCTAATAAACCTCCACTTTATAACTTCTCTCAGTCTGTCATAGGGAGTTGTTGTTATCACGATTAAAACAAAATTACTTCTAATGTGAATTCTGTAAAGTTAAAAAATAACATGATGTGTTTCTGCACAGGAGAGCTTGGCTGTAGTGTATGCTCCCAGCAGTCCACGAGTCTACACAATTTATGAGCCTGTAATCAGACTGAAAGGTCAGGCCAAGACAGTCGTCACCCAGCGACCCTTCAGCTCCAAAGAAGTGCAAAGTGTTTCCTTAGAGCCCAACGCTCTCAGAGCTCTGCTCCCCACTGAAACCCATGACCTGCAGAGCGTCCTGCATAAGATTGGAGGAACTGGAATCTTTGTCTTCCTCTTTGCACAGGTAGGATGAATTATATTTTTACTGAAGCTACAGTTTTGGGAGTCCATTGTGGCAAATTCCCCTTAAAGAAAACTTACTGGCTCCTCTCGATGCAGAGGAGCAGCAACTCTACTCTGAGCCCCTCCCGGATCACCAAGCTACTTACCCTATCTCTAAGGGAGAGCCCGGACACCCTGCAGAGAAAAGTAATTTCGGCCGCTTGTATTCGCGATCTTGTTCTTTCGATCACTACCCACAGCTTGTCACCATAGTTGAGGGTAGGAACATAGATCGACCAGTAAATCGAGAGCTTTGCCTTTTGGCTCAGCTCCCTCTTCACTACGACAGACCGATGCAGAGTAGGCATCACTGTAGACGCCGCACCAATCCGCCTGTTGATCCCCCGCTCCATCCTTCCCTCACTCGTGAACAAGACCCTGAGATACGTGAACTCCTCCACTTGGGGCAGGACCCCATTGTTGACCCGGAGAAGGCAATCCCCCCCTTTTCCGGCTGAGAACCATTGTCTCAGATTTGGAGGTGCTGATTCTCACCCCAGCCGCTTCACACTCGGCTGCGAATCGCTCCAGTGAGAGCTGAAGATCACGGCCCGAAGAAGCCAACAGAACCACATCATCCGCAAAGAGCAGAGACCCAATCCTGTGGCCACCAATCCTGATCCCCTCAACACGTCGGCTGCGCATAGAAATTCTGTCCATAAAAGTTACGAACAGAATCGGTGACAAAGGGCAGCCTTGGCGGAGTCCAACCCTCACCGGAAACGATTCAGATTTACTGCCGGCAATGCGGCCCAAGCTCTGACACCGGTCGTACAGGGGACTGGACAGCTCGAACAAGGGGTCCGGCACTCCATACTCCCGGCGTACCGCCCACAGGAGGCCCCAGGGGACACAGTCGAACGCTTTCTCCAAGTCCACAAAGTACATGTAGACTGGCAGAGCAAACTCCCATGCCCCCTCCAAGACCCTGAAGAGGGTGTAGAGCTGGTCCACTGTTCCACGACCGGGACGAAAA
>JBAMHW010000018.1:10045843-10126619 GCA_037177495.1 Rhadinocentrus ornatus
AACACGTCTGGTCCCTCCCCTAGACACCTGTTTGCCGTGGGTGACCCTCCCAGCGGCATAAAGCCCCAGACAACATAGGCGCTAGGATCGTCGGGACACGCAAACTCCTCCACCACGGTAAGGTGGTGGCTTAGGGAGGAGCCGCCACCTTACCGTGAATTATGACCTTTAGATATTATATTATTTACCACATCTGCAGTGTGAAAACCAGTGTTATTTAGAAATATTTGTTGCATCTTACACCTATGTATAACGACGCTGCTCATTCCTTGCAGTTCTAAGACATTTAATTTTTAACAGAATTAGTTTCAGAGCTAATGTCAAATGAAAAAAGTGTACATTTTTGATTACAAAACTATTATTTACAAAGATATTGTTAGGCTAATACTTGCTCACTTTGTGTAAATTCCCTGTAGAAAATTAAGTCTCACACTTTGATAAGTTAGGGATATTAATTTTGTTTTATGTGGTTATTGTGGAAGAGACGTGTGAAATGTCAGATTAAGTATAGAGGTGAATAATTGCATCTATAAACATTTTGTTCCCATGCTCAGTGTTTGCTCTGTCCTTTTTGTCTGTCCTTCATCTGGGGCTCTGTTGTGTCCAGACGGTGGAGCTGAGCGACTGTGAGAAGACCCAAGCTCTGGCCCTTCAAGTGCTCCTGTCTCTTTGCAAGTTTAACCAGCACCGCATCCATGAAATAGATTGTTACCATGGTTACTCTATGATCCATCAGGTCCTCATCAAGTCTAAGTGCATCGTAGGATATCACATACTGAAAGTGAGTTGCACCTTGGACTATTTGTTGTCGTTTATCCCCGTAACCTCTACCGCGAAGTTTATCTTTGTGGTAAAGAAAAAGAAACATACTCTCCATCACTTGTATTTTTTCCCTGTGAATCTGATCCAGCTCGACACACTGGTGCCTGTCCGAGCCAGTATCAGTGGATCCTGCTGTTACTTGACCCTCTGGCTATGTGTGTAATAGAGCTATGTGATGGTTCTGTGCTGAAATGGATTCTGTCTGACTTGATGAAACATTGAGCTCCTGCAGACTCACACAGCACCTCTGATTGCTTTTCTCACTGCAGACTTCTACATTGTGTAATGTAAGCGCTAAGCTGCTCTGACTAGTGATATTGGCATTCTTGATTATTCTGATATGGAAAAGAAAAATACAATGCTACATTTTTAGGGCCTCTCCCGCCCTCCCCCTCTTCATGCTGTTAAGAACGTATCTTTTCTATCTCTCCAGAGATCTTAGTTTATATGAACTTGTCTTGCTGTTAAAGAAAAAAAGTCTTATCTGTAAGACTACAAGTTTTCATAATCACTATCTCGGGCTATCAGAGACATAAGGCCTAAAGATTTATGACCACTGCAGTGAGCTGGTCAAAAATGATGATAATGACTAATCAATACTGACAAGACTGCTCTGGGAGCAAATGGCATCCATTTTGTTGGAGTCATAAGCTTTTTAACAATTTAGTTGAGAATGGACTGATTTTATTTCTGACTTTTATTCTGTACTAGTGATTATTGATATGTTTTGGTATGTATTTAATAAGGATAGATAGCACTTTATAAGTTGTTATTGAAGCATTATGGGAGCGACTGTTTTTCCTCAATTTATAACTGTTTTTTCCAGACTTTACTCGATGGGTGTTGCAGTGGGCCCATCCTTGTCCTGGGGGATGACGGTCAGTTCCGATTGGATACTGAGTCAGTCGCTGTGGTGCAGGATATAAGGCTTCTGTCAGATATTCTGCTCGACTGGAAAATCTGGGCCAAGGCCGAGGTAAGCACATATACTGGCGTGCAATCTGTAAGATAGATACAACCTTGGGATGCGTACCTCTAAAGGGTCTATCATGGAATTTTTAAGTGTGTTTAGGATCATGATAATAAAAAGGCGCCATATTTTTGTCTGCAGCTTTTTAATAATTTTGCTTCTAAATTTGATGCCATCTTATTAAATTAATTCCTCTGTATTCCAGTAAAATGTTCCCCATGCCACTGGTTGCAGCACAAGCCCAACATATGATCAGATCAATCCTATCGTATCGGCCAAAGATGTGTCCTTGTACAGTAATACAATCCTACAGCCTTTTTTTTTTAAATTATTATTATTTTGAAAAATAGTTATGTTAATTTTATAAGTCTACAGGACTTGTTTTTTAAAATTGCATCAAAATTGATTTTCTTTCTTCAAATTGCAAACACTAAAAAGAAACAAACAATAAACAGACCTTATGATCACCGCCTGCCCAATTCCAACCTCCACTCCAATTTATAGTGTTTTACAGCGGGGTGGATTAAATGTATGAAACCCATGTTTTGGATTAAAACTATTCTTACAGCACATTAGAGTTAAAGTCAGAGAAAGTAAGTGTCTCCTAAAATGATTAAACTGTTGTTTCAGTCCCTGACCACTCAAACAAGGGTATTTTAACAGCTGCCGATTTCCTTTTGTGTTTGCACACATTTCACATGTAAATGTAGCTCTCTGGCCACTGTAGATAATAATTTTCTATATTAATGGCCAGAGCAAAGATATATAAAAGTTTTTGGTGTGCTACTTCAGACTTCAGTATCAGCCCATCTCATTTATTGACATGGCAACAGAAGACATGGGATCCAGCAGTGTAGTGCTTGTTTTGAGAGGACTTGCCTACTACATTAAAGAACTGATGTTTCAGTTTGCCTTTAATGCTTGCGGCATAATCCAACACAGAAATCTGATCAGACCTTTAGTTTAGGGAACTTTGACAATGAAGTGACCAAAATTGCACAGAAATGAGAGAATTTTTCTCTGTTGTCTTTGTCTGAGCTGCTTTACCTGCACATTGAGGGGAAGACAACTGTAATGAGATCACCTGCCAGTGCTGACAGAGAAAATGCTCACTGTATTATTTAGCAGGCGAAGGGAGATCTTACACAACTGTGAAGTCATTTGGATGGAAAATAATAATGTATGTACTACTGGTTCACGGCCTGTGTGTTAACTGTCACTGTACAACTATTGTCTTTTCCTGAACCAAGAAAAACTTAGTGAGGACTACATCTCAGGTTGCCTCTGAGCTATGTCAAATTTGAATTTATATTTCACATGAGAAAATACAACCAAGCTTATTTAGTTAATTATAGAGATGTTTTTTTGTTTTGTTTTTTTTAGTCGTGTACTTAACATAGATTGTAATTTCAATATGTGTATGAGTACTAAAATCTAACAAAGAAATCACAGGATCTGTCCTTAGTTTTGTAGTAAATGGAGTAGAGAAAAGAAGAAAACAATTATTACTAAAGGGATTTACAAAATCTCAATTCATCAGATTTTTCTTTTATTTCTTTATATATATATATAAAAAAAAAAAGAGGTAGACTCATTTTTGCTGGGATTTCACTTCCTGAATAACCTCTGAGTAAAAGAAGGAAGCACAAATTCTTGATCCTACAACAATTGGTCTTGAGGGGTGGTTGATGTTGGTCAGTGTAATCTCTGTACGATCACTTCCTGTTTGTGTTGTTAGTGTGGAGTGTGGGAAACACTGCTTGCCGCCTTGGAGATTCTCATCAGAGTGCACCATCCACATCAGATGTTCAACATTCGTCAGTTCCTCAATGCTGAAGTTGTGCATCGCTTCCTGCTTACCTGCCAGGTGTTACAGGTAGGTTGTTATTATAATGCATATTGTCATGATGCCCTTCCCCTTGTCATAGACTGTTAGTAAGAGTGTCATATTTTTCTTAAGGAGCATCGGGATGAACATCTAACTGCAATCCCTCAGGACGTGTGCTTGTCCTTCATCAAAATCATCCAGGAAGTACTCGGGTCTCCTCCAGACATGGATCTGCTAAAACTGATTTGTAACTTTCTGCTGGCTGTTCACCCACCAACCAACACTTACGTCTGTCACACTCCATCTAGTTTCTATTTCTCGCTACACATAGGTAAGGACAGCTGTGTAGCTGAACACCGCACCTCTGTATCAAAGTACCAGTAATTTAATGTGCTGGGTTCTTTTGTTGTCTCTGTTTGTCAGATGGGAAGCTGTACCAGGAGAAGGTGCAGTCCATTATGTACTTGAGACACTCCAACAGTGGAGGAAAGTCTGCCAGCAGCTCTGTGGTGTCGCTGTCCCCGACTGTTTTTACTGATGCTCCCCACGAAGGTACATCTGCTTCAACAATGTAACACTGACCTAAATGCATTACCAGCACAAAACCAAAGATAATTAAATCTTCAGTTTCTGCTGAGAATGACAAAAAATTGAAAAACCAGCTGCATTTTTTGGCTCTCTGTCCATCTAATGCTGCATTTCAGTATTCAAAATTTTTAGAATTGATTAAACACCTAAATTTAAGTTTAATCGTTGTAATGTTTTCCAGGTCATCTGCATGCTCCGTCCCCTGAACACGGTGGTCATGGAGGTGAAGATCAGTCATTACGCCCCCTTAGTCTGGCTCCGTCTCCCCTACTGACACCTCGACTTGGACATGGCAGCTCGAGTGAAGCAGGTGAAGGAGACGGGGCCTCCCTCACCTCTCAGCAGACCCTCGGCAGCACAGAGACATTGAAGAAGGTCGGAGGTGACGAGCAGCTCCTGAGCAGTTGTGAATCAGCTAAGACAATTTGTGACTCTAAGGACACAGGGGAAGGAGCTGCTCTGTGCACCCCATCTATCAGTGTGGAGGAGGAGCGGGATGAAGCAGCGGAGGTGGACAGTCTGGCAGAGGGCAGCGTTGGGGTGGCAGAGTCTGAGGACAGGTTTGACTGGACCAGTGACGAGGCTCCACGTCGTCCTGACAGCCTGAAAGGCATCCAGTCTTTCCAGAGGAGTCACAGCAACCTGGCCAGTCTGGGCTTGGCCTTTCCAGTTCCAAACGGTTCATTGACAGTCGGCCGATGGCCCAGTGCAGCTGACCGAGGCTCCATGCCTGAAGACTGGGAAAGCTACACTTACTCTCCTGGGTACGAGAGGGCACACAGCAAAACTGAGTCAAATGACAGGTATATAACCACGGTTCCCTTAGCACTACAGCTTATTTAAATTTCAGCTATAACTTTTTATCTAAAATGTAAAAGATGCATTTTGTATAACATAAATAAAATGTAATTTATTTATTACTGAACATGATGTGTTTAAAGCATCATATAATATTATTCAGCACTAAAATTAAGTTGTATGTCTCAGGTCCAGCACAGAGGACTGCTTGGTGTTGATCTGCTGTGGACTCTATGATCTCCTGAGGGGTGTCTTATTGTTGTTGCCTGATCTCATGCTTGAGGAAGTGATGGACAAACTCATCCAGCCAGAGGCCCTCGTTGTCCTGGTCAATCATTCCTCACCTCTTATCCAACAGGGAGTCATGAAGGTTTGTCTCTTCTTTGACATGTTTACTGCACCAATGACCACTTCAGGAGGTTTTAACTCACTATTATTCTCCAAAGTCACATTTATGTTTTAGTTTACATTTTGTGCGTATTGTAGGATTTGCGTAATGTCAGATGAGGCAAACCAATGCATTTTAATGAAACTTTTTTTTTTTAAGATTTGGACAGAAGGAAAAAGAATTAGCCAAGAAGGCCTTACCTTAAAAATTAAAATAAAGAAATAGAAAGTAAAAACATTGGCAGGTAAATTCAGAATGAGTTATATGGTAATATTTCAGCAACAGGAAAGATGCTGCGGGCCAAAAAGACATCTTTGAAATTGTTGCCACAACATGAGGCAATACAACTAATTTGCATTTGTTTGATCATTAAGCATTATAGCAAAGAGTGTTACAAAGCCAGATCTGAGTGTCATCAGAAGTAAAGCAAGGGTTTTGTGTTTAGAGGTTTGAAAACGATGTTATAGCATTTAATGTCAAGAACTGATGAATTGCACAAAAATCACATAATAAAAAAAAAACAACAAAAAACATTTTTTGTGTTTCCTACAAAATCAGCTGATTGATTCTTGACTGACTCACGACTGAGCTCTCCACTTATTTGTTAAGAATCTACCACCTAGAGAGCGAAACACATTAGAATAAATCATACACATCTAAAACACAATGCTATATTTAATCTAAAATGGCCTAGTCCCTGAACAAGTATATACATCTTTCCATCTGGTTTGTGGCATATACATGTTTCAAGCACATGCTGATTATAAATGAGACTCTAGAACTGTATTCTATTGCACTTACAGACCTAATTTATTCTGTTTATCTTTCCCAGCTGCTAGACGCCTATTTCAGCAGAGCTTTTAAGGAACAGAAGGAGAAGTTTCTGAAGAATCACGGCTTCTCACTGCTGGCCAACCAGCTGTACATCCACCAAGGCAGCCAGGGGCTCCTTGAATGCTTCCTGGAGATGCTGTTTGGACGTCCAATGGGTCTGGAAGAAGAGTGAGTCTAGGGGCAGTGCGCCTGTCAAGCCATAACATCTAACACACCACAAGCACACGATCTCACATTAGTATACATTGAGTTTCCTGCTGGATAAGATATGTTTGGTGGATACATCTGATGTTTGCGCATGCTAGAACTTTATTTTTTTGTTTTGTCTTTCTAGCCTGGACTTGGAGGAGATGGAAAATATCTCAGCCTTCAGAAAGCGCTGTATCATCCCAGTGTTGGGGCTTATTGAGAACTCCCTTTACGAGAACTCATTGGTGCACAACATCCTTTGTATGCTGCTGCAGCTCATCAATGCCTGCCCCAAGCTGGCAGACATCCTGCTAGACCACGGGCTGCTCTACGTGCTCTTTAACACTCTCTCCACCCTTAATGGCATGGAGAATGGGTACGGCTGCCAAAACAGGATGATTCATTCAAACATCTCCATGGGTTCATAGGTTTTGTTTTGAGCCACTGAGCCAAGAATTAAATCATTAATCTTCTTACTCTTGGTTGATCTTGCATATTCTGACTCCTCGTGTTTCATACTCTTATTTTTTTTTTAATCGCTCTGCAGTATTCCCTTGAATGACTACAAGCTCCTGGTGTGTGACATCCAGCAGATGTTGGTAGCTGTGACTATCCACTCCTGCAGCTCTTCAGGGTCCCAGTACTTCCGCATCATTGAAGACCTCATTACCTTGCTGGGTTTCATGCAAACCAGCAAGATGCGTCGCACCCAGAGTGAGGATTGCATTTCTGAAATTCAGTTCACATGCAAAATAGATTGGTCATGGCATTTGTTATGTTCTGCTGTAGTGGATGATATCAAGCTGTCAAGCTGTGCTGCACGAGGAAACTGAACCATCACTTCATTATCTGCAACCATAGGTTGGAAAGAGAGTGGGGGGAAATATATATAACAATATACATATCATTAATATCTTACATTTCACCTTGCCTTTAAATGGTTTTCACTCATTTTCTTGTAGCTATATGAGAACTATACTACTCACTGGTCCTTACACAAACCAAAGAAATGAAGTTGCTCAAATTAGCTTGATGATTGCAAGCTGTTCCTTAAGTGTGTTTCATGAAAACTCTAATTAACCCGTTCAAATTGCTATGTAAAAAAGTTCTGCTCTCAGGCAGGTTTGACTCATTTTATTTTAAAGTAAACAAAGGACTTAATCTTAATGTTCTACTTGCAAAAATTCCCTTAGCAATTAAAAATGATTTAGTTTCAAGAGTGAACCATGCATTTGGATTTATCATATTTGACTGACATAGTAAGCAGATTTAGATAATAGATTACATAAATACAGATAAAAAAAAAATCATTTAGAAAATTAGTTAGAAATTGAATGAGTCTGTTGTTTTGGTTTTTATTTTTATTTTGCCAACAGCCATGTCATTCTCTTTTTCCAGAAATGGCTGTGGCTTTGCAGTTCCGAGTCCTCCAGTCAGCCATTGAGTTCATAAAGACGACAGCCAACCAGGAGCCCCAGAAGCTAAGCAGCTCAGTTAATACGCCGAGCTCTCCCCATCACGCCATTTATCAGAAGCGTAAGAGCATTCCTGGTGAGTTCTGCCGACTGCGTCTTCCTCAGTGTTGAGAAAGAAGTTTCATCTCACTGATCATCTCCTCATCCCCATCTGAAGGTTCCCTTGCCATGAAAGACTGCATTATCCCCCGCATCCCCAGACAGCACTACTGCTCCTATGGCCAGATCCCCATGTCCCCCCCTTTCAGCTTCCTGTCCCAGGACTCCCCCCTCCCTTCCCTCTCCAGCGCTCCATCATACATGCTCCTCTGTGATGCAGGTAGCTGGGACTGTGGTCCACAGTGGAGACTATCCTCCCATGTCCTGGGATGTTATCTCCCTTTTTTGCCGTGAACTCACTCTGCTCTTGATGCTCACTTTGGGAGTTAATTTGCCCAGTACACCTGGTGGTACTGGTGCCTTCATGTGTGCATGTTTGAAAGCATAACTAAATTGATGTTTGGCTTTTCAGCACAGATGGAATTTCAATCAGTAAATCCTAATCGGCTTTAGGATTTATGAGATACTTCCACAACTTTACTCTAAACTTACATTTTCAGAAACTTGTTTTTACACTTAGAAATGACATCATGTCATACATAAGTACATAACGTTATTATGGTTTTAGGTCGGCGGCGATTCTCTCTGGCCCAGGCGGACTCTCTTCTGATGCGGATGCGCTCTGTAGCCAGCGATGAACTCAACCAGATGATGCAGAGGAGAATGAGCCAAGAAAACCCCATTCGTGCCAGTGAGACTGAGTTTGTCCAGCGGCTGCAGAGGCTTGTGGTTCTCGCTGTCAACAGACTCATTTACTATGGTAAATAATGTAGTCTTTTCTAAATGATCACTTCTGGTGTTTTCTATTTAATTTCTAATCCACTTTCTACTTTAACGTGTGTCTTATTTCAGATGTGAGTCAGGACTTATTTGACCTGCTGAATATCCCAGACTCTCCAGACCACCAACTTTTCACATCAGATCCTGGTGATCAGCCACATGACGAGGGTGGTTCCACCTCGGTCCCGCACTCTCCAACTCCCTTCACTCTTCCTCCTGCCAACAAGAAGAGCTTCCAGAAAGACATCCTCAAACTAATGATGGATGGGATCAAAATTAGCCTGGTATTAAGACACTCATCAAGAAGTTTGCTTCCATTTTTGGACTTGCTATTTTAAGGATTATGTTAGAACGTGCCATAACTAATGCATCACTGGTGTTGTTGGTCCGCAGGGCAGCACGGGTCGAGGTGGAGCCCCACATCATCAGTGGCGAAGGATCCTCTGGTCCTGTCGGGACACTTTCAGAGTCCAAATTGGCCGTCTGTTGGTGCACACACTCAGTCCTACACTTCCTCTGTCTGACAGGAAGGAGGCGCTTGAGTTTGTGTTTGATTCCAGACATTTAGATATCCTCAAGGAGAGCCTTAGTCCAGGTCTAGAGGTACACGTGACGTTTATTTGTTCCTTTGTATTTTTGGCCCATGTAATAGAGCAGTCCTTTCTAGTGTGACTTTCTTTTAAAGAAAATGTGTAAATTGTGCAGTGTGTTAGATTTATCTTTTTTAGTCTGACAGACAAGCTGCCCGTACTCTGACTCTAAAAGCACTAATTTACGCGACCATGGGCTTGATTAGTCCAGGTACTTTGGGCTTGCTTCGGTTTTGGTTAATTATAGTATATAGCTGAGATAGGCTCCAGGCCACCGCAACCCTGAATTTGATTAGGCTGGTATAGAAAATGGATGGACGAATGGGCTTGATTATCCCCCATTACAGTAGTCTATTTTCACTGTTTGTCCTTTCAGGCCGTAATAAGTCATTTAGTGATAGAAGGCTTGTTCTGTGTCCATCATTGCTTTCACTTGCTTCAGACACAAATGAAACTTTCATCTGTGCTTTCTTTCACTCTGACTTTGACTTTCTCTTTAAGCATGGGCCAAAATTGTCTCTGTACCTGTATGAGATGCTTCACGATCACAAGGATGATCTCACTAAAGAGGAGCAGAGCGCCGTGGGTGTGTTCATGACTTCGCTCAAGCTTTGTGGTCATCGCTGCATCCCACCCAATGCCCCACACAAACAAGATCTGCTCACGGCCATAAAGGAGGTTTGTCCTGCAAAGACAAACTTCTTGTTAAAGGGAAAAGCTGCAGCTTCCTAGATTTTAATTAGATTTAATGTATTTGTTCATTTTTTGGAGTTAAGCATCCAGATATGTGCATTTATAAATTTTTGGTCCTTTTTAAATGCTAAGCACAACGTGCCTTGTTTTCTTATTCACACAGGAGAAATTTAAGTATGAAGCAGAAGAGAAAACAAGTAAAGTAGCATGGGAAAAGAAAATGGCAAACACTCAGAGAAAGTAAGTAGAGGTGCTTTTTTTGTCACCTTGTAAGATTAATATTCAGAAGGAGGAAATATATGAAACGTGTTTTTGTTTCCTTTTTCAATTCACTCTGTTCTGTGTTATTCCTGCACAGTCTTATCCAGAGGCTGGATGGAAAGTCAAAGGATATTTCCAAGATTGCAGCTGATATAACTCAGAATGTGTCTCTGCGGCAAGGCATGGAGAGAAAGAAAGTCATCCAGCACATCAGAGGCCTCTACAAGACCGACCTAAGCGCCAGCCGGCACTGGCAGGAGTTGGTGCAACAACTTACGCATGACCGGTGGGTGTGGATGTTTATCTTCATCTGTGCTCCAAATAGTGGAACCAAAAAGCTTTTTTTTTATATTTGGTTTTCATTTTCCAATATGTATACTGCCTCTTATTCTCTGAATTGTTTTTTCAATATTTTTGTATCAAGATTTAACAAAAGAAATGATTATCGTGGACCTGCAGAGAACCAGAATTTGCTCTTATGACCTGTTTCAGTGCGGTTTGGTATGACCAGACATCCTACCCAACATCCTGGCAGCTGGATCCCACCGAAGGGCCAAATCGGGAGCGAAGGCGGCTCCAGAGATGCTACCTCACCATACCCAACAAATACCTGCTAAAAGATAGACGCAAAGATGATGGTAGATCAACTTTATTTGACAAACATCAGTTTGTTGCTTGTTTGTTTTTTCCTCCCTTAATCTGATCTCCATGTTGCGTTCAGATTCAGTGAAGCCACCGCTTTCCTTCCTGTTTGAGGATAAGACTCACTCCTCTTTCTCCTCTACTGTCAAAGACAAAGCCACCAGCGAGTCCATCAGGTACACCTCTTTGCCTCTCTCAGCCTGTCAGCATGCATCATCTTTTTCTACTGTCTCAGAAAGTTAGGATACGTAAAAGAAGTGATTTGTGCTGCTTTGAAGCCTGGCAGCTGGATTCCATTCAGATGGTGTATCTCTTTTGTATAATAAAATGTTTTTGTGTCTTCAGGTTTACCAGACGGTGCATCAGTGTCGCCCCCTCCCGAGAAACAGCAGGGGAGCTGCTTCTGGGTAAGACACTGACCACTGCACACAGCTGCTCCCTGCATAATACAGTCAGCCGGTCACGAGGCATAAAAAATGATCTGCTCTCGCTGAGGCACAGCACTGTTACTCTGCCCTAAAAGTGTTTGCTATTTATTCCCACAGAAAAACATTTCATTGTATTTCTTTTAGTGCACTAAATCTTCTCACCCTGTGCTGTCTTCCAGGGAAGTCTGGGATGTACTTCGTGGAGGATAATGCTGCTGACGCTCATGAAAGTCAGGTAAGACCAGATGACTGTATACTGTCTACTATTTCATGTTTTATGTGCCTCTGTGGCGTCAACATCAATTGTGTTTTATTAGAGCCTTCATGGGGAGACCGAGGCACCCTCTTTCTCCTGGACGTACGAGGAAATCAAGGAGGTGCACAAGCGATGGTGGCAGCTAAGAGACAACGCTGTGGAGATATTCCTTACAAATGGCAGGACCCTGCTGTTAGCCTTTGATAACACTAAGGTGAGTCAGAAACTCAGCAATGGAAAAAAAATTATGCAAGTACTCAGTGGAAGATTTGATAATTGCATAAAAAAAAATTATCAGTTGGCTCATGCATAACATCGTATGTTCATCACATCTATGAGGTGATTATTTATTTGCATATATTATACAAGAGTCTGCTTATCGTTTGAATATTAACTTGTAGCCATACAGGGTGAGCTGTGATGAAGTGAAAAATGCACGTTAAATAATTTTTTAACGATTGTGTTCAGTTACTAGAACAAGTTTAGTTACGTGCCATGTACTCTGCAGGATGACATGTTGTTTGGCACTGCTGATGGTGACAAGCTGAAAGAAAGTAACAGGATTGAAGATTGTATGTTTTGTTTTTTTCCACCTCAGCAAAATAACATGGAAACCAAAGATTAATCAGCTTTTTATATCTAGATAGAAAACAGTTAGCATGCTAACATGCTAAAGTAAGATGCTGTAACAACAACGTGTTGTCGTGGTGATGATCACGTTAGCCGCACAGATGGAGCTGCTAGCATGGCTCCAGACAGTTAGTCTTGTGAACTTGCGATTTAAGAATTGTTAAGCATAAAAAGATGTTTAACAGTAGAAAGATTACAGGGTACACACACTGACAGCAAACCACAGACTTTGGGCATTAAAGTCATCCTAACTACTGGCGCCCTGACTAATATCTGCCTATTACACTTCCACATTTAGATTTTTATTGTTATTTTATGAAAATAATCAATTTATGTCTTTCCAACATTAATTATTGGATCTATGATCTGTTTTACCTCCTCTCCCTCACCTCAGTTTCCTGGTAAATTGGTTTCAGCTGCTCCAATAAGGTGAAGCAGCTTGTTTAGGCAGGTGAACTTGTTGTGACAAGAGAAATCACTTTTCCATTGTTGTGGTTGTGTAGTAAAGAAAACTGCACAGTAAAATATTTAATCTCAGGCCATGTATCAAAAGGTGGGATGCACCAAGGCAGTGTTGACCTGAGGAGACTCCGCACATAACTCAATCATGTGTGGAACATAGCTGTGACAGTCTGTGGTTTGTGGATGGACAATGTGCTGTGCTGTTATTAAATACTCAGGTACTGCTAACATGTATATCTGAGTATTTATAAATCCTTTAACTTTCAGTAATATTAGCATATCACAAATCATGATTTTTTTATGCTACCAAGCTATTGTAATGTAAACTTTACAATCATTGTTCAACAAGTTATTTAAACTTTCAACTTACATCTCAAAAGAGGATTACTGTATTTTTTATGTAGTTCTCCTGATTATGGCGAACCCCAAAGAAACTTTACAAATCCACTCTGAAGGAATTTCCTTTGTCCATTTAGTTTGTTGTCCGGTCTTTTTCTAACAAACTTGACAAAAATTTTGGGGTTAGAAGAACATTTTAAACCCAAACTCAGCTGGATCCCACACTGTGTGTTTGAGATTGTAAACCCCACAACATTAGAACATCAAGCTCAATCAGTTGTGATTGCAGTCTGTGATTTGTAGATAGGGTCAACACAAAGCAGTGTGGATGACTAGTGGGCAGCTAACAGTAAAAATAGTTTAATGCATCACATTTCACTCACCCAAACACAGTTTAGTTTTCACAGATAAGTATTCAACTGTTCATGTCGACCCTATAACACATAGATATGAGAAACAGACCAGAAATGTGAAAGCAACTGATTTAACAGTGAGTGCTAATGTTAGAAAAAAATTACTAATTTCCAGCCTTGAAAAGTTAATCTCAGCATGCAAATTAACAGGATTTGTTTGAATCTGTGAGACGACATATGTTTTTTACACAACGGAAATATGTTTGGTAGTCGCAGTCAGTAACTTTTAAACTGTCTCTTTGTCATCTTGGTTATTATTGTTCTAGTTGTTTTGCATGATCTTATGGTCTGTGTGCTCTGGCCTCAGTTCCGAGATGACGTCTACCACAACATCCTGACCTCTGACCTTCCCAACCTGCTGGAGCACGGGAACATCACGGCACTCACGCAGCTGTGGGGCTCAGGTCAGATCACGAACTTTGAGTACCTCACACACCTCAACAAGCACGCGGGCCGCTCATTCAACGACCTCATGCAATACCCGGTGTTCCCCTTCATTCTGCGAGATTACACCAGTGAGACACTCGATCTGCAAGAGTCAAACATCTACAGGTCAGTGCAGGACGGCAGCTCTGTTACTGTGATGGGGAATAAATATATTTAGAAAGTCAGATTGTCAGGTGCTGTTGGGATTAGTCTACAGCATTTTATCACAAATGTTTTTTTTACCTATTCTGATTTAAATTTTTATTATTTTATACTCTTCTTTAAGTCAGAGCTGTTCTGTTAAACCATCATAAACCAGAGCAGAAATGTTAAATTGACATATTGTTTTTACTTTTTTGATAATATGGGAGTCATTTCTAAGAGGACAATTGCAGTTGTGTGTCTGTTAAGCGATGTGGCTTATTTGTGCTTTGCTTTCATTTCATGATGCAGGAACTTAATCAAACCCATTGCAGTTCAGTCAAAAGAGAAGGAGGACCGATATGTCGATAACTACAGGGTAAGGCTTTGTGCACATCTTTGTTGCTTTTGCTTCACCTGAATGCCCTGGAGGACTCGGTAAGAAAACATTTAAAAATGTTTATGTTGTATGCACAGTACCTGGAAGAGGAGTACAAAAAGGGCATTCGTGAGGACGACCCCATGCCTCCTGTCCAGCCTTACCACTATGGCTCTCACTACTCCAACAGCGGTACTGTGCTCCACTTCCTGGTTCGAATGCCCCCATTTACCAAGATGTTCCTTGCCTACCAGGGTGAGTCACATGTAAAGCTTTAACTAAAAGTGAATATGAAAGATGTAAAGAATTTGGCACAAAGCTGGATTGTCCTCACAGCACTTTACCACAGCCATGTTGCATTTCTTATTTTCCACTGTAAAGCGTTTCATCTTCATGATTTCTCTGATCAACCTCTCTGTTTTCCCCTTTTTTTCTTTTTTTATATTAGTTTGTTTTTTATTCATCTGTGTTTCCCATCTGATCTTCCAAGGCATCTTTTTATGTGGTTGCAAATGTATTCAGCAAGCACGGTGTTTACGGTCATGAAAGGAGATGTTTTTCAAGCACTGGGTCGAATCTCTAATTAGATTTTCTTTTGGCCTCAATTAGACCAGAGCTTTGATATCCCGGACCGGACGTTTCACTCTATGAACACCACATGGCGTCTGTCCTCCTATGAGTCCATGACTGATGTGAAAGAGCTCATCCCAGAGTTCTTCTACCTCCCTGAATTTCTGGTTAACAGAGAGGGTAATTAATTTTCCTCTGTTTTTTATACCTTTACACCTGCTATTTATATCTATCTGTATTAACTTTATAAGTAAACTTATTTTTGTCCTTATACAGGTTTTGATTTTGGGGTCCGTCAAAATGGCGAGAGGGTAAATAATGTAAATTTACCCCCTTGGGCTCGCAACGATCCACGTTTGTTCATCCTGATCCACCGACAAGCACTGGAGTCTGATCACGTCTCCCAGACTCTGTGTCAGTGGATCGACCTGGTGTTTGGGCTCAAACAGAAAGGCAAAGCTGCTGTTCAGGCCATCAATGTCTTCCACCCGGCTGTAAGCAGCTACTGACTGCCACACTTGTTTGATACTTTTAGCAAAACCTTTTCTTTGTTGTTGTTTACACCAGCTTCATGTATTTCACAGACCTATTTTGGCATGGATGTGTCGGCTGTAGAAGACCCAGTCCAGCGTCGGGCCCTGGAGACAATGATCAAAACGTACGGTCAGACACCCCGGCAGCTCTTTAACGCCTCTCATATCAGCAGGGCGGGTCCCAGACTAATGATGGAAGGGGAGCTGCCAGCAGCCATGGGACTCCTGGTTCAGCTGGCTTTCAGAGAGACAAGAGAACACGCCAAGGAAATATCCTGCCCGGTAATCTCTTCTGGACTCATAGTACATCTGGCAAGATGCTGTGGAAGATTTGACATAATGCAACATTTAAGAAACTATCTTCTTCTCATCTAGCAGTTTTCTCTTCTTCCCCCTTAGAGCCCACTGCCATGGATCAAAGGTCTGAAGTGGGGTGAGTACGTGGGCTCACCATCTGCTCCAGACCCAGTAGTATGTTTCAGCCAGCCCCATGGGGAAAGGTTTGGATCCCTGCTGGCTCTACCAACTCGAGCTATCTGTGGTTTGTCCCTTAAATTCTGCCTCATGATGATTTACAGCAAGGAGCAGGGTAGGAAGACCGATGCTCATTCACAAGTTGGTACAAGATTTATTACACAATGCCCTGCTGATTGTTAAGATTTATATTCTCCTAGGTGTGCGAAGCATGCACAGCACAGACATCCAGTGGTCAGCCATCTTAAGCTGGGGCTATGCAGACAACATATTAAGACTGAAGAGCAAGCAGAGCGAGCCACCTATTAACTTTATTCAATGTTCACAACTTCACCAGGTAAACCTGTTACTGAAGCGATGCTTTTCTTCTATGTAAAAAAAAAAAAAAAGCTTTAAGGTTTCTCATATGCTTCCAACTATCCGACTCCCATCTGTTCTAGGTGACCAGCTGTGCCTGGGTACCCGATGGCTGCCAGCTATTTACAGGTAGCAAGTGTGGAGTCATCACCGCCTACAGCAACCGTTTTACCAGCACCGCGGTAGGTTACCATGGCGATGTCCCCCTCTTACCTTCCGCCTCCACATAAACAGCCACCCACCCATTCCACCCCCCCACCACCCTGGCCCCCTCCATACTCCTCTTTTTAGACAGCCTCACCGTCCTCAAACGCTCAGCTTCATTAGTCACATCACAGCTGCCCTTGAAACACATTTCCACTGAGCCTGTAAGTGGGATTAGGGGTGTGCGAGTTCAGTCATCAGAAAGGCCTTCAGACTCACATCTGTCCTCGCCACCAGGCAGAGATTTCCCGTTTCTCTTTGTCTGAAGGGTTTTTTACAAGCAGAAAATTTGAAAAGCTTTGTTGAACTTTGATTAGCAAAGTATATGTATATATTTTCTTTTTAGGAAAAGATAAAAGCAAGAAACAACATAATCCAGAGCTGAGTTACAGACACAGTTAGATCTGTGTGATGTCTGTATTTTGCTTTTAACATGTCTGGATTTGGGATCTTTCAACAGCCGTCAGAGATGGAGGTGGAATCTCAGGTTCACCTGTACGGGCACACAGGGGAGGTCACCGGTCTGTTTGTCTGCAAACCTTACAGCATCCTCGTCAGTGTGAGCAGTGATGGCACCTGCATCCTCTGGGACCTCAACAGGTCAGTGTGGTACGAATAGGAAGTAGCTAAAGGTTCTGGTTTGGTGAGTTTCTCAAGTGTTGAGTTCTTTGGTTTTTTCCAGACTCTGTTACGTACAAAGTCTCACTGGCCACAAGAGCCCGGTGACCGCCGTCTCTGCCAGTGAGACCACCGGTGACATCGCAACGGTTTGTGACTCAGGTGAGGGGCATCTTGTTCTATTACCTCAACGTTTATTGTGTCACACCTGCAGGGTAGAGATGTGTTTCCTGATCCACATTGTGAGTTATGAGTCCTATTTGTTTGTGTCCAGAGGGCGGAGGCAGCGACCTTCGCCTGTGGACGGTGAACGGGGACCTGATTGGTCACGTCCACTGCAGAGAGACCATCTGCTCTGTGGCTTTCTCCAACCAACCAGAGGGTGTGTCAGTCAACGTCATCGCCGGTGGTCTGGAAAACGGCGTTGTCAGGTAAGGAAAAACTCTAAATTCATGTGCTCCTGCTTTTTTATAGAATAATTTACACTTACAGATTTTTTTCCCTCTGACATGTTTTCAGGTTGTGGAGCACTTGGGATTTGAAACCAGTGAGAGAGATCACCTTTCCAAAGTCAAGTAAACCCATTATCAGGTATTTAAACAGCGCTACATCCTCCATGTACTTTCAATGCATTCACAAGTTCAAGTGTTTTATTTGTCACATGGACATACAAGATGGCAGTGAAATGCAGTTGGACATGCTTCTGAGAAGGGCTGCACGATATCAGGAAAACATGAAATAACACTGTTGGAAGTTGTGATGAAGATATGATCTGTGATAAATAAATAAAGCTGCTGATATGATGTGTTCACATATGGAACCCCACTAGCAAAACTCTCAACCACAGATGTCTGCTGAAGCTTGTGTTATAATAACATTGGTAGCATGTTTTAGCTAAAGTTAAATTTTAGTAACTCGTCTTTTTAATTAGAATCATTTGGTCAGAAACACAAACACATACAGTGTCTTTCAGCCTAAAGACCAGGGATAAATTAAAAAATTCCCAGCGTTTGCAACAGTTTGAAGCTGTTTCTTCACCAACTTTTGATAAATTGTAAAGGAGATTTGTTTTATATTCTAGTGTGGATTGTTAAACGCAGTTTCTGTCAGATGACTCGGAGTTTTAGACATTAGGCTAATATGAAAAACAGAATAACTTTGATAACACCAAGTAAATGCCCTCATCAGTAACTGTGGACCGCTGTAAAACATCATCAGTCCAGATAGACGAAGCGCTGTTCTTGTTGGCAGATACAAAGTAATTAGCACTTGCAATGAAAGCGGCGCCGCAATAGACAAAATGTCGGCTGGATTCATCTCTAGCTCCTTGTGGTTGTACTGTAGGTGGCAGTGGAGAAGAAACGTGTCTCTTGGTGTTTGGCACAAGTATGCAACATGTATTACAGAGTACCTGTGTTTGTTGTATGTCATCTCTCTTCTCACCAATGTAGTTAAAAATGGAAGACGTGCTTTTCCGTTTAGCCACAAGTTCTGCATCCACCTTTTCCTCGCTTTTCTCATTACCTTCCACCATCAAAACGCTCACTCCATGTGCTCCAGTGCTGCAGCCATTAGCATTTACATGGAGCGTCCAGGACAATAACAGTCCATTTGCTTTTGACGGGCACAGAGTTGAATCCTCAGCAGCCTTTGGAACAGAGTTGCTTCCTTAAAATATGCAAATAGGGTCTACTATTAATCGCAGTTTAAGCAGTTGTTGCAATATGTGTATCACAAAGGCTAATATCGAGATGAAGGTATATTTTCAATATATGGTGCAGCCCTACTTCTGAGGCTGTACAGTCATAAATTTAACACCCAATAAAAATTACACCACAGGTGTCACCACTTGTCACCTAATATACATTTCCTCATTATAATTGTTTGAAACCTTGATGACAATGTTGTCTCCTGTCCGCCTCAGCTTGACATACTCATGTGATGGCCACCACCTCTACACAGCCAACAGCGAGGGCACAGTGATGGCGTGGTGTCGACGAGACCAGCAGCGCATGAAGCTCCCCATGTTCTACTCCTTCCTGAGCAGCTATGCTGCAGGCTGATTGTGTGTGTGTGATGTTTACCGCTGTCCACTTCTCAGCAAGTGGACCCCCGTCTCCCCCTCTTCCTCCTCCCTTCCCTCCTGTATGCACTGACAGGGAGGAGAACAAGTCAGCATGGCCTCAACCTCTGAACCCGCCCTGACTTTTAATAATGCCATCCCCAGCTGAGCAAACTCTACTACTCTCAAGATTTAGAAATGATTATGAAGATAGTTATATATATATGTATATATATATATATACTGAAGAGAAAATGTTGGAGGAATGGATGAATATATAGCTGAGACTGCAACAGACACTTTATAAAAAATGTATTTGAGTGTTTTATGTTTTAATCTTGAGTTCTTTCCTCTGTTTTTTTGTTTTGTTTGTTTATTTGTTTTTGTTTTTTGTTGGTTTGGTTTTTTTTTTGTAAACATATCTGCCTGAAAACGATTTAACCGTTTCCTGTAAGCTGCTATCGTCTGGTCAAAGCCAGGCTCAAAAGAGTGAAGAATCCCCCCCTCGTCTCTCACCTCCAGTCTCCCACAGGGCGATGGCTGACAGATTTTTGCCAGAGTTCAGCAAGTGCATCCTGCTGACGCTGCAGTAGCTGAAAGGGAAAGAGCCCCACCTCGCTTCTGTCACAGGGAGACGTCCCGCTCTGTGGGAGTGAGGCGCCCCTCTGCTGGGCTGTCTGCTTTGCTCTAGTCTGAACATTACTGTCATGGCCCTGCTTCACTTTGTATCTCAGCTCAGAGAAGAGATTGCAGGGGTTACAGGGGAAAGAGACAGGATGGGATGAATTGTACCTTGTGCTGCCTGTGATTCTACCCTGTTTCTGCATGCTTGGATGATGCTGACCTTGACTGTGAGAATGTGGATGTGACATTTACTGTTAAGAGCTCCTTGTTTAAACCTGCCTTGGCTGCACCTGTCTTTTTGCATTTAGAAACGTTGATACTCTTAATCATTTATTTGAAACATCGCATAGGCTCATCTTTCCCTCCTCCTGTGTCTTTTACTGGTGGAACCTGTCTGCCACTCAGATGCACTAGAACTATTTTCACTACTTTAACAGAGCATTCTGAAACTCTGCGAAGGCATAAAAGCAAACGGTGTTGGTAGCCCTCAGCTGGATAAAAAGCAGTCATTTTTTATGAGACATCTTTAGGACTTGTGCAGCATAAATTAAAGGAAGAGCATCACGTCAAGCAAACTTGGCTTAAAGAGTGCTCAACTTTTCTTGCACTGATGAGTTTCTTTCTTAAACGTATACACTACGTTCATCAGTCTGGTGATCAGACTACCAGCCGTTTCAATGCTTAACCCACCTTAGGGTCCATACAGCTTCCATTTACATTTCCATCTCACTGCACTTATAGCTTGGTTGTGATGAGTCAAACGGTACTCAGAAGCACTTTTTATCTGCTGCTGTTTGATTCAGAAAGAGCCAAAACTCTGTGGTCTTCGCATGAACTCAGCTTTGATTTAATGCCACTAATAAATCAAATCTAATAAGCAATATCTGAAATTAATCAGTTTAAAAAAAAAAAAAACTAAAAAAAAAAAACTGGTCCATATGGGAGGAACCAAGACTTTTCTTTCTTTCTTTTTTTAACACAGCTAGGAAGCACGTTGTTAAAATAAATGATATCTTACAGCTCACACATTTGTCCATAAGAAAGGGAACTTTTCTTAATATATCATCATTCCTTTTTGTGTCATTGGCTTGATATTTTGTTGTTGTTTTTTCTCTCATTTTCTCCGCAGCTTGTCTGGAATTTGTGCAAAATGTGCTGTTACTTTGTTTACTAAGTGTCTTCATTACTTATGTACAAACAAACATTTCCTCTACGAAACTTTTTTTTTTTTTTAGAAAAATGTACAACCTGCAACCTTCCTCTTGTCTAGGACGCCCCAAATGTGAGTTTGTGTAAATGTTATTTTTTTCTTACCTTTTTTTTTAATGTGAGAAAATTACTAAAGGCAGAAAGGAAATGTGATAATGGGGTTTCTTACATAAAGTATTATTTTTCTGTTAAATTGTGCATATAGATTAAGTTATTCAGATCATTTAGTGTTCTATTGTTTCTGGACCCCTCCAAGCCGGTTTTTGCATGTTGGCTTCATGGACTGAGGATGTTGTATTTTTTTTTTTTTTTTTTTTTTTGGGTTGTAAATATATGTCCGTGTGTGTATGTATGGACAAACAAGTGATAATTATATTATAAATATATAAATATATATAAATATTTGAAGAAATATTACAATATCTTGTTGAGTTCTTTGTGTGGAGAAAGGTGCGTTCAGGGACATCTAAAATAAGAAGGAATCCAGTTGTTGCTGCACAGATCAGAATATGGATATAAAAAAATATAAATATTTTTTTATTATTATTATTGTTTATGTTTTTTGTTTTTATTTACTTAAGTCTATGGTGTTCGTCCAAGTAGTGCTTTCGTGGAGGATGAGGCCCATCAGTTACTATTGGGGAGGGAGGGGGGACCCAGTGATGTCAAGCTGATGTAAAATGAAACGGGGAAGCCTGAAGATCTCTGGTGCTTTCTTTAGGAGTAAATTAGAAAAACAGTAGCCCATAATTTGAATAACATGCGTCGTCGGTGCGTTTAAGGGCCAATTTGTAAAGTGGAAACGCGTCGTGGCTCGTTGCTGCTGCAGCTCCTGGTCCGTTGATCGAGTGCTCCCTGCCCCACAGCCCGTATCTCGTCGTCACACAGAGGTTTCCCCCCCTGCTGCATGCGTAACATCTCTCCAGGTCCAGCCGCGGTGCTCACCAAGACCTCGCCGCTTGGATCACATCTTCCTACACGGAATACGCACGACTCACACCGCGCGAGCCGCTGAGGCCAAATTGAAACGCTAGGATTCACCACCTCCGGGTTCAGTCCAGACCAGAAGCGAGGCTGGGATTTCCTCTTGTCATTTGATATTTGACAGATCCTCTCTTTTATTTTTGTGAGTGTGTGTGTTGGGTGGAGTCAACCCGGAATTCTCCAAATTGGAAAACCACTCGCACATTTCAGGTAAGTCGGCGGCTGTAGCCTGTAAATGTGCACATAGCCGAGCAATGCAGCGAGGAGTCTAGGGGTTTTATCTTTAAAATCCATGGTTTTCTTCCATGTGTGCATGGCTGTTTTCTGCTCTAATCAGGGCCGCAGCTCGTTCTGACAACAATTTAATCTCTTAGAGAAAAGAGTCAGCCGTGTTTGACAGATATGCACCAACAATTAGCATCGTTACACTTGGATAAAACGACACAGACGCGAGCACAGCCCCGAAAGCAACCGAGTATCCATCAGGATGGACGGATCGAAGGGAAACATAAATGGGAAAAGGCCTGGTAGCTTCATGCAAGGGTGTGATTAAAAGCTATAAATTGGTTTTAGAGCCACGAAAGGGAGAGAGGGGGAAAAAAACGAATTCGACGTCTGCATCCTTAGTTTACAAATCATCTGCTTCATAATTTCCCTTTTAAAGCGTTTTTATTCGTCGAAAATAAATGATAGGGAAATGGGTGGATGGAGTCCACATTTAGTATTTTTATTTATTTATTTATTTTTCATATCTTAACACTACCACATTGTTACAAAACACATCTGTGTGTCAGGTGCCTCCGTGTCTGCCAAACTGGGGCAATTCAAATGTGAGGGGGGTCAAGGGGCCTAAAATGAGAGCAAGATTTAATCATTACATAAACTGGTTTACAAGGATGGCTGCAGAAAACATTCTGTAGCTGCACTGAGGCATTTTTTAGAAGAAACTTGTGCAGATGATGGTCAGAAGTGGACACATTTCCTCCAGGTTGCATGTAGGTGGAGGCAAGTTGCAGCTCTGACTGCTTGTAAGGGGTCCCAAGACCTGGTAGTGAATGCATGAGGCGACAAAAGCCCCCAGATTTCTCCTAAGTGCACTTGAGAAAAATCACAAGTCACCCCCCATCTAACTGCTTCTCAGAATAATGTGACCAGATAAAAAAAAAGAAAAAAAGAAACTCTTTAGGCCTGTCTCCGGGTGAAATGGAGTTTGGTTATTGTGGAGATTGACTCTTTTTTTTGTCTCTGCTGTCACAGGAGCACCATGAAGGACGGCATTGCCAACAACAGCACGGCCAGCATCTCCCAAGCCAGAAAAGCTGTGGAGCAGCTGAAGATGGAGGCCTGCATGGACAGGATAAAGGTACAGGGTTCCCCCTTTTATTTAATCATAAGCACATTTGTCTTGTATTTTCTATTTCATTAGAAAACCCTACAAACCAAAGTCATCACTCAAAAAGTGTTGATGCTTCTGAAAGTATCTACTGATATAGTTGTAACTCATTGGATTTAAATGTGCAAAGTTTGTCATTTTAAACATCAAAGCATTTTTTTAAAAGACCTTTGGGTTGAGTCCTGCATTCGCTATTGATTAGTGTTTGTTATCTCTGTCCACAATGAAGGCACTGAAGTAAATCTATGGTATTTTTAAACCTGTGTCCTGTTCTCATCCTTTTAGATTTAAATTAATAATTGAAATCAGTCCAATATTGAGGGAGAGTGTCACAACAAGCAGAAATGGCTGCAGGGTAATCTCATGGGCCAATTTCCAGCACAAATGTTTTTTTTGTTTGTTTTTTTTTTGGCTGCTCTCAGGCTCTTATTGTTGTGTAGCTGAAGGTAAACACAGGTATTAGCTGCCTGGCATGGACATTTTGCTAAATTTACGTGGGTTCCTGTCCAGGTTGCTAACTCTTTCACATACTGTGTGCTGGTTTGTTAAAAGTTGTGAACAGTTCTCCGTTTAGCATGAAGTTTGCACTGCAGTGGCAGAAATTGATGTTGGAAAGGTTTCACATTCCTAGAATAAGACAAGATTCACACATAATCATGGGAAGATGGGGATTTTGTAAGTCTGATAGTAGAAGGTCCAACTCTTGAGCAGTAGTTTCCCTCCTAGAACACCACTTCCACACGATTCAGGGTCTTTCTGCCTCTATCCTCCATGTCTTTTCTTCTATTTGATTTATCTGGTTGGAACAAATATAGCCAACCAGTGACTAAGCATGGTCCTTATAATGTAATCTGCTTTGCACATCCTTTGCTGCTGATTCAAATCACTTCACAAAAGAACTTCCTTTCATGCCACATAGAGCCTTTTTGTTGTTGTTGCTCTCATGTTTTAGATTTTTCCCTACTTTTGCACACCTGATTCAAATTAAATGGTTCGCCTCAACAGCATGTCTTCAAGTTCTCCACGAGCCTTTTTATGATCCAATAATTTGAGTTAGGTGACATGTAAAACCTGGAGAACAGTGGCCCTGGAGGACTGGATTTGCACAAACATGATTTACAACCTGGCAACAAAATCAGTATTTCTTAGGACCTTTACGCAGGTGTCGCACAAATTCTGTAAACAGCTGGGTTGTCCGAGTAGCGGCAGAATAGAGACTGTACGTGCTAAACTCAGGTTAAATAGTCACACATACATACAGCAAAGAAAACAAAAACATCTACAAAACATGATGTTCATTTCTTCTAAATACTACAAATACGTATAAAACCTGCAGCTGAAAGCTGCCCATCCTCTCTGTTCTTGTGGAGCAGCAGATCTGGGAGGCCTCATAAAGATTCTGTTTTCTTCTAAAATATTATCTTTATAGTCACTGTGATCTTTATATGGTTGAGGCCGGTTTCTGCTGCAAAACATGCAGAGACTAAGTGTAGGTGCAACATTATTAATGAAGGACTTCTTGTGTAACGTAAACATCCCTGTTATGGAGTCGGTAGGCTCCTCGTGTGTTCAGGGAATCGTTGCCCCACAGCCCGAGGTTGTACGCTCAGCATTCTTGCAGCCATGCGCCATCGTCCTTACTCAGCACAGCAAAGGCCACATACGAGAAATCCTGCAAGGGGATTATTTCCACCTTTAAATAAAGGTTTGGAAGATGTATCAAAGTTAAAACATATTGGAAGTCTTCGCTTTAGCAGTTGAAGAAGTTATTTAAAACATCTTTTGGTTTTTATGTTAGCTTTTCCAACAAAATGAGGGTAATATCTGGTCTCAGTGTTTCTATATAAACCGATATCTACATGAAAGTGTATTTCATTTGCAAAAAAACAGAAGCTTTTGGATTCTGTTTGCAGTCTGAGTTGTATTGACCTTTGTGTTGGGCTCTTGCAAAAGCAGGTAAACAATCTGTCTTAAAAGTTAATAGGAGGAAAACAATCATCAAATAGCATTTTACAAACCACCAGCTATTGTTAGATACCAATGCATTTTTAAATTAAGATATTCTTATGAAGATAAATTAATAGGATGATGTCAGATATGTGGAAACCTTTAGATGTAGACCAGAAGTTGGCTGTTCACCCCAAAAGTTAAGCCATTCAATAGCAGCTTGTTTGTTTTTTTTACATTGATCTGTGTGCTGTTCATGCTTGACGTAATCAAGGGGAAAGTTAAGACAAAATGACAATCAGCTGAAATCCATCGATGCTGATGCACATGAGTTGGTTTAAAGTTTTGCATGGCCAGTGGTGCTTTGACGAGAATGTGGATCATGATTTTGTGGATGCACCAGAATCAAAAAATAGTTGGTTTAAAAGAATTCTGACATGATTGTTGTCAGATTGTCCGTGATAGATACCGGATGGACATTCACCTCTGTCTCTGTCTTAAATGACTATCTGCTTGTTTTGTTGTCAGCCTTTTTGTATTTTAAGTTCCTTTAAATAGATTCATCATAGTGTCAAAAAGAAAATGGCAACAAAATATGGCAACAGTATTGAACAGAGTTTGTGTTTGCGTTGTACTTTAAAAGCATTTGAGGCCTATTAGCTTTAATAATACAACATACAGATAAACATACACATGTTCGTGCTCTGTCTTACAGCCCCTTCCCTAGAATCACTGCCTGAATACAACCTATAAATGATGTTTTATTTCTCTGTTCTCAGACCTTTTATCTAGGCGGCTTCAGCTCAGTAATGCAGTGTCTGTTTTTAGCGAGTTAAATTTCCTTTGATTAGCTGATTTCTGCACCCTCCCTGGGATGAAGTTTTGCTTTTCACCGTTTTTACACCAAACGTAAAAGCTGTCTGGAACCAGTTCGGTTTGCATGCTACCTTGATGGTGTTTGTGTTAAATGCAACAAGAGGCACTGGGTTCACATGCAAATTTTCTCTTTGAATCACTGCTTCCTCTTTTCCTTATCAGCTATATTAATGTTCAGAGAAAAACTAAATGCGTGCCTTAATGCTTTTAGGAGGACAAATCTACTGACTAAGACAGCCGGCTACATTAGGCCAGGGACATTTCTTAATATGATCATCCTTAAAAACAAAAGGAGGGGGTTCTTAAAACTCCGAGCGGTTAATTATCAGATGGTTATTGTTCTCTGATAAACAGGCTGCTGTTTATGTGCAGGAACCACTTGGCTCATCAGATGTTTCAATCCAAGCCATCCTTTATTAAAAACCCTGAAACACAGAAGGGCCACTGAAGGATAACGTGGATGGAAATGAAGGTAAAGAAAAGCACAGAGGAAACAGACAGTTGGGCACGTCTGGTGATCCCTTAAATTTAATTAAAGGATCTGACAAGGGAGAGTATGTATCGGTGACGAGAGCAGTCTGTGCTGCTGATTGAGGGATCACCACTTTCTCATTAATTGCTCAATCAGCAGAAGGAATATGGTCCATGCTAATTAGAAGGTCTCTCCTTCCATCATGTGGCTGCAGTGTAATTACAATCAGCCTTTTTGTCCTGTGGGGCTAATGAAACCTTGGCTGGAGTTAATATCATTTCTTGTTTTACTTTGATTATAAAAATAATTAAGATGTTTACTTGTGCTGCAGAAGAAAGTTTAGCTACTGTGACTGGTGCACGAGTCATATAATGTGTAGGTCTGTCGCGATAAGCAATAAGCCAATTAATTGCACGGTAAGAAAAAATGAGGGCGATAAGTTTACCAGCTGCGATCATTTTTATTTATTTTTAATTTTTTTTTCTATCTTACTTTACCATAGACTGTGTATGACAACAGGTTTCACTATGGAGTATCTCGACTGAACGCTCTCGTTTCTTGCGGACTGATCTCTCTAGTATCATACTTGACGGCAGCATGTTGCAGCACGAGACCGCGGTGAAGCACCTGCGCGAACCGCTATGCCGCATTTGTTTTACAGGGCTGCCAACTCTCACGCATCGGCCGTGAGACTCGCGCATTTGAGTGGCTTCTCGAGCTAAACCTGCGATTCTTACGCTGAATCATGTAATGAGTCGTATCGAGTAAAATTGCTGCGAACACTTTCTCATTTATTGTCTCGCTGCTCCCCACATGAAGGCAGAACACACACATGTAGCCTACAATGTCAGTACAAAGCCCCATTTCCTGGTCTACCGTAATAACCCCCGTAATGCCCCTGTCTGAGGCCCATGTTTAATATTTTTTTATAGATTTTTTTTGATGGCAATTTTGTTTACAGAGCAAAGATTTTATTATCCATCATACTTTTTCTTTTTGTTTTTGGTTGTGTTTGATTTTCGTTCATTGTTAATGAGACTGAGAGTCCATTCTATTTATTGTTTGTGTTTTGTTATTTAAAATTTCTGCCATTTCCAGTGTAAAATGTTCTTTAGAAATTAAAGCTTATTGATCTTTGAAACTGTGTACTTGCATTATTATGACATTATCATTATATTAGTTGAAAATGGTCTCAAAATGACAATGTTAGCGCTTATCGCAATAATTTCTGAGAAAATTTATCGCACAGCAAAATCTGTTATCGCGACAGGCCTAATAATGTGTGGTTAAAATGGCTAATGTTTTTTATCTTATCAGTAGATACTTTTCGGTACAACTTATATAATACTACTTTAAGTCTGACCTTATTCAGTTGGTATATTTGTAAACAGTTACAGACTGATAATTGGGCATTTCATTGCTATATTAATTTTCTACACTGATGTGTCTTTAGAATGGCAAAAACATGCTTTATTTTGTTATTAAAATCAGGTTTTGTCTATTTTAGCATTGAAACCTTTTGTATACTAAAATGTCACAGATACATAGAGTAATTTGACTTATCAGCTTTTGTCAAACCAAGAAGAATCACTAAGAAAATGTAATTGTAGCAGAGTAGCAGTTTAAAACACACCAGATGGAAAAAGCTGGCGACAGTACAGGTAGAGCAGAAAGCTAACGGATCGATGCAGAGAGGTAGCCATGCATAATGTTGCAGCTTAATGTCCAGGGCAGCTGGATGTTATCTTACAAAAGCATCCTAGGGTCCAAATCAGTTGGAAGTTGTATTTAAGCTTATATTTAATTTATAACTTAAAAATGCTATTGTTTTCTGATAAATATGTGGTTGTATTGACTTTGATGCAAGAGAGAACTTCCTGTGGCGCATCTCCTCTTTTTAACCAAACTCAAAGTTAAAACTTTGTTCAAACTGAGACAAATTATTGTAATTATTGTATTTCTGAAGGCAAAATGTTTTTTTCATTCTTATTTGTTGCAGGATTTCTAGTGCTCATTGTGTCGGGACCTGCTTTGCTGTAGTTGGGTGACAGGCAGAGAGCCATTACAAACTTCTAATCTTTTCCAAACAGAGCCACATTGTTCTAATACATACATACATACATACAGAACTTATTTAAGGAGCATTTCCGCACTTAGCTTAACTCTTCTACTCGTCAGAAAGAGTTAGAAAGATTTGTTCTGCTCTTTGGGTCAACTCAGTACTGAATAACCTGCATGCACTTGTGCCCAAGATGATAATGTGTGATGAAATTGTGATCTTGTATTTAAAAAAAAAAAAAAAGAAGCACTGCCTCTAGCACTACATGACAGCACTTGGGTCCAACTGGACTCACAGCAGTCTGACTACTTCTTGATTATGATGTCCCACCCTGTTTGAATTATTGCTTGTGTTGTTCTTACTCTCAGATGCAAGTCACTTTGGATAAAAGCGTCTGCCAAATGACTGTAGAATAGAATAGAATAGAATAGAATAGAATAGAATAGAATAGAATAGAACATCCAGAATGTAGTCTGGTGTCTTGCTGAAAATAAACAAGACACTCAATTAAAATAGACCTCATTTGGATGGCAGCAGGGTTCCCCCATAATCTGAATACAAAGCTCAGCAGACCTACACAGATGTACATGCTAGCCGTGATATGAGCATTAATGCACCCATGCCATGTGGTCTTCCTAAAGTTTTACCAACTGAATGCAGTGTTCATAGTTACACATGGAAATGAGAGTTTGATTTTGTTCAACTATTTAAACGTTTTCCATCTGGCTTCAGCTCATGTAAAGTTTGTTTCTGGGTCTTATGTGTTTGTTTGTTTTTTGCTGCTGTTGGCTTTGCTTGAACCAGAACTATTTTACCGATGGCACCCTGTGGCCATCAGTAATATAGCACATGAAGACGTCTTTATACTGACTTCATGTACAGCAAAAGATAATAACATGACTGTGCCCATCTTTCATATAATTTATGATTTTAAGTAGCACCAACTAACTGAGCCAAAGTAGTGATTTCCATTACTGAATCATGAGTTGTGATGACCATCACAGCAGTGGGTACTTGTTTTTCAGCCTTGTTTACTGTTTTTTTTTTTTTAATTGGTTTTTAAAATGTTTTGATGATGTATTCGTTAATGTGTTTAAATATTCAATTTTCTTATGTTTAGAAAAATTATCTCTAAATTGTGAAACTATTTTTTCTCACATTATCAAGTTAACGAAGGATGTTCTTTATATAACTAATCATGATTAATTATGAGATGTTCCACCAGTGTTTTTTACTAGACAGACCAAACTTCTTTTAACATGTAAAAAAAAAAAAAGTTAGCCTGCTGCTATGCTAAGCTAAAGCAGTAAACATCATAATATTAACATGGTTGCATTTATTAAGCTCATGTGAAACAAAGTATCCTGGTAAAATTAAATAATATAAGTCTTTTCTTGTTAATAAATCCATGAAAAGCACAACGCAAGTTGCCTAGCTAAAGTTTGATACAGCTTATTCATTCAGTATGCCACAGTGTAATATTCCAGGAAATAGTCACCACCAAATTCACCGGTTTGAGTAGCGTTTACTGAAAATGACATTGCCCTGCCATTCCAGTAAATCACTCTTTGTTTAAAAGTGAAATAATATATCTGTGATCTACATGAATGCCTGCTTTTGGCGTATTAGAGATATGTGCTGATCCCAGCTGCTAGCATGGATTTGCAGTCTTTTATACTCATTTTCATTTTACACTGCAACATTGCAGAAAAAGTGTTAATAATCTGTGTTCAAGACCAGAGATAATAGGCAGCATCATGGATTGTGTGTGTTGTATTCTCCCGTGATAGCAGCAGTGGGTGAGGTGAAGTGGCAGGCAGGAGATCAGATGGCTTGGTCCTCCATGCAGATCCCTGAGCCCTTACCGTCCCTCTGTTGCAGCTGCTCCTCTGCTTTCCATTTGGCGCCTCCCCTCCTGTAACCTCCCACTCAGTTCCCCATTGGAAGCATGCATTCACATACAGTCTGGTGTACTGTAAAATTTGTAGTGACTGTTTGACTTTAAAAGGAACAATTCCATTAAATTCTTTTAGTATTTATTGTGCTGTACTTGATTGTTTCACTGATATTTTATTCTTTTTTATTTATTTATTTATTTCTTTGTTGCCAATTATAGAAAATGTACAACAAACTGAATTTGTTGTTTTACTTTATATTATTTATTGAATCTAATAAAAACTAGAATGTTATATTAATAATTTTGTCTCAACATTTCAGGTATCCAAAGCAGCTGCAGATCTGATGGCATACTGTGACGCCCACATACGCGAGGACCCCCTCATCGTGCCCGTCCCCGCCTCCGAGAACCCTTTCCGGGAGAAGAAATTCTTCTGCACCATCCTCTGATGACCTGTGGGTAGAGCTGTACAGGCGCAGGCATGGCGTTGCCTGGCTTCTCTGTCTTCACCACACCTGAAGCTACTGGCCATAGGCATTGAGTTGAGTTTTGCCTGGTGGACACTCTGTTGTTGGTCAGCTCTGTCCTGGTGGCTGAAGGTTTTGGGGGAGTCAGCTACCAAACTGGCAACCCAGTGAGCGTATCATGTCTTGTTAAATAGGTTTGTTATTGCTTTGTTATTAGAGAACAGCCTTGCTCAGTGCTTAATGAGATGAGAGATGTTTTTTTTTTTTTTCTTTTATTGTGCTAGATCTTAACTTGCCTCAGGAAACAAAAATTTGCTCGGTGTCTACAACTTCTTTTCTTTATCAGTTCTCTTTGCCTGAATAAAAATCATTCTTTTTTTTTCTTTTTTTTTGCACTATAGTGAACACAATTACAGTTATTTTTATTTTCTCCCTCCCACTGCAGAGTTTGACTAACTGTAGCAACACTTAACTGGGAGCACCACTAACAATTGACACTACTGATTAACCTCCATGTTTTAGTGCTGCATTGCAATCATAAACAGGTTAAAGAACAGAATAAAAAACTTGATCTTGTGTAGTTTAAAGGAGGAGAAGGAAGGGGCTGCTCATGTCTGCAGCAACAAAAATAAATAGAATCTATTTATTAAATGGTGCATTGCTGATGTTCCCAACACCTTCTTATGATTCTTACAGAAAACAGCCCTTAAATCAAAAATATTTTATTAATCTGTCGTTTCCTTCTCAGACTCCCTCTAAGGCTGGCTACCGTTGCCATTCTGCTTCATTCACTTCAAATCAGACACTTTTATCTGGTCTTTCAGCTCCCGACAGGAATATTTTTACAACTTGTAGAACATCTTCTCTTCTAATTTTCCCGACTTTGTCATTTGTTTTCCGGGCATGTTTCCTGAGCCTGATTCTTTTTGCCTGTCCTAGAGTGAATGGCAAGGCCTTTGACATAAATGCCAAACCAGAGGCCTGCATGTTTCTCTGCTCCTTTTTGGACAGCCTCCTCTGTTTCTGAGGGACTGTCAGTCTTTTAGAGTGTACAGTATGTTACAGTGCCAACTTCTGTGAGAGCAGTGTGATCCTCACACCGTGGTCCCGCAGCCTCTTTTTCCTTTTTTGTTTGTATTTTGGGAAGAAAAAGCACACTGTTGAAATATTTCCTTTACATGGTAGTTAAATAGCATTTGCTAATTTTTACAACAAATTGTTATGATCGTTACTAATCTTGTTATTATCAGTAGTAATATTAAATATTTGTTGCACAGCACTGACAGCTACATGACGTGTAGTGCTACTAAGCTTGTATGATACCTAGAAATAACATTTATAAATCATGCAATTATTAATACTATCTAAGTATTTTTTAAAAACAACGATAAGGGTTGTTTACATTATATGATCCCTTTGCTGGTTCAGGCTTTTTGCATCGCTGTTATTGGAAAATTGAGAGAAATTTCCCTCCTGATACTTGAATTGCCAACCCATTAGGAATCCGAACCTCTTAATACTGGACTGTTACAAACCATTGCAGTCTAATTATTTCCAGGATAACTATTATCTAGAAAACCTGAGACTGATCTCAGGGCTCTCCCATGGATCTCATCTAAAAATGGTGCCAAATCTGTAACGATAAATATACAACTAGAGATGAATATTGCATGGATTCATTTCTACCTATGACAGAGAGAACTATTATGATATAAAAGTTTGACTCTTCATTGACTTTCTGGGTGCTACTTTGCACATAATAATCTCACTGGAGTCCAGATATGTCAATAACGTGCAGTATTCTTGAATGGTATTATCGTTTTGGGGAAAAAAAAGCATTTAAATAGCAGGCTTTGTAAACCCTTTGATGGATCAAATGAATAAAAGGAAAAAGGTAACCCATATCTTGTCTTCAGTCTCTCTATATCATGTCTTTTCACTGAGGTTTATAGCTACAGTCTGATCAAAATAAGAGCATAAAACGCCCCTGGAAATCTTTGAGGAGCTGACAGAAGAACATCATATTAAGATTCTGGTGTGTGGTGGAGACCTCCTGTGGCCGAGCTTTTGTTTGTTAAAGCATTTTCTTTATTTAAGGAATATTATGATTCAGTTTGGCCACAGCTGGTTTCTCCTACACAGGGCATGCAGAGAATAAGCAATGATTCGCAGGTACTGCTGTTTGCATGAAGGATGGCTCCAGTAATAATTTGAGATATGGGCCGCTGAAGTTTGCATTCGCACTGTTCGCTGTTACTCCTTCATGAATCCATCCCTGCATCCATTTACAGCCTCACCAGGGGATAGACTGAAATGGCCACTTTCCACCAGATTTGGTTGATGATTGTCCTTTAAATACATACACTGCTCCAACTATATTTTACTTCTAGTTGTGGTCTATGACATAAAAGAACCAAAATGGCTTTTTTAAACATGTTTGGCTAAATTAGCAAGCTGATAGATTATCAGTTGCTGTCACAGGTCACAGATGGTGACTGTACAAAAAGGCATGGTGAGTTTCAGTGAAGGAAATCCTGGCATCTCCTAATGGTTTCTCTCAACCAATCCCAAAGGATCAAGATGTAATTAACAAGGAGTACAGTTATAGAGGAGGATTTCTTCGTAGCCTTATTTCAAATGAATGGCCCCAGTGAAAGATTTTCCCAGTCGGCATCTAAAAGTGACTGATCGGTACTTGTATATGTGAATATACTGTGTAAATAAAATCTGATCAGTCCACACCTACACATTCCCAATGATGCTGAAATTCTTAGTGTTTGTCTCAAAAGAATACAAGAAAAACATTTTCCTAACTTCATATCTCTCTTTTAAGATAAAAGAAAATATTTCTCTTTTATGACATTGAGTCTAAAATTGCTAATTTAACTCAATACGCAGTCCAGGCGACAACACCAGCTTTCTTCAGATATGCAATGCTGAGGGTATTTTTTTTAAATCATGGACAGAAAAATTGATTTATGTACCAAATACGAAAAGGAAAATGTAGACATAAATAAACACATTAACTAGAATAGTGAAAACACATATGAACATGTTCCAAAACGTGAATAAAAGCTTACTTCAGAAACAAAAGAAACTCAGATTGGCAAAGGGTTTGATGTAATTTCCAAGCTGAATATGTTTCAAGAAACCATTAACATGCATTATAAGTAGAAAATTAAAAGACCTATCAGTATATCTGTCAATATGAGTCCATAATATTATATAATGCACAGCTAAATTTAATTATCCCTGGGCTAGTACATTATCTTATACCAAGAATATATGTTGTAACAATTTTACCGATTGAACCGTGATCCCTCAAAGTGTATACAAAATACATAAGAATAGTAATAATTTCTGACATGATTATTTATCTACAGGCATAATATGGTGCTTTGCAGCAGTTTCTCAATTATTACCACCCATTACGGTATACCTCCTCTCAGGAAAAGGTGGTAAGGTCTCTGAAATGGCATTTATGCAACACTGGAAGTGCATTAAAATCGATAGAAATGAAATGTTTACAAGTATGCAGCAGGAGCCATTGGTGGCGGAGCCCAGCTCTTTTTTCTTCTGGTGAAATTATAATGCTTTCAGGGAAGAAATCCTCCTCAACATCCATTTCTGTGCACAATAGATCCCATTTAAATGATTTATGTGGTACACTGACTAAGAGGTTTGATAAAGTTCAGTTCTAACCTTAAAACACATCATGGAGGTTTTAAGAGGATAAAATTTTCATATGTAAATTTTCTATCTGCGCAGAACGTTTCCTCATTTTATCAGAAATTCACAAGACGGGCTGCAGGATAAAAAAAATCTCTAAAGTTAAGGCATGGTAAGGTCCACAATTGTGCTGTACTGTTTCATTTAAGGACTTATGATAAATTACTGCTTTGTTTACATGACTGTTCTTTTACTTTAATGAACCCAGTGCCATTTAATAAGATTTGGAGCATTGGAGCACTGAACTTCATGTCAAATAATAATAATAATAATAATTCCCAACTGTGGGACAAAAAAAAATACATTACCTTATATTATATTATTATTATTATTTGACATCAATTATCTGTTTCACACTTTTTTCGACTGCAGCGTTAAACTTCACCTCCCAGAGTGCACCGCGGCAAGGCTCCTCGTCTTCCATTGGTTCGGCTCTCCAAACAGCGGAGGCAGACATGAGAGCCCGGCGGAGAGAGCTGCGGAGCTGAAATGTAGCGCGCACACACGGAGCAGCTCACACAACCGAGTGCAGTGCGGCTCAGGAAGAAGCTCCGCTCCGCTAAAGCTGAACCCTGCTCCGGTTGAATGAAGGGCTCCGTCCATGCGGAGGCTAGCGCTCATTCTGCTGCCCTGTGCTCTCGCTGTCCTGGTGCACTTGTGGTTGGCACGACGACCCTCCTCCAGCCAGCTGGACAACAACACACACTCGGGTACTTTTTTGCCAAAACACTGGGCTTCACCTCCTCAAAGCCTCGCAACTTTTTACCTCTGAGCGGCTGGCTAACTTTGCCTTTACCGCCCCCGCTGTGGTTGTTAGATTGTGTGTGAACAGGTAGATAGCGGTTGTACTTTGTGTTCGCGAGACGTAGTGTGTGTTTTTATGTGTTTGGGTAGGGAAATTGTTAATGTGACAGTTCAATAGTGTTGGGCGTTGCTGGGATAGCCTAACGTCTGGAAGCAGACCGAAGGAAGGAAGCGGAGCATCTCTGCCCTGTGCTCATTGACTGCATATTATCAAGACTCGTATATTAGACTCTTTATATACAGGCCATCGTTGCGCTCTGCGCTTGTTTCGAATGGATGATCACTTATTACCACGTTTGTACTAGTGTGTAAACCCGCCTTTTATTAGACGAATATACTTTAACCAGCTTTTGATGCATGAATACATTAATTTTTATAAGGTGAATCAGCTTCTCAGCGAATGCCTGCAAACTAAATATCAGAGGAAACTGGTGTCAGGATCATGAATAATTAGAATAAATCAGGAAAAATCTTTGCTTGCCTTGGCATTGTCATTATCTTACTTCCTTTCATACTTTAATTAACAAATGAGGGACTATTTGTGGAAATAAAATATGTCATCCTGTTGTGTGGCATTTTTCTAACCCTTTTTCTAATTTTAATACAGATGAGTCACTGCCTTTCTATGAACTTTTGGTGGGAGTGCTCTCAGCAAGACACCATTATGAACTGCGACAAGCGATAAGAGAGACCTGGCTGGGATACATAAGAGATCACCCCCACTTCCAGAACAGGTTTGTTAAGAGAAGCTCCAAATATACCTCTTAGTTTGTTTGTTTATTTGTTTATTTGTTTGCTCTGGCAGGTCAAATTCATACAGTGGAAACAAAGCCTGCAGCAGGCAGCAAATAATGGACTGCTGCATCCAACCTTTTATCTTTACCTTACCAGAGGGCAATATTGTTCTCTCTTTCATTCTTCTATGTCCATTTCCTTCTCATTCAGCGATCTGAGCACAGATAAGGTGTGATGGCCTTTGAGCAACCCTCAGTATCCATAGCAACAGAGGGTGGATAGATGGACAAGCTTTAGAAATCTTGTAGCTGTATATTGCACACAAATACAAACACAAAAAAAAGTGTGTTTGTGCTTCTTTTTTTTTTCAGAGTGGGGGTGAAGTTTATCGTGGGTGAAAATGGGTGTCCCATTCCAGAGGAGGATAGAGAGGATCCTTATTCCTGCCTTCTCCTGAACGTCAGTGAACCAGGTAAGAAAGAAGAAAGAAAAACAGCAACGAGTGGCATCATCTACAGTTATAATCCTCAGAAATGCTCTTTGCAATGTGTTGCTTGCATATGCAGTTGTTAGGAGTCAAGGCAGTGCAGCAGCAGAGGAGTTGAAAGAATGAAAGTTCAGAAGAAAAGTAAAACATCTTTTATTCATCTTCACCCACAGCTCAAGGACATTTCTTTCTTTTCCTTTCTGTATCCAAGGCAGAAATGTCTGATAGTCAGCGTAGCTGCTGCAAGGGTACCTAGAAACTGCCTACCTACATATGAAAAGTGGAGCTGTGAGAGCCACTGATGCTCTGTATATGAAATAATTGAACAAACTCACTGTCACATTGAATGTCCTCAGTAATTGTTATGTCTCTCACCTTCACGGAGTCAGTTGTGTCACTACTTTTTGCTGTCAGTTCTGGGTTTGCAGCCATCTTGAAAACATAATTACTGTTCATCAGAATAGACTTTTTTTTATTCAGACGACGGCCTTTAAGGCCATAGCCGCATTTTATTTTTCTCCGCTCTCTGCCGTGTTAATGGGAGTGAGCATTGAGGTGATTTGCCTCCGAATCTGAGGCAGGCAGACAGCTTTTGGTGGGAGATGCTCTGTGTAATTGGAAGAGAAAGAGACAGTGACTGCTTTGAAACACAGTTGGATGTCTGATTCAGGATTCAGGTCAAAGCACACGTTAGACGGACTATTAATTGTTGCTGAAATGTGTTTGTTTTTGTGGCATTAATCACAGAGGTTTTTTTTCTAAGACTACAATAAGGTAAATGCTAATTAGCTTGTCAGACTTGGTTTTTAGTAAACCAGTTTATGATATTCAGAGCTGTTGAGTCCTTAAAATATTGGGTGTGATTTTCATGTGAGCTTTCTTATGCTACCCAGTGACTTGGTGCATTCAAACTGTATTTAAAGTGGCTCTATTATGCTCATTTTTAATGCTAATTTATTTTAATATGTGAGTCCACAAGGGCAGAAATCAATCCAGCATTTTTCACAAATCCTTTTATTTATTTTATATCAATCCCCTCAGATCAGCCTCTGCCAGAAACAAGCAGAATGAGACTTTTCCGCCCTAAGCCCCGCCTCCCCCTGATGTGGGCTGCCTCTGACTGGTCAACTGTCATGAGTAGTTTTTGGGAGAGTGCACCGTTTTCGTCATAGAAACACTGGCAGAACTCGTAAACAAACTTAGTAATTATATAAATATAAATACTCAGTGCACAATGTCAACACAAAACATACAGCCGTACGTGTTCGAGCCTGAGTCAGACCCAGAAAACGCGAAGGAACAACTCAGTAACCCGCAGCAAGGAATGCAGCAGGACGTATCTGTTTGGTAAATACTTTGCTTACCAGCTATAGTCCGATATAACGTTTTTTTTTTTTCCATCCTTGACTTGCCATATATATTTATATATGCCCCTGTTAATAGGTGTGCATGTGGCAAATGTACCACAATGCCAACAGAGGTGGAAAATGTCTGATGCCAATAAATAGATAAGGTAATGATGCGATTTGCTAACACTTTAATGCATTGTTACACTATAATTAGCTGTATTTCTAGCCACTCCATGTACATTTTGTTTCATGTGGCTAATCAGCTGGGTGTTTTTAACCTGATTGTTTGTAGCATTTCCATTTACAGTGTTGATCGTTAACTTTCTGGTCATCATTACATGTGTGTTACCTGCTGGTAGCGATCAGGTAAAGTACGTGTGGGATTAATTCCTTTATTTTGACCATTGCTCACACATTATCAAAACATAACAGTCAACTTATTTGGTTTTACTTCCGGCTTGTGGCTCAGGATCTGAAACGTGGCCCTTGATTGTAGGAACAGACCCTCCTTTTAGCTAAGCCTGGTACCAAATCCCTCGTTGTACTGGCACTTATTCATCTAGCAGTCTTTGATGAAGTGTCGACCACAAATTCAAACGTTGGTGCAATTCTCTGGCTGGCTCCCAAAACTCCATCCATTGCTGACTAACCGTTGTTTCCTTCGGGATTTGAACAAATGTAGCTTTCCCTCACAGCTGAAGAAGCATTTCTTGTGTGACATGTTGACTCTGAAAACCCGATGTGCCCCCCACCCCAGGATGTCATGAAATATCGAAGTAGAAAAAAGCTCTCTATAACCTATTGTTTTCAGCGCCATGGGAACTGTCACTCACTTGTCTGATGAGTATTCAACACTGTAGAAAGCTCAGAAAAGTTGAAATAGCATAATAGGGCTCTTTTTATGTTTGCATCCGCCATTGGGCCGTACCTGTGAACACTATTGAAGCTCTTTGAATTTGGGCACCTGTTGAACTTGATAAATAATAATTTATTAATAATAATAATAAGTAATTTAATAGCTGAACGTTCTGGTGTTGTAAAACACAAGTTAGAAAATGTAATAAAATGGTACATTTTTGCTATTTGTTTTTCAGATCAAGTTGAAAAACAAATTAAAATACCTTGTAATTTGCATTTTCTAAAACATATGTGCACTAGTCAAAATATGCAAATTGTTCTGGAATTAGAGTGCTTGCAAAGCTGAATGAGCTGCTGCACCTGGCTGATTGACAGGAAACATGTCTCTAACAAGAGAGATGTGAGTGGAAACAATGGAAAGGATTATAAAAGTAAGATAAGTAAAGTCAATCCCAGTCGGTTTTCTGAATTCTGGAGCAAGCAGCAAGAAAATGGGAGGGTTTTACGAAGGGAAACCTACAGGTAGGCCAAGGGACGAGTCAGAGCATCAGGACAGAAAATGTAAAACAATGCGTTCAATAATCCAGGGTGATATGGTAAAAAAAAATTATCTTGTTTTGATTAATCTTAATATTTATTGCTTTAGGGTTTGTTAAAGATTAGATTTGATTTCTTTAGATTAGATTATATAAAACTTTGATGTCTTTGGACAGATTTCCTTGGGGAAATTAGGACTTCTAGCAGCACTACAGCAGCATAAATATATATAGATAAAAAGTTAAAAAAACAAAACAAAATATACAAAAATATACAAGAGAAATACAAGTTAAAAATATGCTTTAAAAATGTGCACAGGTGAAGACTATTGTACAATAATTATTTTACACAATTTAGTGTAAAAAAGAAAAATGAATGAATGAAAAATAAAAAAGACTAACTAAAGACTCCTGAAAGGCTTATTTATCAGCTGCTTTGCAACAAATTTGGAACCTGGTGGGTTTTTTTTTTATTATCAGTGAGCAAGTCCGTATTTTTTTCCTCTACTTCATATGAGAATTATTCCCAAAAACCTTATGTATGTTTTGCAAAAGCAAAATGTTCAGCGATTACATAAAATAGTTTTGTGTCATCTGTGTTTTGTTTTTTCTTTTACATAATAATAATAATAATAATAATAATAATAATAATAATAATAATAATAATAATAATAATAATAATAATAATAATAATAAAAGCTTAGTGAGCATCCTCTAGTGTGGGGACTAATTTTTCCAGAGGTTGTAGAATGAGCTGTGCATGCCAGTGTTTGCATTTATCCTTCCTATTAAGGTTTTGTATCTATAAAAGATTATTCAATATGCATGAGGTAGAATAGGATTCAAGCACGATTAACCAATGAAGTGAATAATTTGATTGGATGTGAGTTGTTTTGGTTCAAGACAGTCTGATATAGTTCTTCGAGTTTAGCAGATTTAAATTTTCCTTTATGAAAACCTTTTTTTTAAGGATATTTAATAAAAGTTTAATTATTTTATTGAATCAAAAGACATCAGAAAATTGTGTCAGCTTGTAAAAAAAGGACATGTCTCCTTTGAGTAATCAGATTATTGTAGAAAACTTAATTCAAGAGGTGTGTTTGCAGTCAGACCAGATAAGCTCACTTAGCTGTTTCGCCACTTCAGCTTTCTTGGCTGAGAAGACACGGTTGATTGTGATACTTAAAAACAACTATAATGATGCTCTGAGCCATATGTGCCGCTCTGCTATCGAACGTGCGTGACGAGTAATTGCGGTCTGCAAATGCATTTCAACAGCGTTCACCAAATAGCTCAGTGTCACAGAATAACACATCAAGAAGCGGTTTTAACCATGTCATCACTGAAGCGCTCGACAACACTGCAAACATCTGCCTAGTAAGTTATTATAAACCTAAATGATGGTAGGAGTGGTGGGCCTGGACAATAAGGATAGACACTGAAAGTTATTGGCACCACAGGGAGAAATAATGTTTCTTCCATCTTTAAACAGCAGATTTCTTTTAACATAAGAAAAGGTTTTAAAATATTGGCATAGTAGTATTATGTATTATGTATTTATCAGTCAAGACACAGAGCCGATGCAAACTGCATGCTGGCGTCAAACTAATTAGTTTGCTGTTTGTTCAAACTTGAAGACGGCTGAAAATGTTCATTACTCAGTAGAAAAAAAAACTTTATTGGGATTTTTGCCAAAAATATGGCACAGAAATAACTGGTTACTTCAGCATGTTGGGCTTTGAGGAAATAAGTTTTAAAAACATGTATATATATTTGGATTTTTCTCTCCTTTGACATTTTATTGTTTTAATATTGATCTACATATTCAGAAAATTTATCTTTAACAAAAAAGCCTACTTTTAAACCATGCATTATAAATTACTTAATATATAGTCTCAAGATGATTTGGGCAGTTTGTGTAAGCGAAGCTTTTGTCTTTATTCAGTTGGGAACGTGACATATATCCTCACATACTGTTGAATTTCAGCAGCTCACATTCATTCTGAGAAACCTGTGGTTTTTGTAAGCTTCTGCTGTTTGTGCTTCCTCGCTTCCTAATTGCCTTTATTTTAGAAAGAGCTGTAGAAGTTGTGTTGAACGTATCAGAAGAAAAAAAATGGCTGCTTCTCTTTAACAGCCGTGATCTTTTCATTGATCTCCCGGGTAATAAACTGCTCTTTTATAATTAAGAAAGCCTGCTCACCAGCAGAAGCTCACTTTGAAGACAGCAGTCCTGAGAAGCAGCTCTTCAAAGTGCTGATTGTGCCTCCTCTTTCCAAGTCTTCATCACTGGGGAAAAGGAGACAGTCAGCATGTTGGAATTGTAATAAATTTCAAATGTGCCTATTCTGCTTTCTCCACGTCCCAGTGACAGGGCAGGATGCAGAAATAGAGATTGTAATGGTGTCCGACCCCTCAGAGCTCGCTCCCTCCGACGTGAACACCATCGCTTTGGATTTCAAGGTCCTCCACCCAGTGGTCATCACCAGACTTGGAGTGTTTCCCAGCAGGACCGGACCTGAGCTTCAGAGCAATGTGACAGTGAAACTTCTCCAGCTGGACCAGGAGGTAAGAGAGCCTCAACCTGTGAGCATAATGCCTGGTGGATACGTTGCCGGGGGCGAGCGTCATCTTCGTCTGGTTTGCTACTCATGACTTGACAGAGTGATGTAGTGTTTTGCAGATCACACTCTTTATCAGTCTTTATTGAGCTAAACCTGTTATGTGTTTTGCAGGAAGCTGTGGTTACCGCTCGCTTCAGTTCCATCAGCACAGGGACCTTAACAAACTGGGTTTGGTACAAACCAGTGGAGCAGTTCATTTTACCCAAGGTCAGTTTTTTTTTAAAACACATTTTCAGGACTGCCATGTTTAGAGGAATACATCGCGTAGGAGCCGTAAGTGTTTGGTGGATTAAGTGCTGTATTATTTTTAGATAGTTTAACGATTGTTTTTGCATTAGTTTGGATCACAGTGATTATGGTTAGGTTGGTCACATGGGTTTGGGCCAAGCGGCAACCTCCGGCGGTAAAATGTGAAGCCTATGCAGAAGTGCAAAAAATGGCAGTTCACCCCTCATCTGCTAGGGGCTGGCTCCAAAACATCCCCATAGACTCCCATGTTAAAAAGACCATCTTCACAGCAGAAATAAACATGTTTAAAGCCTGGTACAAAAAAACATTTTAGGATTAGAAGGTCAAGTGGTTCATGACAACTGTGAGGGGGGTGAATTTTTTTCTAACTCATCCATTTGGATGTTATTTAATCCTGAAAATTCGGCATAATTAGGGGCATGTCCGTTTGACTGACAGGTATCGAATATCCACAGCAAGAAGGGAAGTGTAGCACAAACCGCATTTTTTAGCCAGCTAACAGCACGCCTTAGCTTTAGCCTGCCTACCTCTATTAGCTGGTTAGCTACTGTTTGCTCCAGGTTAGCTCTAAGCTACAGGCAGCTCAGAGTTTGATGGGTGTCAATCATCCACCCCCACCTTCACAGTCCCCCTCTCAGCTCCACCTCTTTGTCGGGATTGACAATACGCGTAACGCTGCCAAGATGGCGACGGTGGGAACCGCCCAATGAGCTTCAATTCAGCTCTTCAGAAACCTGCGGGTGACGTCACGGAGGCTCCGTCCATCTTTTATATACAGTCTATGGTTTGGGTGGTGGTTGCTCTAGTTCACTTAAGACACCAATTGTGATGTGTGTGTTCAGGTAGAGAGAGGATGAGTGGGTCGCTGTACTGTTTGTTTACCACCAGCTTTTTGTTATTCACTGTGATTTATTTTGTTTGCTTTTGATTAATTTGAAGTTAGTTTTTTTCCTTTTTCTGTAATAAAGTTATAGAATATTTTTGGGATCTCAGCAGATTTATTGGTGTGTCAGACAAAGGAAAGGCTCAACCTCAGGCTCTCCGGGTTATATATTTTATTTTATTTTAATTAATTAATTTTTTTTTTGTGGTTTACGAAGTCCGTACACATGGATCATAAGTGGAGGTCTTCCCCCAAGCTCCAGCTTGTTTGAATGGTTTTGATTTTTACATAGATGTCTGGTAAATTAAATATTTATTTTTGCTTGGTTTTATTTGAACTAAGCAACACCAGTTTTACTGTTTCTAAGTGTGTCAGGAAATAATATTCTTAATGCAGTTTATACGTTTATATAGTATCATTTCAAGCCAAACTATAAAGCAATTTTTGCTGCAATGTTTTAAGCTTATTTCACCTGGTATACTGTTGAGCAGAAAACGCCTGCGGGGTATTGTAAAGGTTTGCAGCTGGAACATGCTTAAATGACCTCAACAAGCTGTATAAGGTCAGATTTTTTTGGGGGGGAGACAAAGGAGTACAATATCTTGGCTAACCCGAACCATGCCAAAATCATGAGTTTGTGTTGCTACTCTCAGGGTGCAGATATCTGTTGCTGCAATGCAGAAGAAACCAGTTGAGAAGGTCATTTGTTATTTGTTCCAGCCTTGTAAATAACGTTTAAGTGTTAACTCTTCTTGGTTTGTGTTAATTTATTCTTTATGATTTCATGCAATATAAGTACAAGTCCATTTACCATGATTCAAAACTGGCTGTGAACTAAACTGCCTCGTCGGGGTAATAAAGATACCTCTAACTGAGCTTATTATTACTGATGCACATATCTACTTAGATTCACCTGTAAACATGCAGCTGTAATTTTCACAGATGGCTGGATTAAATTAGCTAAGATTAATACAGTCTTTAATTTAGAAATACTAAAAAATGCAGGTTTTGAACTGTATAAAGTAAATTAAATCGTCTAAATGGTGTTGGACATTGCAATAAATGCATTTGTTGTGTTATACAGGGTTTTGAGGGGATGCTGGTTTGGGAGACTCCAGACGCTGCTGCACTGACCACAATCAACTCCTCCGTGAAGCTGAATGATGGAGGTGTCTTAAAGTTCTCCTCTGTATGTGTTCACACGGACCGCCAAAAATAAGCGTTGTAGCGAAATAAAGAAGTTTTTTAAAGTTAAAACCTTTTCCTGTGTACTTGGAATTACAGATTGCAGAGGGGATATTGCCTCACAGAAGTGCTGTTGGATTTCCTGGATTGGCTGGAGGCTTTACATTTACTATTTATGGTTGGTACAGCGGCAGAATTGATTCTGAGCTTTTTATGAAAACAGTTCGATCAAAATCGCCCTGTGAGCCAGCTGTTATAAAAGGAGCACCTATGTAAAACCTGAAAAAGACATTGTTCACTCTGGCACGTTTTGAGATTAGTCCTTTTTCACCTCAGGACATTTGCACATGTGCTAGATGGACAATAGCATTTCATCCTTCTGCCACCCACTTGTTTAACATTGTGGATTTTACCTGCTTGTGTTTGCATTTGAGACTAAGAATGAATTTCTAACCATTTTTTGGAAAAAAAAATGAATTGATTGCTTAATATTTGTGAAAACAGAATTAATGATCCTTTATATAAAATGCTATAACTTTATTATTAATCTTTTGCTAGCCAGTAATTGGTTATTGTCTCTCACAATTACCTTAATTTATTTAAATATTGCTAAACAAAATGTTGTTTTTTTTCTTTTTCTTTTTAAACATTTTGTTTGATGCTGCTTTTCAATCATTTCTTATTACCTCTGTTCTCATGCTCCTGCTCTCATTAACTGTTTGTCAGATGGCGAAGGTCTGTTGGGGCTTCTGCGGGGCCGTCCGGCCAGGATGGAGCGCCATGCCTCCAGGCTGAGGCAGGAGGATGCCACCTTGCAGGAGGAGAGCCTCAGGCATGGCGACATGGTGTTCGTAGACGTGGTAGACACCTACAGGAACGTACCTTCCAAACTCCTTCAGTTCTATAAATGGTATGCCAAGTGCTAACGACTCGATTTGCTGTCTCCAAATTGCCTAAACCCTCTGAGGAAATCAGTAACCTGAAATGAAAGTGTGTCGTCGCCTCATAACGTCTCTCTGTTAGAATTACGATTGCAATCACTGAGTTGGAGTAAAAGTACAAATGTGAGTCATCAGATAGCAAAATGTACAGAGTTGTCCTGGGATTTCATTTGACAAGTGTTTTACTTATTTGCAGACCTGCTGGCCTCCTCTCTCTGTGGTCTTTGCAAGTAAATCCACTCTGGGTTATTGCAAACAATCAGGTACGCTTTAATTAAGGTTGCAAATTCCCTCTTTGGCAGGTCTGTGGGAAACGCTGACTTTAATCTGCTGCTCAAGACGGATGATGATTGTTACATCGACATGGACTCGGTATTAATGAAAATTGACCACAAGGGTCTCAAGCGCAGCAATTTCTGGTGGGGCAAGTAAGTAAAGTTTGGTGTCTGATCCTGTTGACAGCCATCGTATTTTTCAGGTCTGCTTGTGCTTGCATCTTAACTTCACTGTTCGCTTGAACAAGCAGAAATGCACAACATAATCATAATGATGGAGTGACATGAAGACAGAGTTTGATGATGATGTGTCTGCCGTCCCGACCCAGTTTCAGGCAGAGCTGGGCAGTGGATCGCATTGGGAAGTGGCAGGAGCTGGAGTACGCGAGTCCAGCCTACCCAGCATTTGCCTGCGGCTCCGGCTACGTGGTCTCCCGCAACCTGGTCCAGTGGCTCGCTAGTAATGCAGAGAAACTAAAGGCCTACCAGGTAGACTACCGAGCTTTAAGCAACTGTGGGCCGATGTTTATGATGATAAAGTGAGCAGTCTGTCCTGGATGTGTCGTTACAGGGAGAGGATGTGAGTATGGGTATATGGATGGCAGCTATTGGACCACAGAAATATCAGGTAAGGAAAAAAAAGCTTGTCGATTGCATGTTTTTTCTTGTTTTATTGGCATAACTCTAATACAGTTGTGTAGTACAGCGTATAAGACTTGTTGGGGACAGAATGATGAAGTCCTACACATTCCACTGCCGTCCCCCGTGTTTTCACAGTACACCAAACACTATCAACATTCAGCTGAAAAAGGTCACTGTCTGACATTAACAGAGAGGGAAAAAATAGACGAATGAATCGTGTTTACAAACCATTTGTCTCTCAAAAGAACACAGCTGTTGTAAAATTTCTCCAGAATATAAATATCTGTACAATAAGAATTGTATAATAAGAATGAATAAACATGAAACTTGAAATGAAAATAAATCTGTTAATTAATCTGCCTAAAAACTTGCTAATGGTCATATTACAAGTAATGAGGATTAAATATCTGGCTTGATTTGATTTAAAAATCACTCTGATAATCATTTAATTTTTTTAAACTTTTTTTTTCTTTATTAAGTTTAATTGTTTCACAAATAAGCTTAAGGAGTTAGAAGTCGCTGTAAAATGTGAGCAGAAATGTCTCATTTGACTTTTCCCTACACTGAATTATGTAGTCAGATTATAAGATTTTAATTTAATGAGTACAAAGCCGTATGGAGGGACTAAAAAGCAAATAATTTCCTTTTTTAAGTATTTTACTTAAAGGTTTTCAGTCACTAATAATGAAACTACACCCTCTTTCAGTTCACTTTCTCTGGTTCTTACCAGGTCTAAAAATAAGGTAAATACAGCCCAAGGGGAGCAGTAACACAAAATGTGTTATACTCATTATTAATCAGACAAAAATGAAGCCAAAATCCAGAAGCAGTGTGTGAAAAAATCTAGCACATTCAGTTAACTGATCATCAGCAAATGTGAGGTGTTTTTTTTTTATAAAAGCAGACATTTTGTTAGTTTGCTGATTGGGAGCATTACAGATGCGGTTGTTGCTGCCCATCAATCTGGAAAGACAATCACTCTGCAGTAAGAGAGATTATTCACAAGTGGATAACATTCAAGACAGTCACCAATCTTCCCAGAAGTGAACATCCCAGCAAGTTTAATCCAATCATGCAATGTTCAGAGAGACTGCAAAAAATAAAAACCCTGAGAGCGGCATCTCATTCTGAGAAGGGTTATTACATCATTTACAAACAATTTAGAGTCCATTTTTCTACATTAAGAAATATTCACAAGTTGAAAACGTATGATGAAGTTGCCAAATTTCTCAGGTGTAAACATCCCAGCAAGTTCACCCAAGGTTAGAGACACTGCCCAATATCCCAAGAGCTACATCTCCAACTGTACAGGCCTCAGTCAGCATGTTGAGACTGAACAAGTATGACTAGTTTGAAAGTGTTGTCAAGAGAAAAGCCTTGTCTTGGAAAAGAAAATGGCAGCGCAGCTTTGCTTTTCAAAGTTGCATTTAAGCAAACCACAAGACTTGTTGGATAATGTCCTTTTTGAACGATGAGACCAAAGTGGAGATATCTGGCCATGTTTGAGGAGAACACCTCGTACAGTGTCCATGTTGGTGGAGGACAGGTGATTTGGGCTTGTTTTGCCACTACAGAACACAGACATTTTGCAGCTATTGAATGGATCATGAACTCTGTATACAAAAATATTTTAGTCCAACTTGAGGACGTCTTTCTGACAGCTAAAACGTGACCAGAATTGGGTCATGCAACAATGATCCTAAACAGAGCAGCACATCTACAGCAGAAAGATGTTTAAGTGCTCCTGTCAAAATCCAGATCTAAACCTAAATAAAATGCTCTTGATGTTTTAAGAGTTCTACAAGCCTCAATGAGCTGTAGCAATGAACAAAAAAAAGATAACTTCAAGTTATTGCTGCTAAATGTGATGCTACAAGCTTTTATATTATGAGGTGGACTTAGTTATTCAACACGCTGCTTCTGTCTTTTTTAAGATTTAGGATTCAAGCTTTTTTATTGTCAGTTTCTGCAGTATGTGAGTATGTACACAGAAATGGAAAAGAACGTTTCTCTCCATCCCATGGTGCAAAAATACCAAGAATAATTTTAAGAAAAGAAAAACAGTGTATGAAAAATACAGTAGAAAAAATCCAATATAAGAGTATGTCTGTGAATGTATACTTTTATACTTTATACTGTTTTTATTGTTTTATTTTGTTGTGGTTTGTCAACTGTGTGCTATATAAATGAAGTGGAGTTGGAGTTTTTTAACATACATATGCACCCTATACATACACATGCAGACCTAAAGTGCAAAATACACAACCAGGTGATTCTGTGGCAACAGAATTTTACATTAGTCTGTTCATGACCGTGCAGATGTTCTCCTCTTGTCATCAGGACCCCGGCTGGCTGTGTGAGAAAGAGTGCTATCAGGACATGCTGTCGTCTCCACAACACACAGCCAAGGAGCTGCGCATTCTCTGGGACAGAAAGAGGATCTGCGGAGACCCCTGCGGTTGTCCCTGGAACCACTGAGGGGTGGTTCACAACTGCACTGTGGGTAAAAGGCACTCAACACTGGTTGTTCAGTTTCTGTGATTTTTTTATCACATGATATTTTTTTCCCTAAAATGCCAAACTGAGGCCATTACTAGTTATTATATGATATACGCACTGCAAACGTGGGACTTTCTGTTGGAAAAGGATCTTTCCAATTATTATTATTACTTGCAAAACATTGCAGGTAATAATATTAACAAAATATTAAACCATAAATCATTCACGTCTGCAGAGTTTTAAAAAAAACCATATGTAGTTGTAGCATCATAGCAGTGATTTCTGTCATTCTCTTGAGTTAAATTAAACTCCAACAGAGGAGAAAAAATGTGAGAATCTGTGGGTTAAAATACGTTTTAGCAATGTAACCTCGGCTCGGCAAGGTAGAGCGGTCGTCTTGTAACCCGAGGGTTGCCGGTTCGATCCTCGGCCAAGTCGAGTTCATGTCGAGGTGTCCTTGGGCAAGACACTGAACCCCTGATTTCTCCTGATGGGTCGTGGTGAGCGCCTTGCATGGCAGTGCGTGAATGCGTGTGTGAATGGGTGAATGTGATGTATAATGTAAAGTGCTTTGGACAAAAGCGCTATATAAGTACGGACCATTTACCATTTATGTAATACTCTAATTATTGGTGGTAAAAAATGGGTTCTAAGCAGATATTTGGTGATATTTTAAAGAGTATTCTACATGGCTATATTTTGTAAATTATTGTCTAAAGCTTTTCATCCTCTTCACTATTTGTAGATTTATGACAACAAACACACTTTGTACTGTAACTGTAATTGTGCAAATGGTGATGTGGCCTTACTGTACTTGTTAGGCGTCTTTCTGTATGGATGTTAACACTTGTGATATCAACCCAGACTTTTAAAACTCAAAGTTGTCAGAGAGACTGTGAAACGGACATTTAACACAGTTTTATGAAGCTCTCCTCAAAAGTAATAAAGAACACTTGAAAAAGATTAAGAAAGTTGTTGTTTGTGGACTCTTTAACTTGCTGCTGCTGATTCTGTGTTGAGTCTGCAGCTTTCTTTTAGCTCTTGGAGCTCCTTGGCCGCCACTAGAGAAACACAGTCAGCAAACAGACTTTTACTTAAAAAGGAATGTGAAATTATGCGGGTGGGTGTTTTTCCCTGAGACAGCGAGCTGGAATGTTTTGAAGACAAACTTGTGGACTGTTTCCACCCCAAACTGATTATTGTTAATCAATTCGACTGATCCCATCTGTAAAGTAAATTTGTTTAGTGAAGTGACTGACTAGAATTAGATTGCCTTGCTGTATGTTTTTGTAAATGATGAAAAATGATGCTGAATATTTTACTAATGGAGGATGAATCAGGTTGTTTGTTTTGTTTAGGCTTGTTCTACCCGCCTTGAATTCTGCTTCTGCAATCAACCTAACATTGACGCAGCCGTTCCTCTTCCTGTGACCTCCACATGCCCACCCCTCCTCTTCCACCATCCCATCCTCATCTTCCGTCAGTTGCATGATAACAAAGTCACATCTGCATGTGTTCTACTCGCCCACGTAGATAAACACGCCATCAGCCTCTAACTGATTTGGCTCGAAGCCTTTCCGTATGAACCAATATAAGTGTGGAAATGACACAGAGATTTAACAAAACCTCATTTCTGCTTGCTTTCTATATGAGTGCCTCTTGAGTTTATGAAATGTTGAATTTGCTTAACTTGGATGAGCACTGCAGGAATACTGTCACACTGACATGCTCCAAATCCTCTAAATCCTTAATTCTAGTCCTCTTCTAACACACACACCAACCCAACCAGTTAATCAAATCAACCCAACCTCTGCTGTAATAATTAGACCATGTTTATTATATTTTTTTATGTTTTATGTTATGGCTTCTCTTTTATTAATAATTTAACAGTTGAGTGTTTCCTAGTATTATCCCTGCCAATGAACCTAATATTTAGTGTATTTCTAGGATGTAAAACAGCATCATGTTTGTTTGGATGGAAAAGACTAATAGTTGTATAAGCAAGAGTTTGAAGGGTGTGAAATAACGTGTGAAAGGGAGAACACTACTCAAGAATTCCTTTGATCCATGAGAGATCAATACTTGTGAACATGAAGTCGCTCCCAATGCTATAAACTCTAAAACTAAAGAAGCAGAACTGGAGAAGTGCAGCAGTAGAAACCAAGCTTAATGAAAAAATTCAACTGACTGAATCTAATTCATCTGTATGCTTGATCAGAACTGGCCCTTCACCTTTTTTTTTGGAGTGTCCGCAGGCGTGTGTGCAATCTTTTCTAAGTGACAACAAGAGTGGAATTCCTCACACTGGAAAAGGGATGTCAAAAGTTAGCATAAGGCTCTTAGAAAATGGTGGGAATATGTGTGCTGAAGTTAATCGTGTTTATAAAATCCTTTACATCTTGAGACCCCCACCCATCATTTAATGAAGTGCTACATCGTTGATGGATTTTGCAAACACTAGATATGAGCAATTCTCCACCAACTCTCACTATGTGCAATATAAAAATCTCAGAGAGCATTTTGCAAATATTCAATATGCGGTTGAATTGTCAGTGGTTACCGAGCTTACCCACATCCCCTTCAAATAAAGTAAAGCTGTTAAGTTTCTGTCTGTTTTTTTTTTAAGTTCTATTTTTCTTGGAATAATTTGAACTTTTTAATAACCTCTCTATGTTGATAAAATTGTATTTTTAGCTAAGTTGATATTTTGGCTGTTCATGAACGTCTAAAAAAAGGTTTGAAAATAGTATTTTAGGTAATTATTTCTCCACTTTTACTAACACTGATTCCTTTTGCATTATACATTGTTGGAAAGCCTGATTAGTCACCTTTACAACAAGGTATAACTTGTAAAGATTGCACATTTGTGGAATTAGCAACTCAACTAAACATGTGCGTAGTGCCCCCCAAAATCATTTTGCAATGTTCTCATTTTGTTATTCATCCTTGTTTTGAGATTGAAGTGCTGCCAGGTGTGCACTGGTCCCAGATATGCGACTGGCACCTGATTAGCACCTAATCAATAGATGGAGATATCGGAATGAGAGTCTGGAGTCAGTGCCGATCCCATATATCTGGACTCTGGGACTTAACTCCAGGATGACAACGCTCTCCCCCACAGAAGACCTCCAGAATTTTGGAGAGAAGAAGATGGAATGACCTGCTGTGAGTCCTGACCTCAACACATTTAAACGCTTCTAGGACCACTTTAGGAGTGCTGTGTATGCTAGAATGACCAACACAATCACACTGGTTGTAGAATTTCCTTCCACAGCAAAACATGACCAGGCTGGGAACCAGTATGAGGAGGAAGAGCCAGGCTGTTGTGGCAGCACAAAGATTTTCTACACAGTACTGAGGTCAGTAGAAAATAAATAAAGTGTAAAAATGATCAATATGTGTTGTTATTTTTCTTTTTACTGTGGAAGAGTGTAATCATATATTCCTCTAAGCAATTTAAAACGAGTAAAAACCAACAGGAGATTTTTCAGCAGGGGATTTTGGCATTTTTTGGGATGCTCACCACATGTTTAGCTGTGTTGCTCCTTCTACAGAAGCACAATCCTTACACGTTATACATTGTTGTAAAGGCGACTAAAAAGCTTTCAAACGATGTATTATACAATAATTGGTATTATTAAAGGGGAGAATTAATCGACTGAAACCCTGTTTCCACATTTTATATTGCTAATGTCTAACAAGTTCACTTTGCCAAGGAGGTGTGTGTGTGTGTGGTAGGTAGTTTGTTAAGCTGGATAAGGATCAGTTGATTTTTAAATTACTTTTATGTGAACTTACTGTTTTCAGTTCTTTAATTAGTCTGCACTTTCAGCTGAAACACTTTCAATTACAACTTAATCAGGCAGGGGAGCAGTCATTGGAGTTGCTTTGGGTCTGCATCACGCTAACTACCTATTTAGCTTTTTGCTTTTTCTTGTTTTCCCATGCATTTGACAACCAGACAAAGACTTTATGGACTTAATCTTTATTTAAGAACTTTGCAGCACCTGTCAGCCTCAAAATGTGATGGTGGAGTTATTCTTGTAATTACCTGTGGCCTTGGCAAAGATGAAGTATTTAAACTCAATCCCTTGTTTGTTTTACTGAGATTCGATCATTAATCAGTAGTGAGTATATGTGTAATACGCTTGTTTCATTTCCAGCATACAGCACAATATGTTGAAATGAAAAAGTTACCACTCAGATCCGCCACAGCCTTCCCAGATATTAGGAAGAGGAGCTTACAGTCCCGCTGAGTGCCGTGCATCTGCATACTCATTCAGTTTCACTCTCCTTGCAGAGCATTATACATGGCTGTCAATCAACCTGCTCTTCTCCAGCAGCCCCCTCCTCTTCCTCCTCTGTGTGCTCTGAATCAAGGAGGAAATCATTTATTCATGACACCCGGCATCCAAAAACCAGCATTTTTGACTGATTCTGTTTCACAAGATTCAAAGTGATATTATTAGACACACAAGTGTGCCCTAATGGGGAAACATTTTCTTTTCCCAATTTGAAATAGCTTCCACAGCTCTCTGTCTCACTTCCATAGCAGCTACAGTGTGTCATCCTGGGGGAGTTTGTTCCTGTTGCATTTTTGTTCTTTGCAAACATTTGCAGAACACAGCTGCAAAATGTGACACTGGCTCGCTTCGATGATGCGCTTGGAAGGTCGAATGTTAGACAGTTGTGATGGAAATACTGAGTGAATCAGAGTTTCATGACCACCTCACCCCTGCAGCAGCAACATGGCAGATTCATTATGACGCTGTTTGTGAAAGATAGCTAGATTCCGCCAGCTAACTGTGTAAGTTCAGTCACTGAACTGTCAGTCAAGAAAATCATTGTCCAATGGGAAAGGACTTCTCAGGAAACCTTCCCACTCGAGAGGTTTGGGCAAGAAATGCACAATGAAAAGTCAAGGAGCACAAAGGAGGAAGTCAGGAAGTGTACCTTACACAACTTCTCTAAGATATTAATTGTAGATAGTGTTTTACTTAGAAATGACTTCATTCTTTTAATTCCTATTTTTTGCTTAGTAAAAGTGTCTTTCATTATCTTTTTGGCACAAATCTAATCCCATGCCTTTCATTATGTCAGTTAAGTGAATGAACTATGTATGTCTTAAAAGACATATCTTGATTGACATGGCTTTTTTATTTCTTGCAAAGACATTGTACAAAAGAATCTAGAAAGTAAAAAGGGAGCACATGGACAAACAAGGTGAATACAAATAACACAGTGATGGGTGTATGTTGTGACAATGTAAATTACTACTACTCAGGGTCCAGATGCCAGAACCAGTATGAGATAAAAAATAAGATAACAGCAATGTTATTATCTACAGCTAAAATTAAATCGTAATCGTAGTTTTTATTGGAATAAAAATAATGCCAATAAACAATGATAAATAAATAAGGTAAAGAAAGAGAAAGGTTAATGTGTCTAAAATCATTTTACAATTATAATAATAATATCAACAGTAATAATATCTACCAACAGAACAAAATGGTAAATGGACTTGTACTTATATAGCGCTTTTACAGTTAGCTTGACCAATTAAAGCCTGGAATCAATCCACCGACCTTCTGGTTGCTCTTCCCCCTAAGCTACAGTCACCCAGAATAAAAACTATAATCTTAGTTCTAATTGGAATAGTAATGCCAATACATGATAAGAAATTTGAGGAGGGGAAAAAGGTAAAAAAAATAAATAAATAAAGGAAATCAACTAAATAATTTCAAAGTAATTATTTAAAAAATAAATAGTCTCGTCTACAAAAATCTGATCACAATTGTCGTTGCCATAATAATAATAAACTTTTTGGGAATGGGATGTAAGTGGTGATGAAAGGGGATGGGATGGAGTGCCAGAAATGCAGCGTCACCTACACAGAAGATTGAAGGAACCAATTCACAGCTAATTTGCATATGAAAAATTAATGAGATTTTAGTGCATACTACGAGGAAAAGTAGTATCACAAGCTTTGTAGAGAGGACAACAGAAGCAAGAAGGAGAGGCTATTTGTTGTTGCACTTGTTGCAAAGATGTTAGAACTGTATATGGCAGCAAAAGCATAAAATCTGATTCTGTAGGGGATTTTCTTTATCGCGATAGAAATAAAATCAGTTTATTTTAAGACATCAAATTGCCCTATGAAAAGTATCATAGAGGCCATGGGTCTGCAAGCAGCTCCTGTAGCAATTTTGATTTAAAATAACAAAAAAAAAAGCAGCTGAGTTGAAACTCTAATTATTCTGATACTGTCCCAGTCGTTTGTCTGGGCAACATAATCAAAACCAGTAGACATGTCTGTCAAAACAGTTTTTGTGTTATTTTTTTCCCCTTGTCCAACGCTTGTTTGCATTGTTCACACTCAAGCAGTAAATCTCTCGGCTGCAGCAGTTTGGCTACCCACCCACCCAATTCTGCCTTCCTAGCTGAAATGAATTGAAATTAATGTAGGTGCCACTTCTCATGAGCTATTATCAGCCCCAATTATTATTAGCCGTATCAACTATCAGCCAATAATGCTGTTGAGTGGAAGGCTTGTCATCTATTTCTTGCTTAAGATAAGGTACCTCTTCTTGAGGAACATGTACAGCAAAATTCCCCTTATATTAGAACAAGCAATGGCATGAGACAGAGGTGGGTGGAGGCAGATTATTATATTCATGGATGCTCATTCAATGATTGAAACGAAGGTGTAGAGTCATCACCCTACCACTTTAAGGCCACGAGATTTTTATGTGAAACACAAATCGGTTTTAAGGGGATCAATACCAGCTGGAGTGCTTTTTGGCCTTGTACTTGGTTGAAATCCTTGCAAGAAATGGATTGGATGAGAAGAAAATTGGTGCAGCCGACATGTATTCCCTCCAAAAGCATCTTCCATAATGCAATTTAAATGTATCTCTCCAAGCCGGTGAACACTACTTCTTCTACACAGATTTCCTGACACACCAAAGATGTCTTTGCCAAAGCCGTAAAACTCATTATGAACTACATGTGTAAAATCACTGTCTCTTTCATTACTATGCAGCCATCTGAAGCTCTAAGAAGACAGATTTATACATGTGATGGTAATTGCAGGTGGAAACAAGAGAGTGCCTTGTTGTTCCTCTTGATCTCCAGTGGGACATGGAGACACTGGGAGGTTTTTGCAGACAACTGAGTGCTGGCAGAATTATGCATGAGAACATTTGCTATTCCGGGAGCTCTGACATCTTGATATTTTATAATTAGTCTTTTTCCAATTTAGAACAAATGCCATTAAAAGGCTTAAACAAAAACAATTTGATCCAACTTAATGTAGAAGAATTTTCTCTATTTAGTCTTGCAGATTTTTCTCTGCTGTGGAGCCGCACTGTTGTCCAGAAACTTGACGAACGTGTTGCACAGTGTTACCCGTACAGTGTGACATCCGTATTCATTACCATGAACCTAGGCACTGTGGTTTATTTTGTCACTCCTGCATGCTGTTATTGTCACTCACAAGTGCCCCAAATCTGCAGCTGAAAATAGTCCCCAGCGAGTGTCCTGCTGTTACAAAAGTTACAAAACCTTTACTGAGAATGAAAGCCCCATTTTATTTAATTTTTTTTAAGAAATAGCTGGACAATGTGTTGGTGTTGAAGGGCCAACAATGTTGCCAGCTGTTTTATTGAACTTAATTCTGACCTTTAAAACATCTTTTATCCAGTTCTGATCATACAGTTTAAGACCTCTCAAAAGCATTCAGCCATCATGTAGGTTTTTTGTTATTATATTTTTTTCCCCAGTCAGTGTTAAAGGAATAAAATTTCCTGCCAGGAGCTCTTTTGGAGCAGCTTAGCAGTCCTTCACTGAAGGGCTGTTGTTGTTCTGCCAGCTCGGAGGTGTAAATGTGTGCAAAGTGCACCTGAAAAATCAGCATTATCTGATAAATTTTAAAAAGTGAGATAAAGTGAGATTTCAGTTCAGCAGAATCACTAAAGAGACACTGGAAGAGTACAGAGCAGCACCTTCACGTATTTACATTCACAGTGACAAGGTTTCAGATTTTTTTCTTGTTTCCATAAGAATATTTATGAAATATCCATCGAGAGTGCTACCAAGCAACTCAAAAGTGGAAAGCCCAGCTTGGTGATAAATAATCCTATGCTTGGATGAGGGAGACGTTGAGCAAGCCATGTCGCTCTTCACACAAAAGCTATTCTGTTTTTCTCTCAAACACAATTCAGACACTGTGCGTGAAGAAAATCAATCTCGCCAACATGGAGAGAATAAATGAAAGCCGGGAGAGGCTTTGATTATTGTGATGGACTTAAGTCAGCTCTGCAAAAGCCTCTTCATACATCTCTTCTGTTGATCAAATCAGAAATGCATTTGCATCACATTTTTTACACACTCATGGCTGTTTGGAGGGGGGAATTAGCAGAGGAGCTGTTCCCTTAGATTTTCAAGAACTTGACATTTTGATGAATATTAGTATTTTAACTGCAGACACAATTCAATCTAAAAACAAAGATAATTAAATTTCAGCTGCCAGGAGTAAGAGCTTCAATGAGTCAACAGAGCTGTGGCAGATTAATACAAGATTTTAATGAAAAGTGCCCAATATTTCTAAACAAAAAAATCCCACTACACCACATCCTGCACATTTCTGTATTCAGTCAGGGTCCCTTAAAGAGGTCCTATGGTCACATATTGAAGCTGTGTGTTTGCTAATGGTTATTAATAGGAGTGTGATCCTAGATAAGACACCAGATCAAGTGTGTGACTATTAAATAAGTCACAGCAAACTTTTTTAACTACACGTGAATCTTCAGTAGATGGTGCTGTTATCAAACAAGGCATATCTGACTTAGATTAGATTTACAGGCAAGGCAAATAGTTTTTTTTAAACATTTTTATTCAATAAATGCAGACAAGCTCTTAAACTGCACCAGTGTATACAAACAATACGATTATCTCTAAAATTTGAGATGTGAAGACCTGCATTGATTTTTTTTTTAACTGCATGGACACAAAAGTCTGCAATGAAACCACAGTATCAACACAGTGGTCAATAAAAGCTGAGCATGAACTGCATGAGCACTACTTTGCACATTCTGCCAGCATGTTGCATAACAATCAGACTTTTCAGTTATAAAGGTCTTTTCTTTAGTATTGGCACTCTGGTGACCTAATGAATAGGGATCCTCAAATCATCACACATTCAAAACGTTCACTTGTGTTCAGCAGGGTCTTTACATTATGTTAAAAAAAAGAGAAAAAGAAGCACTCAAATATTATTAATAAGACAGGAACAAGTATGTTTGCATTGCAGTGCAGATCAACAGGAAGGCTTCCAAGATTTGTTTTATTTTTAGTCAAAACTAAATCTAAAATGAAAAGGAGTTCCCAGTTTCAATTAATTTTATTTTCCTAAAAGTACCAACATCCTTTAGATACAAAAATGAATCATTTGTACTGTTCAGCAACACTTGAGGATGCTACGTAGAACAGAAAAAGGCCACGTTTATGTGGGGCTGCTGAATACAGTTCTTACCAATTCTGGGTGTAAAATACGGCTGTGTTGAAATTTTCAGGAATGTATGTCTGCATCAGTGCGTCAGTATAAGAACCCTGCAGCAGTGGAGGTTCAGTGGTTCTGGCTGGAGTGTGGCTCACTGCTGGGTTCTGCTGTGGCTTCAGCCTCGTGGTGCATCTGGCTTAGATGTTTGACCAGGCTCTCCAGTTGAGGGTTTCCCCCAAACTCCCTGATGAGCCTGTAGGCCTCTGCCTCCAGATCCCGCAGGGTCTGGCGAGTGTAGGCAAATGACCCTATTTTCTCCAAGTAATCCACACAATACCGTTTGATGTCCATGTTCTCTGTGCGCTGCCTCAGGATGTTCTGCACCTGGGTGCTCTCTGGACGCGACCATATGGCGTGAATGGTGGGGAAAGAAAACTTGCCTTCAGTCAGATCCTCACAAAAACTCTTGTTCTCGCTATACTCGCGGGAACTCAGGTTGGCGTAGTCATCGCGGATCTGGAAAAAGAGGCCTAGTGTGTCCAGGAGGGGTTTGAGGTCCTGTTTCCACTCAGAGAAGAGCTGCATGAGGCCCACCGCGAGGCCGAAGAGGCCTCCTGTCTTCTGCAACACCATGCCGCGATACTCTTCCTCAGTGGGACAGGTGTAAGTGTCTCTCCAGTGGATGTCCAGGCCTTGGCCACGGTGCAACTCCAGCAGCTGACGGGTGAATACTGGCACCGCCTCAGGGTGATCCAGGGTCAGAACCTTCTCCAAACCCAAAAAATAGACGTAGTTGGCTGAGTTGATGACGGAGGGAATGCCATAGATGCTGTGTGCCACAGGAAATCCTCGACGCAGCTTGGAGCTGTCCTCAATGTCATCTATCAGCAAGCTGGCATTGTGCAGCATCTCAGTCACCTCGATGATAACCTGAAAAATACACAAACATTTCAGATCATTTATCTTTCATGTTTTATCATCAATTATACAGAAATTACAGGTGAAGTTTTAAAGATTGTAGCTGAAAGTGAATATTTAGTTTCTGATGTGTTCTACTTCTCTGGTGCTGACACAACAGGATTAATACAAAATAAATAATAAAAAAAAATTCCTTTCTTGATAGTGGGACTACTTTCATAGAAGAGTTTGTGTAAATTATGCATTACAGCTTGTTTACAGCAGAGGGTGCCATGTCTACATTCTTGCTTACACTGCTCTACCACTGACAGTCTTCATTAAGGGGCAGAATAGTTGTTGCTCAAAAGAAAAAGAAAAAAATCCAGCGATTAAAGAGAGAATATTTAGAGCTTGTCAGAGACTCACTCCAAAACTAAACAAACTCAGACTGCTTGGATGCGGTGCCCGAGAGAGCAACGCTGACTCAATAGGCTTGTAGGAAGTATACCCACATGGTTAAGTACTCTGAGGTGTCATTGCAGGGCTTAGTGCACTTTTACTTGCTCTATAGAGGGAAGGACAAATACTCAGTACTTTACTTTAGCCATCCTGACAAGTGTACTGACAAGCTCCAGCAGCTTTAATGCAATGCAACCTTCCATCAACCTGCCATGCACTGCTGTGCTGAATCAAGGAGCTAGCAGGAAAAAGGGAAAATTCTGCTTGACACCATTTTTTAAAGCAATATGAGGCAGCTCAGTGACTGAATGAGTAACAGCTACTATGATCAGAAATAAGCTAGAAGGGCAAAGTATATATAAACCAAAAGCAGCTTTATGTTACTTCCATGTCTGATAGAGAACAGTCGGTGTTGCCATCAGGTGTCTGAGGTCCTGAGTGGGCTGTGCTGCCTGCTGGAGTGCTCTGCTGATTTAAACGACAAGTGGTGTGGCCTGGTGATGAAAGCCGTTTGTATGGGGCCTCGGAGTACAAAGAGGGACTCAGTGGGTCAGGCAGAAGGCCAACGTTGGGCCAGTTGAGCAGTTTATCCTCCAAGCACAACCTTTCCATCAGTGGGGTCCCGACACTTGCTCATCCTGTAGCATCAGGGAGCCACTTAAAAGACAGGCTTGGTGGGAATGGCTACAGTAAATGCACACATCCAGGACATATAAAATATTCAAACTGCAATTCTGTCAGCTTCAGGGAACGAGGGCAGAATCAGGGCAAGATATGAAATCCACATCAATAACGGCTTCATATATATATGCAAATTTCAAACCTAAACACAAGCCCAGACGGTTTTCAAGTTAGGAAGTCAAGCGTCTCATCAGTCTGGCTGTCACTAAAAAATGCTTCTGTTTAGCGCCATCACTGCTGTAGAGGTATTTATTGATTAGCATCAGTGGTTACCGATGCAGAAACACTGTTTACTGAAGCTCCAATCAGTGATCTATTAAAAATGCAGACTCCATCAATACAGAGAAGAAAACACAGAGTTATCTCACTTAAAACATTAGCCCTGCTGCAAGTCCACCCAGGAATTAATAACAAGCATCTCTTGTGATCAAACACACCATGCTAACTAAACTGCATCATTAAAAAAAACTCACATTCCTGAGTCTTAAGTCTATTTTTGTAACATTACCATTTATCAAGACAATATAGTCTTTATCTTGAACTGATTGTTGCTGTCATGCTCTTATAGTTTTCTTCATAAATTGTTGAATTAAAGTGACAGCAGTGTTTTAATGCTCTGTGGTGAAACCAAAGACAATATTCCTCTATGTGAATGATGGATTAGTCTTCTAACCAATTATGCATTACAATAAAGATTAAATAGAAGACAAAAAGCATTAACACTTAAGACGGGATGAAATCTACACAGTAGCTTTTTTTGTAATCCATCTTAACCAATAAACATAATGATCAAAATCATGTTGTGCAGTGTCATAATGCTGGATATCATCTAAGTAAATAAACCAAGACTCTTTAGCAATGACAATATTTGCATAAAAGAGTGTGTTTGTACCAAACGGTTAAACAGAAAACCAGTGTTGGACTACAACAGTAAAGATCCATCTATCGTGTAGTGTAGCTGCTCCTCTAAACACACTGCATGTGTGCCGTGTGTGAACCTGCCACCGGTTCTGACGATAGGTACTCACAGAGGAACTCATGCTAGTGTCAATCTGCACCAAAGACAATATAACTTTAGCTTTCTGTGCAAAGCAACAGAAATTCTCATGTGTACATTTTAAAATGAATAAAGGCCGGTAAAAAAGAAAACAAAATAAACACATCCACAACTTGCAATGTTTAACAGTGCTGATGCACATATGGGGATCAGATTTTTTATTTTATTTTTTAAAAAGAACTGCTCAATGAATGAGAGAGCTCCACCCTGTCTATAAGAAGGCCCGGCTGTTTCCATGGCAGCGGCTTCTTGGCAGTAGTGTGCTAATGATGACGAGAGGAGTGCTCTCAGTCTGTGTGATGGGTTCAGGGGGAGTTTATAGAGCTGCAACACTGAGTTAAACTTCAACTCCCCGCTGTACCAAAACAAGGAAGTTCTGTCTAAACTCGAATCACCAAAACAACGTCAGCTGGTTTAGATACCGTCTGTGTATGAATCCAGGCCACACAAAGTACCAGCAAATCTTTATGAAGAACTGATTAGTCAAATTCAAATCTCTTGAGTAAAATGTCACTTTTACTTCAGGGAGACTTTCAGCTCTTGAAGTAAAATGTCAGCACTGTTAGAAACAGAATAGCATCTAAAGTGAAAATAATCCAAAATGTCACTTTGAATGTGGAGCCGCTGCTTTTTTAATTTTGCAATCTGAGTTACTTCACTCCAACAACCTCGCTGCGACAGCGGCAGTGTAAAAGCTGTGATAAATTGTAAAGAGAGTGATTAATCTTGTAGTAGGCAAGAGGTTGACATGACAGAAGAGCTCTATAATAATTCCTTAAATTTATTACTCCTTTACACATATGCACCTTTTCTTCAGCCTGAAAAACAAGCTCCACAAGAGGGGAAGACTTTCTATGTTGACTTCATAAAGAGATGAATGATGCAATCTCTGAGCTTTCACGCAGGACCAGGTTTCTCTGTTTAGGGACACTTTATGAAACATTCAGGACAAAGGGAGACCTGTTGAAACGCAAACAAAATGAGGCCTGACAGGCTCAACACTTCACATTCCCCTCCATGTTAGAAATGTAGAATTTGTAACCACAGATTAGACGTGTCATTATCTTCACCAGGATCATTATTGAGTAACAACAATCAGTGTAACAAAGTCAATAGTCCGAGCTCCCCGATAAATCCTGGATGACTAATCTTAAATTAATCAGATCAAAAGAAAACAGGGATGCCAATAAGCCTGCCGTCTGCCTGTGCTTCAGTATGTCTGTTACAACATTAACTGCTGAGGGAAGCTGCACGTTTGCCAGGGTTGATGTGTGGTAACCTGACACATGCTAATCTTTTGCTCACTAAAGTCATCAGGAACACAGGAGGCTGAAAAAGCATTAGTTACCATTTGAAGATCAATGAGAGGGAAATGTGTCTCAAATATTTTAATCTCCAGGTGTCAAATATCTCCTTTGCCACTTACTGCTTCATTTTGCTAACCTGTACGGACTAACAAAGAATAACTGACACACATTAATTCAAGCCTTAGTCTTTTTTAGTTTGAATATGAAATTAAACAGACTAAAGTTGTATTTAAAGACAGGCTCCTTGGTATTCAATGTAATCTATCAGAAAATAGTCCCATACAGTAAAGAAAATATCCTAAAAACTTGCCTAATCCTAATCAGACTCCCTGTGGTTCACACCACAACTATTACAGTGAATTATGACCATTATTTTGCAGTCTTTTACTCATCTTTTTTCCTTATTTAATTTTTTTTTAATAGTTTCTCTGCATTAAGGATCATGGATGCCCCTACTATGGGTACAGCATCTCTTTACCACCTTGGATCCTTGTGCAAGAGTAAAAACCAGACCAAGAAAATGTAAAAAGACTTGAAATTGACTATTTCTCACCTGCAGTTTGTCCTCTGGAACATTGAGCCAGTGGTTAAATGCTTGGGAGAGTTTTGTCCTAACTTGCTTCCCTGTAGAGAGCAAAACACATTTTTCTATTTTAAAAGAGAAAAAAATATACGTTTCAACTGAATGGGGGAAAACAGGGTCATGCTGCTAAGGCTTTGCTGGCATTACTGGGGAGGAAAAAAGGACATAACATAATGCATTTGCCTTCATTGCTGCAGGAAGCATCCTCAGTGTGTCCAATAAAACGTCAGCCTCCACTTATCTAAAACTTTTAGTTGAAGATCTGAGTTAAACTGAACATTAAAACCATGAATGTTGGTCCATTAGACTCTTTATGTGACTAAAACACTAAACTAAAAGCTTGAACAGTCTTTAAGTCTTGGAGCCTTTTTTCTTCTGCTCTGTTGAACCTTATTGCAAAGCTCTCTCCACTGTGTGCTTACAGCCCCTATGTAAACAATGAAGAGGTTCTTAGGGAGTATAATGTTGAGTTAGTCTGTAGGCAGAGTCCATATATTACAATTTGGCCATTTATAGTCATGTGTGCAATATCTCTCATACAGCTCCTCTTCAGATACTGAAACTGCAGTTTAATGTAGCACTTATTTAATTTTAAATCAAATTTTCTTACACATATCGAAAAGATTAAATTTACGCCACTGTGCAAATAGTGAATGTATTTCCCTTTTCCTTCTATTAGACTCTAAAATCACATTTATCTCTAACAACAAAAGACCAAAAAAAAAAACCATAGAAACAAATAAAGACTGTAAAAAAACCCAAAAAAACAGCAGCTACTGAGCACTTGCTAAGGCTTTAACAAAACTGGGATGTTAAATATGCACAGAGCTTTGCACAGCTTGCTCATTTCTAGGTATTAAATACCTAACTTGTTCAACACTTCTTTTAATTATATTTTAAGCCATTAGTGGGTAACTATGATCCTCTAATTTAAATACCAAGAGAATAAATCCACAAATGCTGAAATCATTGCCTTCTGTTAGCACAGTTAAGATTAAAATAAAGTTAAACCTTTACAAAGCAACATCTTTACTGCAGAACTTAATAACCTTGGGAGGCTGGAGACCACAGCAACCGGAAACAAGACAGCGACTACGGGAATTTGCACACTGAACTTCATCAACACTGAGCGTAAGGAAGCACTGCAGATGAACATGCTGTGTCTTTTCACAATGGTAGCGTCTGCACAAAAAACTGCGTAAAGCCACGAAGACAACATATCCAGCTACCAACTAAAACATACACTAAGCCTGGAAAAGGGTCAAAATTTTGCAAGAAAGCAGAAATATATATACTATTGAACAAGTTACATAAAAAAAAAGCAATTTTTGTAAAAATTATTTAATTTTTCCACAAAATTCTTGCTGACATGGGTGTGTTTTAATGATGCGTCGGGACAACTCAAAGTGTGATTCAAGTTTGACGCCTTATAGATTGTTTACATTTATGCTTTTGTTATGCATTTAAAAAATGGCACATATGCTGCTTCACTGACAAACCCAACGCTGATGCTACATGTTCAGTGAGCTGATAAAAACCTTAACTGGGTGTAAATTAGTAATACATTGTGATTATCACACAATGATTTCAAGATCTTTTGACTATATCTGGACACACATAGTCCCAGAGGAACCTTTTTTCTTCACTCCTTAGGAAATGTTTTCCGAGATGCCATACATTAAAAACGGACAAATCCAACTCATTAAAGACTTTTTTTTAAAATTATATCAAGTTTAACATAAAAAAATGTAAAAGAAAATGTCCATACATCAGAGACTCACTCATAGGTTGGGGGGTGGCATGTAAAAATGCAAATGTCTAAGATTTGTTCAGTTTGAGATTTTTTTTTAGCCAGTCCTCTTTCTAGTAAAAAATCAGTATGTGAGGCAGTGTATAAAAATGTCAACAAATACTCTAGAGCATTTACACCCACTGCGCATGTGTTGGTGAGACTCATTTCTGCTGCTTTTCCAATTGGTTCCCGCAATTGAGGATATGTACAGATACTTGCAGTATTCATCTTAACACAATGAGGAGCCTCATTTGCTATTCTCAACCTGTTATCAAGAGAATACAGACATTTCCACAATCCAATTTCTACATCATGTATTGCCTCCCGCATGCTCCACACAGCAGTCCCTTGTATTTCCAGCCAGAAGAGCGTGGCTCCAGCAGAAGACTTCCCACTGTGATGTGCTTGTGTGTGCTTCGTTTCAGTAGCTATTGTGAAGCAAACTGGTCAAAAAACGATAAATAAAGTAGAATATGTTTCTTTTCAGCTCTATGTCTCCATCTCTGTCCAAACCCCCATAGCTACTGAGAATGAAAAGGGCTCACCTGGCAGTTGCAACAAGTATTTGTATGGCTCCAGCAAAATTCTGTCCGAGGCGGCAAGAGAGGCTTTGTCCATCGTTTCCAGTTTACTCAAATATTTACTAGAAACATAAAACATAAGAAAAATTTAAAAATGATCTAATGGCAAAGTTTTTTTTGGTTTTTTAGATTAGTGAAGATCATCTGCTGTCTGATGTGGTTTGTTTCTATATGCAATGTTTCCACACAAGAAGAGAGACAATACAGGTCAGATTTGTTTAAGTTTAATTCCAGCTTCCAGCAAGATTGCATAGATTCCATGATTTAAAGTAAATAAAAAACAGTAAACAAATAAATAAAAGAATCAGACTATCAAGAGGAGTCTTAAACCTATAAGCCTCCCCTGGCAAAGCACATTTGTTTGGCACAATACAGCAACCAGACTACCATTTTGCTTGCTATGATGCTGGACAAGACAGGTTTAAAAAAAAAGAAAAAGAAATGGAAAGTAGTTTGTGGGGAAAAAGAAGTTTGGTACTTCGTTATTTGAGTTTTACTCACCTTGCAATGTGAGAACTATTAGGTGTTTAACTTCTAATGAAGATAAAACTGAATTTTGTATGTTAAAATGATCATTTCATAAATTTGCCCTTTTCTCTTTAACTTTTGGTCTAACTTGTAAGACTTTATATCAAATGTGCTCCCACCATTCAGCAATTGGATTATTACTAAAGGCCCATCTCTTTATCTTGGTCTTCCTTTCAAGATCACAAATTATTACACTTAGCAGATTTTACCCCCTTGTCTAGTGGTTATTATCATTTTGTTTTTATCCTGTGAGGCACTTTTATCAACCTTAGTTGTTTTAAAATGTGCTTTAGAAAATAATAGTGACTTGACTCAAGCATTAACATCCTCTAGTGCAGTGGTTCCCAACCTTTTGTCCTTGAGGACCCCATTCACACATATACTTAAAAAGTACGATTCTCACCATAAATACTGTATTCTGGCTGAGTCCTGTCCTTCCATAAAGCCAAAGTTGATTAAATTAACATAGAGCCTTACTTTATTTTTCTTGAAATGGGGACAATATGTGGACATTAGTCACAATGGCTCATGTTCTAAGCCTCAGGGACCCTCTGTGCTCTTTGGGAGACCCCAGGTTGGGAACCAATGCTCTAGTGTACTGATTATTAGACAATATCTAGTAGAAATAATAGTGACATTAAAGCCAAGAAGTATTGAAATGTGCAGACATCTGGTTAGTAATGCAAATTGTGTTTATCTAGGACAAAAATAAGAAATTTCCGATACTTAAAGCCATCTTTTTAAGCTGACAGACAGATTCCAGTAATATTCTTACTTAGCTGCATAACAACTAGCGAATTGGGTGGGAGTTATTGCTAGGAATACTGTGAAATATATAATAAGGTGCGATTTATAAAGCTTCACTATGAGTGTAATATTGGAGCAAAACAACCAAGCACCTGCAACCTTAGAGGGCTTAAAGTTGCAGGTTTTTTTTTGTTTTCTTTTTCCTCCATTCCTGCAAACACAATAACCACACAGGAATTTTTTTTGCAGCAGGTGCACAAGTCCTATTGTAAAAAGCTCATATTCAGAAACTCACAATTTTGCTACAGTTGCAGCAGTAAATGTGGTTCAAAACTACTTCACACACCACTATCACCAATTGCTTCGCCATAGAATGTGTGCATTTGCAAATCAGTAATCGAAGTGGCTAGTCAGTTCATCCATTAATCCACCTCTGCAGGATGGACAGCTGACATTACATAATAGCAAATACTGTTAATCTCAAATGTATTAGCTTTTAAATTAAACTGCTTTAATGGACACTTAGGTGTGTTTGATTGGTCAAGAGCTCTCTGAAAGGAGGAACTTTCCTTGCATGGTTTCAAATTCTAGTTTGTGAACATGAATATTTTGTTCATGACTTATTATTTGACAAGTGTGAAATACATTTTTGCTCAATATTTAATGTGTTTGTGGCAAAAATGTGACCACCTTTTCCATTTTCGGTTTACACATCAGCGTTGTCTTGCCTGACTCTTCTAGTTTAAGTATCTGATCAAATTTCACTCTTCAGGAACATCTACTATTCAACGGATCAACAAACAAGTTTCAAGCCGAAGAGTGAAGGCAGTGTATTGCATTTCCCACTACAAATAAATATTAAAATAAAATGTTCTATATGGATATGGATCAATTTAACGTTTTTTGTTTTTTTTTTAAACTATCAACAATGTACCTGTTGGTAATGACTTGTTTTAATTCCAGCTTTTCTGCATTAAGAAACTTATTATATTCTCTTAATCATTTAGGGTCATATTTCATTTGGTAAAATTCCAATTTGCTGGTTCAGTTGTACCAGTTCCAGGGCTCATATCTTAAAATGTTATCAGATCCAATTAAAAATATACTGAACAATATTGTACACATAAATTGATATTACTGCTTAATTCAAGTGATAACGATTTAAGAAATTAAAAATTACACATGAATGCTGCTCGCACTTGCTGTGCCCTCAACTCCACCCACCTTGTGGCTGCCGTGTGTCAGTCTCCTGACTAGCCGGTCCTGAATTCCGGTTAGCCAGACTGCTAGTTAGTTAGCTTTAGCGCGCTAACATTAACGTGCCAATATATCGTCCTTGACTATTTCTTTCTTTCCTTTCCGTGACAAATTCTTCCAGTTCTTCACCGATCGAATAAGGCACGCGATGTGACCGCGAGATCCACACTTTCAAATCATTTTAGTTCCGTGTGCTGCTGTCTGATTGTCTTGATGCTATGCTACACTAGTGCCGTCTATGTTGCGCACTGTACCAACAGTCTTCAGTAGCGGCTAGTTTGATGAGCTTCCTATATAGCCTTCGGCTACGTTACAGAGCAGGCGCAGAGAAGCTGGGAAATGTAATAGGGGGTATCCCGCATACTGTGTGTTTCAGTTTTACTTCTACGTTGCCCGGTAAAACGTTCAGGTCTTTCAGAAAATAATTTCTTCCAACGATTGTCGGACCACTCAGGAATATATTTTGAACGCACACTTGTTCTCCAAACTGGGGGTTGTAGTTTTTAACCTTTTTCTGTGTATTGTGAAAACCGCCCCGTAGGATCGCTTGCCAGGCTTTACTGTAGCTATTTTTCTACAGGAGCAGCCAATCATTTGCGACTGAGACGTGTCCCTGAATTGTGTTCTCCAATGGATGAACGTAGTTTTAACAGAGGCGGGACATGTATAGACGTCAATCATTCTCAGGAGGCGGGGAAAGGATCACAGAAAGAGGTAGGCTAGAGGAGCTACTCAACAAGGCAAACAGCAGCTCTCTGCGAAAACCACTTTTACCAATCCGCATCCAACATTAAGCAGGGGCCAACGGACAACGTTAAAACAGACCATCTGTTTCACATAAATGCTCCTATGGATTACTGATACATTTTCGTCGAAAAAAATAAGTGTTCATCAACTTGACAGCATATGTAAGTCTGATTTTGTTCGGTAAAGCAATCAGTATTTTGAAAATTTTTACTAGCATGCTTCCCTGCGATTACTAAGCCAACCGTGATTTTAGCTAACTTGTTAACTAATGATCTGTTGTGTTTAGAAGGATTTAAGGGAATGAATGAATTAGCTGATTGGATGACAAAAAAACCGACGTCTTAAAATACATCTAAACTTGATGATAAAGTTCTGTTGTAGACAGTCAAATTAAGCTGATGAGCGCAGCGAAAGGTTATGCTCCTCCGAGGTTGAATAGTTTCGAGTGTGCTGGACAGGCACCGGATTGTTGTGTTGTTGAGCGGAGGAATCCTCGGGGAGGTTGTCGTCGAGCAGTGCATGTCATGGTGTTCCCTAACGGACGTGAAAAGTGATATATCTCGAAATAGTTGACGACTTCAAAAGGCTTGACATCTTTACAGGATGCGATTTGTCGACAACCGAAGAATTAGTGTAGTTTAACAGGTAAATTTCATTGTCAGGCATTTCTTTTGTGCCATCATTATCGTTAGCTTCTTACGTTCGACTTATCTAGTGTAGGATGGACCAGATGGGCTACCTTGCATTGAAAAACTCACTCGATTGATAAGTGGTTGTTATAAAAACCAGATCCGATGTGGACTAGTTTCCTTCTGCTAGTGAGAGCTCGTGTTATTCTTAAATGTTGTGTGCGTGACCAATATTTTTCACATTTCCGTAATTTGCAACATCGTTGCTGAGAAACTGACTGGACACGAATCGTTTAGTAAATGGAGTCGACGATGTAGTTAGCAACCTTACAGGATTTCAGGACAGGGGGGGACGACCGAGACTCTGGCTGCGTTAGTGCATTATTGTTCGTGGTCAGTTACTCTCTCACAGCGACTGTTCTCGCAAATTTTCTGGGGCGGATAGCATTGTATCCTCCGCGATCAGTCAACGCGACCGAGAAACACAAAAGCGGGCTGTGACCTTGGCTTCTCTTCAACAATAAAATGTTGTAAGAATTGACGCGATGTTGCAGCCTGCGAGTCTTCCGCGAGCTTGACCTTGTTGCGAACCATTCCGCCGACTTGTTTCTTTGTCAGAAGCAACCACTCATCGCTACTCAGTCAGCGAAATGTCAGAGCACTCGATCAAAGAGCATTTTCTAAGGGAAAAGAAAGTGACTTTTAATCAGACGACACGCCGGAGTCTGACTTTGTTCAACACAAAGTTGTTACTGCGACACGGCTTTGATATAACATTTCTGTGAAGGTTTTCTGGCTGTGTTGTCTGCCCATAAGTGTCGCTCTATTTTTTGCTGTCGAGTGTACTCTGCAGAGAGCAGCGCACCGAGACAAGGGAGTGAAGAGAAAAAGAAAATGAACGGACTCTGGGCAGTCTTCCTATTTAAAAAACACAAGACATCTGTCTCCGATAGAGAAATGGCTCTGACATGGGCAGGTGAATTGCGTCTAACATCCCCGCATTTCCCCGTGTTTGTGCGCTGGTGTTCTCCTTTCTAACCGACTGTCAGCTACAGAAATGGCGTCATCCTCTGCTGTGCTGTTGGTATAGCCAGTGCAGTGCAGACGGCAGGCACACCACATTGCCGAGCCAGAGAACCGAGCACCGTACGTTTTTTTTCTTGTTCTTTATTTTATTATTACACACTCTATCACTTCATCTTACACGTCTACATTATCCACGCATTTGTGCTACCGACAGAGGAAGCTGCCTCTTCCATGTAACGGCGACTAGTTTGTGTTCCTCGCCCTTCGTAGCCACAAGCCAAGTCTGACTGATGTGACTGACTGGCAGCAGCGCACCAGGCATTACATAAACCGCTTAAAAAAATTATATATATAAAAAATAAGTAAATAAAAAAGGAGGAGGGGGGCGACTCTTCAAATGAGTGATGCCACCGTTTACTTTGCAACACAAGTGAATGTGACTCGCAAGCTTAAGCACGCACGCCCTTCTCCGCTTCGCTTTACCCATCTCGAACAAATCAATTCCAGTCGTAATTCAAGGATGTAAAAACACGACAGAGGAATGTTTTCATGTGCAGACGCTGTGTTTTTCTTTTACCCCGTCAAGTGTGCGTCTACCGCCCACTTTTCCACGGCATCCACCAGTATAGCAGAAGAAGTGATGTCATCATAACATAATCGTGTCTTGTTGTGGCAGACTGAAGTTGGCAACCTCTGTGATCCCTAACAGCTTCTTCCTATTCTGTTTTCAGTGTGGGATTCGTTACACTGGTCACCTAGAGAGATGAAGGTATGTTCATTCATTTTTTTCTTAATTCTTTTCTCTTGTATGTGTGCAGTACTACGAGAAACTCTGTCTACTACTTGTACTGTTAGATTTCATTCAGGTCTTCGGGATACACACCTTCATCTGCAGCAGAGCAGATTAAACATAAGCTGTGTTTTCCATCCTTTCTTCTCTCATTTTTTCCATTAGATATAAATTTTGCTCTTGTTCACACACAGCCAGACAAGTGTGTTGGACATAGGCCAAAGTAATACAATTGGCTGATATGCATGATGTTAAGTTCCTAATGGCTTCAGCTGTATGCAAACACAAATTAGGATCTGTAAGTTTTATGTTGTTCACACCGGATGCATTGTGATGTAAAGGGTACTGTACATGTATTTATATGTGAATAACAGAGTTAATGAGCTGTAGATTAAAAATAGATATTTAATAGCGATATCTTTTCTCATACTTCCAGTGATGTGGCTGCAGGCTTTTTGCATCTGTAAATGTCATTTGTTAGCATGTAAGTCGCAACCTGCACAGTTGTGTCACTGTAACAGACAGAAGTCTTGACAAGTGTAATTTTTTTTTAGATACATGTTTATTTGGCACACATAATATAGCATTAGAGCAAAAAGGGAAGAAATGTATCAAGCAGGCAATGCATGCTTATAATTGGAGAGTTAGTGTTACAAACAGTGAAAGCTTCTGTGATAATGATTTGTAGCCTGTCACTTTGCCCTTAATGGTGCTCTGGTTATTGTGGTTGATCAAACTATACTACCACCTACTAATAGACATGTCAGCAGCATGCTAAAGTATCCAATTGAAGTGCAGCCAAAAGCATCGTAGGGTGGAAAAATAATCACCTTCCCTTCTAGGTGAGCTGAGGAAGTCCGTTTTTGCTGATACAAAACTACTACTCATTTGCTTCCAAATTCTCTCTGCTGACTTGTACTCATACTAGAAGTGCTGACTTGTCCCATACGGTAAATGGTTTGTGTCACAGAAAGGTAGTGGAATTCAGATAGTAGTTGCCAGAAGTCAAGCATGATACACTTAAACCAAGGCACAACACAGATATAGCATGCTTTATTCATGCTCAGGCTAACTTTCTTGCTTAATTTCCTAATCATCTATTTAAACACAGCTCTTGCAGGTTTTGATTTTAGAGCTTTTTTTTCCCCCAGCAGATGGATTGCAGAGATCTATATTACATTATTATTGTGCTTACGCTTGCTTATTCACATAACTGCTGAAAGGAGCAATGTTTCCTCTTTGACAGTTTAGTTTCCCGTTGGAGAATTTCTCGTTTTCATTGTGCTGTCTTAGTTGTCTGCCTCTATCAAGGCTGGAGGAGGACATGCTCATTTTACTGCTCTATGAAGGAGCATCTGCTCAGTGGCTGAACTGTAGGATAACTTTTCATTATGTTCACTTAGCACTCCTTGTCATTTAGCCCAATGGCCTTTAGCCTCTTTTTAATTGTCTGGGCACACTGCTTTAAAACTGTGTTGGATTATCATTGGATCTTCTTTAAGAAGGCACATGCATTGGATATTTGTTTAAATCTTTATGACGAGACCATCTAATAAAATTTCTCATGAAGCAAATGCCTGCTTAAGGCTGGAATAAAGAAAATTCTTTACTCTTGCAGGAGTAATCTGGTAGATGCACTCAGCTCAGCCTTGAAGCCGAAGATGCACAAGAAACAGCAGAGTTTAAAAGTGACAGGAGGTCTAATGCAGGAGGTTTCTGTCTCTGTTGTTTTCAGTTTTTAACAGCATGATTAGTTTTAAATTGTTAATTTTCAAATGAGTTGTTCATTTTAATCTTTTTCGTTTTTGATCAATGCTGTTTTATAGAAATATTGAAAAAATGACATTGAAACCTATTTAGTCAAGTAATTCCTGCATTTAAAAGGAGCGTCGGGTGCTGTTGTGACAGTTAACAACTTGGTGATGTGGAAATATGCTGCATATTAATGCAGTTGGAAAGAGGGCCTGAGCAGGTCAGGTACATTAGTCTCCCTAACGTGTTCCTGCTTACAACAAAGCACTTTGTCTAAATGGATATTTCAAATTAAGTCATTTATCAGCATGTTAAAGTATATGTTTCAGTGTAAAAAGTTACCTGTAGAACTGTAAGATACATACATGTGGGTGAGTAGAGTTTGTAAAGGTATTATAATTAAGACATTTGTTAAAGTTTTTAAAGTTTACATAGAACTGTGGTTGATCCTTTAAGAGGATGTCCTAAAATCGGAATCTTTGAGCATACGATCTAAAATAAAGGGGTTTTAAGTTGTCCTTGTTTTTTATGTTTTATTTTAAACCTGCCGTGGCATTGCCAAGGCAACTCTTACTGAAGCACCGGTTAGTGGAATTGTGGCCACTCTGGTTTGGACAAAGAGATGATTCACAGCAGGATTATTGTATGTGTGAGCCGGGCTGGGATGGAGTTTAATTCTTTTCCAAATGCCTCTTACATGTTCCTTTGTTTGGCCTTCGAGCCTGTTCACCGTCGAACAATATAATCAGTTAAAATCTATTGTTTATAATATTTTAGAACTGCATAGTTCCTCAATGAAAAGTTCACTTCTGTAGCTTAATGTAACATTAACAAGAAAACATCAGATTTGTTGTATGATAATCTTGATTAGACTGACGCTGTTAAATTTTATGTCCTCCTCTATTAAATAAACCAAGAGTGGATGAATTACTTCTGTAGGAAAGTAATTAAAAACAAACTTGAGACTCAGATCTGCACAGTTACCCAGTTTTATCAATTCATTTATTTCTATTATCTGCTTTTACATCATTTCAACATCCACTCCTTGTCAACTGCTGAATAATATATATTCTAATTATTTATATTTCATGGTATAACACTGTAAAAAAAAGTGTTATTAGAAAAACTGATGTCTACGTATTATAAGTCAAAATAGACACACACAGTGCAGGTTTAAGTACTTAAAAGTTTGAGTTTTAAATACATGTTTCTGCTTGAACATTTGTGAATTAAAACTATTTTGGTAGTTTAAAAAAACACATATCTAATAAATGGCCATATGTTGTTAATTTTAAATCTCAGATTACCTGGACTCCCAGGTCTAGTACAGCTCTGGTTCCCTGTTTCCTTGATGAATCAGCCATGGTGCGTGTTTAAAACGCTGTGTTGATATCCAGTTGCTGCCATGTGACGCGGTGTGACAGCTTTGAAGTGTGATTTTTCAGTCTCTGGATGCTGCTGTGCCATGATTGGCTTCAGCAATGGTTTTAATAAATGCCAGTGGGCCTTTAAAATGAATCAGAAAGCCATATTTATAATGTCAGAAAGTTACAACGTGCTACTTTAATATTAGCAGTCTTGTTCTTGGACGCTGCATTTAACTTTTTTTGTTTGTGAATGCAACGCTCGCTGGCTTTTCTAAACACTAACCGGTATTAATGAATGGCGAAAAGCAAGATTTATATGCAGTGTTTGGAGCGTGATCTATGAACACCAGATTGCTTTATTAAAACACTTGAAAGTGCTAATAAACGTAGCTGCAAGTCTGTTCAAAACTATAGCTGCAAACAGTTATTGTGAATGTTGCTCTATACCTGGCAAAGGTCATTGATGCAGATGGCAATATGAAATATAAATGTTAAAAACCCTTTCTGAGACATTTACAGTTCTCTCATTTGGTTTTGGTCCTGGGGTACATTTATAATGGTTTTAAACAAAGTTATTTTTGAGGGAATTTTATCCGTTCCACTAGTAAACAAATAATTTACCTTGTTAGTAAAAAAAAAAAAAAAAAAACGGACATCGCTGTTCACAACTACACTTTCATTCATATTGTCTATTTAGATTTCTTCTTTAGGATAAAAAGTGAACACTTTAATACTATGACTGAAGGAAAAGGGAGGACCTGAGACTTTTTAAGTGTTTTCAAAAATTGCTTAATTATGAAAATAACCTTAAGTAGGGTTATCACGAAACTAAAATTTTAAACTTGATATAGATACTAAAAAAGGTGCTCGATACTCTATACTATTTTCGATACTATAGAGGGGGGAAAAATGTATTCTTTTAATAAAAATCAAAGCACCACAAAAATCACACAATCAAAACAACAAAAATAGATTTTAATATATATATAGAGAAAAGACATTAACAGTGTAATATTTTAAAGCTATTAGTTTGTGCAGAGTAGGGTTGTCAGATACTAAAATTTCAAACTTGATACCAATTCTAAGGATGGTGCTCGATAATAGCCTACTATTTTCGATAATATAGAGGAAGAAAATATGATTAATTCTTAAATCAAAGCACCACAAAAATAACAACACAATATAAGCAATCAACAAAAATATATGAAAACATATAGGAAAATACATTAGCATAAGTAAATGCATGTGTGCAGAGATAGTCTTCATACAGTCTAACAGTGTTGTCAGGCAGTTTGCTCACTGTGGTGCAAACTAACCACTAGTTAGTGTACTTATTTACAAAGTAAGTGTCCTTTTCTTCACAGTGCTTGAGACGAGATCAAGTAATAGAACGTACAAACTAGTTAAGACTATCTACTTTTTAAACTAGATTAATTAAAAACGATTAAGTTTATAATAAAAAAGATTAGCTTTTTAAATGTTTTTTTGTAAATCGTCTACATTAAAAGTCATTATCATCTGACTGTAAGCAAGGGTTTAATCAGCCAGTAGCAGCTTTGTGCAATTTATTTTCAGGCTGGTTATGAAGCAGAAAACAACGTCTACTGCTTTTCCTGCAGCTCGAAGACGAGCCTCTTGTAAGTGCTTCTGGACGGGGGAGGGGCCTACGGTATAATGTGCGATAATCTGCAAGAATTTAGACAATTTTTTCACATCAGTCTCAAAGTCTCCAATAACACCAGAAAAAGTCTCCGAATAGGTTGCTAGTCGCTAACATAAAAAGGAGCTATAATTTGTAGCGTAGAGTTATACTTGGCATGCAGGTTGTTGTTGCTTTTTGCAAGCCTCTCATAGGATGTTTTTATTGTATCACTGCTGGTGCATTAAAAGTTATAAGTATGTAAACAAATGAAGCAATTGGGCAATAATACATTTTAAATGTAGATTTTAATTTATTTTATTTGTGGAAACAGCTTTGAAGTATTTAGGTTAGCTCTAAAGAAATCACTAGAGGTTTAGAGTTCCCCCCAATGACTTTTGTCAAATGGTGAGAGCTTTTGCATCGTTCAGAAATGTGCTTTCAGTGTTGCTGCTTTAACCTCAAGGTAACAGCCAGGAAGCCCCTAAATACTGAGCTCTAGAATCAAAATGCTGTAGTTGCTTAGGCTGTCCAAGAAATGCACTATAAGCAGCAGCTTATTTTCAACCATGGAGTTGGCTGTTAAATTTTTCATGACCTGAGAATCTTTATTGAGCAGAAACCGATCTCATTCCCCTGCCAATGTCACTCCAGCATGTTTTGTTTTTGCGAAGCTGGGATGATTAAAGGTTTGACTTAATGTAGCCGCATCGCCTGTTTTCTTTGCAGATGGCTTTAACAGTGAGTCTTCCTCTGATCACCAGTAATCACTAAGCCTTAATAACTCTGTTTTAACTGCATGTATTCCTCAGCAGTAAGGATAGAAGTACTTCTGAAGTGCACCATTTAGGGCTAGCATAATCAGTCGATTAGTCATGATTATCTCGACTATCAAAATAGTCTGCGACTAATTTAATAATCGATGTAATTGTTTATTTTTTTTACGCTTTGCCACTGTACCTTCTACTGCCTTGTCTGTCTGTCCTTAACGCACATGCGCAGTAGTGGCAATCTGGGTCAGCTGTGATGTCACTGGAAAAGTTATGCCCAAACAACTGTACTATTGCAAGCCAGTAATGGAGCATCTGGGAGCATTTTATGAAAAAGTTCAGATCTCAAATAAACGTGTTGATGTTAAAGCCATAAAGAATACTGGATCCATTTAAACCTGTGATGCGACTCAGAAATTCCTTCAGTGATGGCAGACTTGGCTTGTTTAGTTGTGCGCGTTGCCATGACGACTGTGATTACTTTTTGATAAAAAGACGAAGTGGAAACCTGTTCTAGAGGAAATCTGAATTTAAATGACCATGTTGGATTTATTTCAAAGTACTTATGTGTGTAATGACATCACTTCCTGTTTTGGCGGAACGTAGCCGCTCCCGTTAGCATTTGCTGCTAATGTGGTTGGTAATATGCTGCAATGAGTTGCACATGCGCAATAAAGTCCGCCAGGGGAAAATTATGGCGGCCGACCAGGGAACAAAACGGCAGCAGAGGACGTCAAAAGTCTGGGATAACTTCACGTTAAACTTACAAAATAAATAAATACATGTGAGATTTGTAAAGCGGACCTTGCCACCACGGACGTAGTTCTGCAGTGCTCGAACATTTAAAGAGGAAGCACGTCAGACTTAAATAACAACTTAATGCAAGATTTAAAAGCTGAAATGGAAATAAGAGCCATTTAATAATTATGAGTTACATAATCTGACTAGTCGTTTTAATAGTCGATGACTAATCGGTTATCAGAATAGTCATTAGTTGCAGCCCTACTGACGTAAAAGCACATAGTGAAAGCATAGTTTACTCTTCTCAATGAGCTGCGGTGATGACTCTGGCCCCTCCCTCATCCAAAACCACTCAATAGCCCTAGATCTTAACATATTATGCTATATCTTAGCATATTATGCTAAGATCTAGGATCTTAGCATTTCATGCTATGATCTAGGGCTGTTATGCTTAGCATATTATGCTAAGATCTCGCCAAGACTTGGTAATTGAACGCCAGAGTAGGGTCGCGCTGCCCGAATTAAATAAAAGTATCATGAATCGATATTGTATATATTTCCTTTGAATCGATTAAAATTGATAAATTTTTTTTTTTATTTATTTTTTTTACCCAGCCCTAGTATTTCCAGCTGTAATGTTAACAGTAGTGATGGCGATTTCATTACCCTTACCCTTTGCTGTAACGTTATGACAGCGATGTCATGTCTCAATAGAAAATTTGTTTTATAACGCTACGTTACAGTGTTATGTTCCTATCCAATGGACGACTTTGTTGCCAATTTTAATAGTTATGTAATCTAATTAGTTGACTTAATCGCCCCAAAAAATTAATGACTAGTCGATTATCAAAATTAGCATTTGTGACAGCCCTAGCATCATTGCTTCTGGCGTCTGCTTTAAATGGTTGTTTTGTGAAAGAAAAATAACTTGGCATGAAAAAAATATTGATTTTTTTGAGCAAGTGTATATCTGTTCATGCACGTCTTGATTGACATCCAAGTAAAAGATCTGTCAGATGATAACCTGGATTCTTAATTCTGTACATGTTATTTTATTCCACGAAGATGATCCTTAAGTTTTTCTTTTCAAGTTTAGTTTTGTTTCTTTTCATGTCAACCGCAGATGTGTTTTGCCACTCTATGCCAAGTCACATTTTTATGTATTTTATGTCAAGCACACGTGCCTGGAGTATTTTCCACCTCAGTAGGATTAAATGAACAGCCAGAGAGCCTGTCATGATTATTCTTTCACTGTTTCCAAAACACTGAATAGCATGTTGCAGCTCAAGTAGCACTTAGTTACTGTCTTACTCTCTTACTTACTTACCGAATCTTATGAGAGCAGTTCTTGTTCGGTGCATGACATTATTTTAAGTTAATGAGAAGAAGTTACACATCCCAAAGGCAAGGGAATTCCACCCCATTGAGTTTGGTTATCTTGATTGGTTAAATTTTATGTATTTTTTTTGTCCTTCTCTGTGGAAGGGAATTGTTAGTCATTTAGCTCTGGAAGAAAAATGAAGCTATATAAGTAGTCAGTGTTGTTTCTCCAGACAGCTGTAGGCTAAATGGCAATCTATCTGAGGAATGGAATTTTCTTTCATAGTTGTAACCGAATGCAGGGAGGCGGAGAAATATTACTGGAAACAACAACCTGTGTTCTGCTTTTGTTGGCATGTGAGCAAAACAACTGTAACGCAGGTCTCGGCCGTGTGTTGTTACGCCTTGTCTTGTTGTGTTGTGCAGGTTTGGCTCCTACAGCTGTCAGAATAACCCAAGCTGCCCTCACTGACTCAGGAAATTGACTCTTCTTATAAAGCAAAGGATGGATGCAGCTGAAAGCAGGGAGAGCAAAAGGAGACAAGCATTAGCATGACAGACGAGTGGTAACAGTGGATTTTACACAGTAGCAGTCCAGTCTTGTGTTACAGTGTGGCTGACAGAGGAGTGGATCAGCTAGTAGAAATGGCTAAGGAAGCTGGTGCTCAGGCCAGACTGCACTCATGAGGCGGGGAGGCTAAAGTAGGCTGGACTCTGCTCTTGAAATCCATTTGTTAGAATAACAGAGACATTGGGGATGAAGCACCTTGCCTTGGTTTGACCATGGCAGATCCAAGGCCAGTGTTGATTACTGTAATAATCTGATATGACATGCACTTCTGAAATGCAAAATTCAGAAGATTGTTGAAATACATACATGCATTGTGATGTCACTTCCTGAATTCAGTGTTCGTTGAGCATGGCAAAACCCACGGTCTTATCGTTAGCTGCTAATGTGATAGGTAATTAAGCTGCTAAATAGTTTAGAGATGTGAATTAAAAAATCCAAATTTGGCATTGTTATTAGAGGTGCCTTGTCACAGCTAAGAACATAATCCATCAAAAACCACTTATACTCCTTATGTATGAAGTTTCTGATAGTTTTCCAGCCTTGGATTTACAATTTTAATCATTGGGTGTCCAGAAACAAAGTTATTACTAGTGCTATTTAGTCTTTAAAAACATCCATTCTCTGATACTAATTTGATTTTAAAATTTAGGTTCTAGTTAAATTATAATTACCTAAACGTATCTACACTGCTAAAAAAAAAAAAGGGAACACTTAAACAACACAATGTAACTTCAAGTCAATCACACTTCTGTGAAATCAAACTGTCCGCTTAGGAAGCAACACTGATTGACAATAAATTTCACATGTTGTTGTGCAAATGGAAAAGACAACCGGTGGAAATTATAGGCAACTAGCAAGACACCCCTAAAGGAGTGGTTCTGCAGGTGGTGACCAAAGACCACTTCTCAGTTCCTATGCTTTCTGGCGGATGTTTTGGTCACTTTTGAATTCTGGCGGTGCTTTCACTCTAGTGGTAGCATGAGACAGAGTCTACAACCCACACAAGTGGCTCAGGTAGTACAGCTCATCCAGGATGGCACATCAATGCGAGCTGTGGCAAGAA
>JBAMHW010000018.1:10139356-10151111 GCA_037177495.1 Rhadinocentrus ornatus
CCCCCCCCCCCCTCCCCCCTCCCCCCCCCCCCCCCCCCCCCCCCCCCCCCCCCTCCCCCCCCTCCCCCCCCCCCCCCCCCCATCCCATTGATAGCGTTACAGCACTACTTACACGCCTGGCATTTGTACTGCAGCGATTTCAGTGGCTTTGTGTGGATGCACACATTTCTTGATGGAAATGTTTTAAATGAAATCTGTATTGTCTGCATGTGGATGTAGCCTATGGTTAAAATCAAACATTACTCCTAGATGTCAAACACATTTGGTGATTATATTTGTGAAAAATTGTCAAGACTAGAAACAACAGAATGTGGGAGACCAAACAAAATAAGCTCTGTTTTTTTATTTTATTATTTTATTTTATTTATTACATTTTTTTTCTTTGTCATTGAATTTAAGAACGTTTTGGATCATCTAGCATTTAATGTCAGAAAGAAAAACCGTGAGACTCACAAGACTGCTGGGATCTTTGTGGTTTATCAGCATGTGCGACTGTCATCAGCATAAAAATGATGATTTACATAATAGTGGTGAACACGCTGGCAAAGAGATAGCATGTAAATGGAGAACAGAAGGGGACCAAGGACTGAGCCCTTCACCGACACTGCATCGTTTATGTGTTTCTGGCTGCTTTGAAACTTTTCACACATGCTCTTTGGAAATTGTGTGACATTACATGGCTCCAAGTTTGTAATTGTGTGTAGTGTGTGTGTGTGTGTCTTTTGGTCTCCTCTGTCACACAGTCATGCCAGACCGCCATGCAGAAGCAAGATTAGCTCAGCATGATCAGACTTTTATCCACTGTGGCTCACTTAGAGGAGAATGCAGAGGCAGAGAAAGGGGGAGGTGTAGTGGTCAGTTAGTGTAGCCTCAATATTTACAGCACATATCAGAAATCCACAACAGTTGGCGTCAGCAGATGCAGCACAGTTGCTACTACAGGGTTCAGTCACTAAACACAACCTTATGAGTCATAGCAGTAAATATTCACCCTCATGTTGCTCGTGTAACGGCACCACATATTCTTTACAGTTTGTCGTATCAAAGCTGTTGAGTGGTGTGTGAAAGTCCAGCCGCATTAGCAGGAAGCTGATGTCTCTGTGAATGAGGTGATTGAAATGGCCTGGTCAGGTCATTGGGTAATTATTCTCATTAGTAATTCTCCTTTGCCATTGCCTCCCGCTTTCCCAGGTGACCTTTAAATCAGATTTGTCAACAGCTGAGGTCCATGATGAAAACATCAAAGGACCTCTAAAGGTAAGACAGGATGGAGAGAAGACACTGATCCAATCTCATTATTTATTAACCTTTTCACAAAGTTGTCATTTGTGTTGAGTTTTCCTTTTAGTTCAGGTCTGCTAGTAATCAATCCACTTTTTAAAAATAAATTACATTTCAAGTTTAACTTTCACCTGATCGTCCTCCTCTCCCACTGTATAGTAAATAGAGAAGAAAAAAATAACACAAGAGCATCAGCATAATAGTAATTAGCATGCTGTGGAGCCAAATAACAACAGTGTGTCTGTCATGCAGGTGGGGGTTGTTGTGGAGGTGAAGAATCAGGATGGAGTTTACCAGGAGGCCACAATTAATAAGCTGACTGATGCTAGTATATATACTGTTGGTAAGTCAACAATGAATCTCCTGCACGTTCTCCTCTCTCAAACACCCCAACTCTTCCGTCAGTGAGCTTCTTAAAGGAACGCAGGTGCAGCGTGAAAATCTATTTTCTTTACAAAAAAACTGATGTGTTTTAGTTGCTTTTAAAACACTTACTGTTACAATTTCCTCAAATATTTCTCCTTTGTTTTATAACCAGTTATGTTTGAGCAGTGGATAATTTTGTAGAACTTAAATCAAGTCTTTCAAGACTATCATAATTTGACTGAAGACATTTCTAAATTGAGATAGGACTTTATATGTCTTTTAGAAGTGTTTTTGTGTGTGTGTCTGTGTGTGTGTGCATGGTGGAGTTCTGGCCTACATACAGCGGTGTAACTGTTCTGCCTCTCATCTTTGTAGTGTTTGACGATGGTGATGAGAAGACCCTGAGGCGTTCCTCTCTCTGCCTCAAAGGAGCACGTCACTTTGCAGAAAGCGAGGTGAGTGTTGTGCTGTCCGGCAGTTTAATAAATCCTTCGTCTCCGCTTTGTAGCGAACCAAAATGTTTCAAACACTGTTCAGGATTGGTCCCATTAACACATTCAGATGGGAAAATAACCCCAAAAGAAATTCACTGAAACTACTATGAGCTTCAAAATACACTCTTCTTATTGGGTTACAGTGCCACTTAACTCTTTGTTGGATGTTTTTTTTTTTTCTTATCTGCAGACACTCGACAGGCTCCCTCTGACCAATCCTGAGCACTTTGGCACACCCGTCATTGGCAAGAAGGGCAATCGGGGCAGACGATCAAATCCGATGTGAGTACTTTTCATCGCCTATCTACATCTTTCAGGGCTCATTTCTAACTTGTCATATCAGAGGTCTGTAATGCTGTCGTGGAGGGATTTCCGTCCTGATCTACTGCGGTAACAGTCACACCCATTCTACCTATGCTGACAGCATTTGAAATAAAAGATATACTCTCATCTCAATCCCTTCATTCTGATCCCTTGAGGACTGAAAGAGAAGAGCCCACTCATTTCCTCAAGCTCCTTAATCATGTGGAGCCCTATGTGTGCTGCAGAAACGTGCAAGTGTGGTGTAGACTTGCTCAATGTTATCTCTTTCCTTTTCCCCTCCTTTGACTTAGATGTTTCCAGTGGGTGTTTTGTGTTCTGATGTGTCTGTTCCTGGGAGACAGTGCAGTTTCCATCAGGGAATAGGAACTACTGAGGATCTATTTGGCTCTGGGTATAATTGTGTCTCCTCTCCATTTATAAAGAGGACACTTAGTTACATAGTCTTATTATATGACTTTTCTCTCTAATTGAACTCACAGAAATGTCAATATTTCTCTAAACATTGATGCAATATTGACTTAGAGTGGTCCCATCTGCACATTAACAACTTGGACCTGTTGTCTTTGTATGTACAAATCATGTTTTATCTAGTGAATTGTAGGCTTAGACAAGTGGTATGTTTTATCTGTGAGTTTACCAGACAATAAGAAGAGGCTGTAAGAGTGTAAGCCTCTAAAACGGCACACATTTTTAGCATTTTTGCTAAGCTAGCGTAGCTATTTTTGATGCATATGGTAGAAATATCCACATGATGTAAGGAAGCAAATAAGAACATCACCCCACAATGCTTTAAATCACTGTCAGCAACTGCAGTCTCTCATTTAATGTAGAGAATACGGCTTCCTAAATGAATATCGGTCTCTGCCTCGTTTAGGAGTTACAGCGCTTTGTTTATGACTTTGATTCACAGCTTAGCTGCTGTTGTCATTGCCGTTGTAGTAGCAGCAGCAGCCTTGACTGATTTACTGCACTCACGTTGTTCCAGACACAGCTTTGTGTATTTGTACACAGAGCTGTGTGCAGAGCAGCCTAGTGAGGCATAAAAAGAGGACAGAGGATCTGTTTGCCTGTGGGTGCTGCCTGCATGATCACTCTGAGACACGGCTGTCTGTCTGCTGGCCGCAGGACCCGGCTATGCATCAGAGAGAGTGTCAGCCGGCACAGAGAGAGAGTCGGCTCGTCAGTACACTAATCCTAATGAGTGGGCTCATCAGTAGGGCTGTGTGTTTCTTTGTGCCACATTATAAGACTACAGAACAGCTGTAGATGGTTTGTGCTGTGGATTGTTAGGCAGAGACTGTTGATGTTTTCTAGCTGGAGAGCAGCTAAATTAAACTGCTTTTTATCAAGAAAGACACATGTGTTATTACATTTTTCTAACCTATTTATACTGTATTATAACATGGATTTAATTATTTCTTTCTCTTTGGATTGAGCTGCTTTACTCATGTTACTCATGAATATTTTTAGTAGGATGATGAGCTGCACAGATAAATTATTTTATTATTCCCATCAAGAGAAGCAGCCAATCCTCTTGATAAAGAAACCAGAGCTAATGAATGATCTTTTTTTAAATCTAGTTTTCCCTTTGTACTTTTTGCTGCGTTTTGCTGATTTAATAATCAGTTGAATATGAAATAAGCATTTCTGAGCGTCCACATGCTCATGAACATGTTTCTTTGGTTCAGTCTGTTTAGCAAACTTTTTTCCTTTTCTCTCACAGTCAAGAGGAGGAGTTGTCTTCGTCCTCCAGCGAGGAAGAGGAGAGCGATCAGAGACAGAATGAAGATTTGTTCGGCAAGGTGGTCTGCGTAGACGGGGTCTCCACCGGCGACAAAAAGAAGACTACGTGGTATCCTGCTTTGGTGAGTTGTGGGTCTCCTTTCTCCAGCTGCCATTTCCTGCATCACAGTGAGGAACCAGAGGCCGCTGCTGGTCTAACAGCACAGTCGCAGCATTGTGCCATTTCATCAGCATGCCTGCTTATGTAACTCAGCACTCAGCAGGATTATGTGATTGCTTTAGAATTCGCCCACCATGAAATGGTGCAACATGCATGTTGGTGCAGTTAAGTAGCTGATTTATTTCATGGGGAGGAATGTTTTGCATCGGGACTTTGCCTCTGCTGGTGGAACACTTGTTTTATAAAGTATAAAGAGTAAATAGAGAGGAGTCTTTTCCAGTTCAGTTTTCATGTCCACCTACCTTAACTCTCTCACTGCTGTAACTTTTTAAGCACAGTATAAAGGTGACAGGCCTTCTTTTTTTAAATGGTACAAGTAGATGTATTAGAAAAGGAGAGGGTGGGGAAAGCTGTTCTTTTAACTGTACTCAGCAGAGCCCCACCTCCCGTAGTTGTTGTTCTTGGCTTGCTGCTGGCTGAACTCCACACTGCCTCCTTGTGACAGACCAGAGAGGGAAATTACACAGTACACTGTCATTTTTTATACTGTTACCGTATGGTAGAGGGGTGGAGTAATATGTTGCTAGATGAATAGTGCAACAGATGATGCACAGCCACACCAATGTCCTTTCCAGTGGTCTGGTTTAATAAAAGACAGAAGTTTGCACGTGCATGTGTGAGCTGGGTGCTTACATTTGCAACACAAGTCATTGTGTTCAAGTAAAAGCATCCAACCTGCAAGCGTGTGTGTGCGCTTTATATGGAGAGTGCAGCCCTAGTGGAAATCAAATCTCCATAATGGCAGTGCTGCGTCTTCTGGGTTAGACTTTGACAAGAGTGTAGCTCTCACTCCATTACAACTCCTTCCACATCACTTTCTTTTTTTTGTTTGTTATTAACCCCTGTGTCCTTTAGTGAGACTGATTGTCTCATACTTGTGACTCTCCACTCCACTTGTTCTCCATAGCTCTCTTTATCTCACACACATGCAGCTCAACCTCATGTGACCTTTTGCCTGTCTTTTGTTTCTCCGCAACAAGGTCATCTCCCCGGATTGCCACGAGGACATGACGGTGAAGAAGGACAACATCTTTGTCCGCTCTTTCAAGGATGGGAAATTGTAAGTCATTTATAAGCTGTACAACATTTGCATCAAACTGGTTTGCACTAATTATTATCAGAAGAACATCTTAGATAATTAGCGTGATTATTTTCAACTTGTTAAATTTCGTTAGGTATACGTTGGTACCTTACTTGTCTGTATCTTAATTGTCAGTGATTATTAGGGTTAATTTTTTAGGGCTTTGTGTAGACACGCACTCACAAATGTTATTGTTTTCAAACTGTTACACAGTGTTAACAAGAAGGAGGAAACTGAATGTGCTTATTGACAGGGAAGGCCAGTGAAGATGCTTGTGTGCCACTGATGTATAGGGAGACTTAATTAATTTTTATTTTAAAATAGTGATTAAATAACGTTGGGGCTTCAAACGTCATTAATGAACTCTCAACATAAATAATCCAGACTTTACCTTGGGACACTTTTTTCCTAAAAAAAGATTTTTTACATGTGGGTGAAAGGCTAAAACAGAATAATCTGTGTTTATCCAAATAGCCTTGTATGTAGGGACAGGGCCTCAGTTTGCAGCAAGTCATTGTTTAAGCAGTGGATACCACCTGGTAGCACACACTTTTACTTGACCAATGATCCAACTTCTCCTTCTGCAGATCAGTCTGCTGATCATTTAGTAAAAGTGTAAAACATCTTCATAATCAGTCTGGCTCAGTGTTGTAATGGGATGCCTGTGTAGCAATGTTTTACAAAAAACATATCAACATATTGCAAAAGGAGCTGTAATCCAAAGAGATTACTGTGACCTGGGGGACTGAGAACAATTGCATAAGTGTGTGTTTTTTGTTTTTAAGGCTTTAAGTTACTGGTGAGGTTAAACAGTGACGCTTCCCTGCAGCCTACCCCCTGCTTAGATCCACACAGCTAGACTGTTTTGACTGTAGCAAAAAAAAGAAATGGGTCGTTTCATTTGTCAGCACTGAGCTGGAGCTTTGTTCTTGTGGCTTATGTGTTTGCATAGCGGCGTAGACCCGCGTTTAATGTAAATTAAACCACGTTCTTTGTTTCAAAGACATTTTCTTGTTTGAATCCCAGTTATAACACAGCAGCCTCGGTGCATTCTTAAATAGATATCTTGCAAATGTCATCAGAGTGACCCTTGATCTACTGCAGAAGATATATTTGCAGCTCAGGAAGTGTTATCACCTGTACTTTAGCTAATAGCCAGATGAATGTTGGAGAGCTGATGAGGGTGATAAGATAGGGGATGATAAATCAGAGAAACACTGGAAGTTATAAACATGTTGAGCATTTCCTTTCAAACCAAATAACCGCATCCTGGCTTTATTTTATTGTATTTTATTAAATCTCTTTGGAAAAGCTTTTTCTCTCCACTCTGTAACAATTTGATTTAAATTGCACCCAGGGATGGGTGCAAGTAATGTCAATGTAAGAAGCAGGGAAAATCTATAGTGGTTTAAATGAGATGTTCAGTTTAGTTTCCCTCCAATACATTTCCCCTTAAATGTAACAGGACTAACGAAGATAAAAAACTTAACTATTGATGTATTTTCCAGTCTTTTTTTAAACACACATTTATTATTGCTTGAGTTAATCTCACTTGCATTTTTCTTTGTCTAAATATGGCTACATCCACAAGTCATGTGACGTCTTCCTCACAGTGCCGGAGAATTTCGTATCGCTATTGATAATTTCAACGTGGCTTTCATGAACAAAAGCTGTAGAAAACATTTTTAGAAGTGGAAGATTTTCTTTTCATGTTTTATTTCTTTTAGTCTGATGTGGTTCCACAAGCCGTTTCCATTACGTTTCTATTTATTTGGCCCACAAACTTTCCTGTGCTGGGATTGACACACACTGAAAACATTCTCACTGATTCACCAAAGCTGTGTGTAGTTTAGAATTGTCAATGCTTGGCTAAATTTTAAGCAAGGTAATATTTTTAAGCGACAAACAAGAAGTTACTTGTTCTGCATGGCTTTTGGGGTGGACGTTTTTGGTCCACACTAAAATCTCTTTCACTCTCTCTCTCTCATTTCAAAGCATGAATAGAGCCATGACATTTTAAATAGACATTAACTGTCCCCCAGTGGATAAATCTTACGGACTTATGAGCCATTGATTTTTCATCTAGCTGCACCATGAGCTTGACATTTGCGGTTCAGGGTTAAATGTCTTGTTAGATGCTCAATACTTTGTCATGAAATGTACCAGTGCAGAAATTGGTGCACCCTTCAGTTTGTAAAAATGGGAAAACTTAAACTGGTGTCCACATCAAATATGTCTCCTAAATTAGATCCTGTAGAAAAGCTTTGGGGGGTTTTAAAGAGCAAGTAAAAAAAAATGCACAAAAAGCAGCTAGAAAAAAAAATCATTTCTAGAATTATGTGCAACACCAATTGATTCTGTCATCAAAAACTGCAGTGGATTCAAAAAGAAAAAGATTTTAACTTAGTAATGATGGATGTCCTAACTTTTGCTGAATTAACTTCTTTTACGAGCACTTAGTTTTATAATATTTGGTAGGACTGAAACCCTGCAGCTCAGCTCAGACTGATGCATACTGTCACATGACATTTAAGTGTGGTGGGGTATAAGGTACTTTCATGTCTGTTTGCAGAGTGTGAAATCTGTTGACTTTTCAGATTCTTCTAGTACTTCCTTACAGTTCCATCATAAGATCAAAATGTCTGTCTTGTCTGAAAACTACATTTGTTTCTGTGCGACACTTTGTTTAATATTGATTAACAAACACTAGCATGCTGAAATGCTGTAGTGTGTGTGTGAACATTCAAATTATTTAAATTGTCACAAAAAATACGTGGCTACTGTGGCTGGAACGTCAGGTAAGACAGGACCTGGGGAGAAATCACCTGATGCCTATGTTCACTCTAAAAATAAATAAATAATCAAGCAAATCATATTAGTAAAATTTCCTTTAGCTGGATATGCTTTAAACTTCTTTCCATGACAAATCTAGCTATTGGGTCAGTTCAGCTGCTTCAAGATACAACAGTAAATAGTCTCTGTATTACACCAGCCAAGCCTGATGACAGTAGTCTCAGCTTTTAGCTTACAAGCGCCACTGATCCGTCTTTCTGCCAAATCACCAACACTTTAACCACCTTCTGTTTGAGATGCTGCAAGGATGGAGTCTCAATGTAGTCATTACTGCTAAGTTTTAGAAATTGTAAATTAGTTTCCCTCCTGACAGTCTTATGTAGAAATTATTTTAAGGCAGTAGCTTCCCTTTTTGTCATTGTTACAATAGAAATTTTCTTAGGTTTTGGCTTCATTTATAGTCGTTTTCTACTGCTGAACATTGGTTTAGTAAAACTAACCACTGTCTGCATGATGCGTTTAAATGCACATCTTAATCTGTGTTTTGCAGCTACATGGTGCTCCGGAAGGACGTCCGTGAAATTGACAGTGATTGTCCTCCAAAGGCCGACGCGGGGCTCAAACCAGGTGAGTTTGCAAATATTGTTGAGGAGCAGAACCTCATAGAACTGGTGCATAGCGCACACCCAGTTCCAGATATAATGTGGGCTGGTCTGTGTGTTGACACACTTGGCAGAAAATATGCTCACGGAGTGGGTTGCAGTGAGCCAGTCTGAAGAAAGACAGAAGTTTTGTTTTTTGTTCTGGGGAAAGGCGGCGATGAAGAGCTCCTGTCGCTGTAGAGTCTATTTTTATTTGAAGTCTTCACTAGGCTTTTTATGTAGTGCCCCTGTTTTTCTGCTGCAGAGCTCTTACTCTCGTAATTACAGTTGGAAAACAGCTTTGCATTATCTCAGCCTTGGTATTCACAGGTGGTTGACTCACAACTGTGATATTTTCTGTAATACAAAAGCATAAAACTAGCATCTGCCAAAATGGTTAGATGCTACTTAAACCCACATGTTTAGCTCCTGCTGCTCTGCACCACTCCAACTACTGATGGATTTTTCTTTTTCTTTTTTTTCTTCTTTTTTTTTTTTCTGCCCCTTTAAGTCCTTTAACACTGTCCCAGATTTTATATGGACCTCAGATTGTTTTTGAATTTTTAAACTAATGGTTTAAAACACTTTTTCAGCATTTACATGTTTGTAATCCAGTCTCAATTCACAGTATTGAAGATGCTCTAGTGTCATTTTATCACATATTTTGCTTAAGACCTGTTTACAAGCTTCTAGCAGCAGTAGATTATAAGCATGGACTACAGGGTTGCATTTAATAATAATGTATTTTGTTTGTGTGTGTGTGACAGCGCTGGATTCAGCCTTGGACTTCCTGCAGAATCTTGTTGTGCCCAGCACCTGGAAGACCGAAGTGAAAGAGGAAAGTTCTAGCAGCGAAGATGAGGATGAGGAGGAAGAGCAGGAGGAGGATGCAAGCGGTGAAGAAGAGGAGGTAGACGCAGAGTCATTCATTCATCCTTACAACCTCCAAGTAAAAAATGATCCAGAGCTAATGTCTTGTTTCCTGTCCGCAGGAGGAGGTGGAGCCGTTCCCAGAGGAGAGGGAGAACTTTCTGCAGCAACTCTACAAGTTCATGGAAGACAGAAGTGAGTGCACATAAGGTTTAATCAAAAAAGTTATTTTAGGTGGCACTTCTGTTTTCACACTAATCTCTGCGTCATGTTTCTCCACACCAGGTACTCCCATCAACAAGCGGCCTGTTCTTGGCTACAGGAATTTGAACCTGTTCAAACTCTACAGGCTGGTACACAAACTGGGAGGCTTCGACAATGTGAGCACTTTAACCATTTGCTCTGCGAGTAGTTTGGTCACTCTTGTTTCACTTTGACTGACTGAATTCGTGGTTCATCTATGTTCATTTTCGAGCAGATTGAAAGCGGCTCCATTTGGAAGCAAGTTTATCAGGATCTGGGCATCCCTATTCTTAACTCAGCTGCTGGATACAACGTCAAATGTGCATACCGCAAGTAAGTATAGATCCTGTTGTCCAAAACTTTTAAATACAGCTTACATGTGCTGTAGTTTTCTTCCCTTAAACATGCATGCAGTGTGTAATCAGATTTTCTTTTCTGAGCAGTCAGAAGGATTACGTTATGTTTTTGCAGTGCATGCGTCTTTGAGTTCGCACTTTAATAAAGCAGTAAAACAGAGAATCTTGTTGGGTATGTTGATGAGGAATGTCTAATCTTGCAGGTATTTGTATGGATTTGAAGAATACTGCACCTCCACTGCCATCACATTCCGGATGGATCTGCCTTTAAAGCAGTGTCCCAAGGGAGAGGTGAAGTCTGAGGAAGAGGCAGGCGGATCAGCTCCCACATCGTCCAGCTCAGAAGAGCAGAAAGCCCAGATGGATGGGCAACCTTGCAGTCCACAGTCGATAGACTCCAAGGTGCATTTCTCTACATACTGTTTAATTGTGTAATATTAACATTTGCATCATGTCAGAAATTTACTAAAAGCACCCACCACCCCCTACAGGAAGAGAAACCCGATTTGACCCAAACCAAAACGAACTCTGAGCCATTAACCGAAGGAAAGGAAAGCGGAAACAATGATGACGGTGAAGACGATGATGACGATGATGACGATGATGACGACGATGAAGATGACGGACCCCTGAAGGGTGAGGCAGAGGAAGGCTCATCAACGTCTCGCCTCGGAGCCGACAGTGGGAAACAGGAGGAGCCCGATGATGAGCCGGAGAGCAAGGACAACTCTGGGTAGGTGGTCTGAGGGGATTGTCCCTCCTTTAGCGATTAAAAAATATCCTCATGGCACACACAGGACTCCAGCAGGGTCCTCCTGAGCTAAAATATGTTCGAGTAAATTAGTGTAAAGGAGTTGTAAATGTTCTCCAGTCAGAAGTGTCTCAGGGTACTCACTTTCCTCTGTGAGCTACAAGACTATAAGCAGATGAGTAGTGATCCTTGTGACCTTAATGACACTAATACCCACAATCCACCTATACCTGCTAACCAGAGAGAGGAGAGCTCTCCTCTCTCTTCTCTAACTAAGCTCTTACCCACTGCCATCTGTGCTATTATTATTTCTTGTGGCTTTGTCGGCTTCAGCTGGCAGAGACATCTTATAGCACCAAAGCCTGACTGCTACCTTTCACCTGGCCCGTCACACCGCGTGCTCTCTGTGTCTCTCTGTCTTTCTGTTTGGGACTGTTTGGCCGTGGCAAACCTTCCCTGATTCGGTGCACACAACATGGCTCTGCTCCTCAATTTCCGTCCTTTCCTGATCTCTGTTCTCTCTCTCTCTCTCTCTCTCTCTCTCTCTCTCTCTCTCTCTCTCTCTTTCTCTCTCTCTCTCTCTCTCTCTCTC
>JBAMHW010000018.1:10151211-10165007 GCA_037177495.1 Rhadinocentrus ornatus
CCCCTTTACCCTCCCCCCCCCCCCCCCCCTCCCCCCCCCCCTCCCCCTCTCCCCCCCTCCCCCCCCCCCCTTCTTCCCCCTCCTTCCGTTTGCTCTCCCCCTTCTAATGTTCAAGCTTTATTTAATGTTCCATGTGTGTGAATGTTGTCATTGAGGCATTTAACCCTTCAGCTGTGAAATAGTGCTTCAGATGCAGTATCATGCAGTAGAAAGACCTTGTAGTGAAGGTAGATGATGATTCTGAATTGTATGGTTTGATTCATTCCCCCCTTTTGTTTATTGTCCTACATCACGATTCTTTGACCAGTTTAGATCTGTCTTTGGTGTTAATTGAGTTTTGGGCTGCTCAGGGTGAAATAATAAAATACTTCTAGAAGAATTTGTAGAAGAAATTGCACATTTTTCCACCTTTAGAAAATTCCAGACACAAGCTGCTGCTCTTAGTGCCCCTCTCTCTGAAGTTTAGCACCTGTTGCCTCAGGCGCATGACACAAGATCATGCTGATTGCCATCTCTGTGGACTTTTGTGACAATCAGAAGGTTTCTGGTTCTTTTGGCTTTTCTAGGATTCCATATTACGTGGTTTCTCCTAGATTTTCTGCAAACAACCCAGCTGATTTGAGCTGAGCTTTCCTGATAATACTGCACCTCTTTGATGTTTACAGCCTGTCATCTGGATGGGACCTTAGGTCACCACTCTCATTTGAGTAGCAGATATTGTAGTTTACCATCAGATTAAATAAGAGTATACCAGTGAAGCACTGCTCTACTTTTTTGATGAAGCCTAATCAAGAGGCAATCGCCTTTCCTTGTGGGGTTTTTATCTGTTATAATATACAGAAACTGAAGTTAATTTCATTTAAAATAACAGCAGATTTCCACATTTACAAACCTGGAACTCATCTACAATATTTGACCTTTTCTATAAAAAAAAATCTTCATCTTCATATTAAAATTGTTTCTGATTATCTTTTGCCACTTGCTGTATCACCAGAGTTTTCAGACACCTAAGAAGTTGTGTGCAGTTTGGTTAAAAAACCTAAAGGTGCACCAGTTCTAGCACGCCTCCCCCTTCCAGTTTTAGCCTCCAGAGTCTCTCCAGTTGCCACACTTCCCATCTTCTTCACCGTGTCTTGTTAAAACTAAGGAAGAGTTGAGCTGTAGCCATTCTTTGCGGCAGTAGACAAGATTGGATCTCATGCTCCCTCTCAGTGCTGTAGATGTGCTTTAAGTTGCTGTGCTGCCTGCAAAGTTGTGCTTTGCTGTGTTAACCTGACCCTGTGGTCCCTGCGCCTAAAAACACTTACCGCACCGCCAGAATATCCTCCGGCTTTAACATCTGACTGTTTTCCCACTAGCTCCTTCTTGTGGCTGCTTCATTTCCTCCAGTGTGTGTATGTGTGCGAACGAGAATCCCAAATGTTTCATGTGTGGATGGAGGGTTAGATAGACTAATTCTAGTGCTATTCTTCATGATCATTGAGTTTTGCCATGAAAGAATTCTGTTTTATTTGCTGAAACACTTCATGTACTTTTTTTTTGACTGGCTTACTATTAATGATGCAGTTGTTTATCTTGCTGTTTGCTGTAGGGTACAGTGGACAAGAGTTAAGACAGGACAAAAATGGGAAGCTAATGTTTCTTTAAAGATTATGGTCTAGTGTTGTAATGGGACAGGGCAGGCAGGGGTGGAGCATATTAAACAGAAAAAGGGGGCTTCTTTGCAACAGGCAGCGAGTTGGGTGGATGGGTGTGGGGTGGGGCTTTGTGGTGTGCAGCCTAGGGCCAGGAAGTGCTGAACTGTTTTTCTTGCAGGGATGACAGCAGTCAGGAGGGGGAGGAAGGGGAGGAGTTTGAGTGTTACCCCCCGGGGATGAAGGTGCAGGTGAGGTATGGGCGAGGCCGCAATCTGAAGACGTACGAGGCCACTGTGAAAGAGGCAGACGTGGAGGGGGGAGAGGTGCTCTACCTGGTGCACTACTGTGGCTGGAACGTCAGGTAAGACAGGACCTGGGGAGAAATCACCTGACGCCTATATTCACTCTAAAAATTAGAAAAAAAAAATCAAGAAAATTTTTTCTTAACTTACAAATCAGCTGGTGGGATAACTGCTACATGGGTGTCCCCCTGCAGATTCATTCCTCCCTCTCAATTCTGCTTCATCAGAACCAGTTCCATGGTCAGTACTCTGATTATGGAGAAAACTGAGCCATCTAGTGGCAGAAACAGAACTGAACGTTGGGTTGACATGGATCGCTCCACAGCATCCCAACTCAGTTTTGCCTTAATCCCCTGTCTGTCTGTCCCCCAGCTGTCTGTCTCTCCAGAAAACTACAGACAGACTGACCTTCAACCAATCAGAGTTCTAGGAGTAATCAACCAGTGATTTTTGGCTAAACAACTTCTTAAACCCCCACAGCGGGATCCTTGACTGTCAACAACCCTTGTGATCTTTGAATGGCCAACCCAAAGTGCTGCTACACTCACCTCTACCTCTCAACCCTCTCCCCCCTCCCCAGTGGGTCAGGGTTAATGTAGCTTTAAGAGGAGTATTAGGGTACCATGACACAGTGGTTAACTAGTGCAATCAGCATTTCATTGTCTCAATGTTGTTGTGTGGTCCTCCAGTACTCTATTAAAGACAGTGGGATGTTCTCTGCATTGTGTCTGTTGTGTGTGATGTTGTGAAACGTTTCATTTCCACTCATACGACCCAAGTAGCTCCCTTTGGTACTGTTGGAATTTTGTCGAATATGATTTGTGTGGTGGTCGGTGTGCACATTGTTTCTTTCTTCATTGTAAGGGTTTGTCTTTTTACACATAAATGCCATTGGATTCCTCCTTTTTGCTGTTGAGGCTATAGTGTAACAGCATCGTGTTGGGGTCAGACTGTACTGTCTGTGTGGTGTGGGACAATATTTCTTGGCTCATTTCAAAGATCTGATGCTAAAGTTGTCTTGTCTTTGTACTTAATTATTTTGTTTTTTAGATATGATGAATGGATCAAAGCAGACAAGATTGTGCGCCCCGCCAATAAGAATGTACCAAAAATAAAGCACCGCAAAAAAATAAAGGTACGACTTTGGAGAGTGGTCCCCCCTTTTTTATTAACCTGGTTTGATATGATGACATGGATCGTTGACTGTGTTAAATTCTGACAGAACAAAGCTGAGAGGGAGCGAGAGATGTTGGAGCGGCTCGATGAAAGAGAAGTCCTCGGCCCTTCGTCCAACACTAACAGAGTCCCACGCTCCAAATGTGGCCTGAGTCAGGATGTCTTTTCCAAGATGGACGAGGGTGAGGACAAAGGGACTCAGCAGTCTCCTGTCAAGTCTATAGAAATTACTTCTATCCTCAATGGCCTGCAAGGTAGCAACACTTGTGAACCTGTAGTCCTTATAGATTATTAAAGCACATTAGGATTGTTTCACTCTCCAGTGGTGTATTACATCTTTACATGTCTTGATGGAACTAACTGAAGGCTTGTCTCGCTTGCTGCAGCATCTGAGATGTCCACAGACGAAAGTGAACATGAGGATGGGGAGGGAGAGCATCATGAAGAGGATCAGCCCGGTAGCTGTGGCAGCCTCAGAAAGGGCCCACCAGAGCCTCCGCAAATATCAGAGCGTTGGGAGAGCGGTGCGCCCTCTGATGGATGCAAACCATCCTCAGTCTCTGAAAAGATTCAGGATGGCGCCAGCACAGAGAACGCCGACACTGGGAAGCGCAGAGGCCACCCAGAGTTGGACGGAGAGGTGAGCACCAGGAAAAGGAAATCTGACAGTGTGGCAGAGAGGATCCCAAAAGGTCAATCCAGAGCTAAGACCAGGAACACCAGGAGTGCTGATTGGTTACCTGGAGGGTCTCCTAGGAAGCTAGAGGAAAGAGCAGCTGGCCCTGGAGGGGAGAGGGAGGCCTCCTCTAGCAGCAGCTCAGATGATGAGAATCCAGCACTGGTAGAGTCCCAGGCAGAGGGGAGTGTGCGAAGCCGCCCAAAAACCAAAGGTTCACCTTCCAAGAAGTACAATGGCATGAAGGAAAAGACCAAAACTGGCAGACAAGCAGGCTTCTGGGAGATTCCTGAAAAGAGGGCCAAAGTGTCTGGGAATGCAGAGGAAAGGGTTGCTGTTCGCCCTAAAGGACAAAAAGATGTGTGGTCCAGCATCCAGGCCCAATGGCCAAAGAAGACTCTAAAAGAGTTGTTCTCTGACTCGGACACAGAAGCTGCCAATTCTCCTCCCCCACCAGTACCCCCATGTCTCGAGGAGCCCAATGTGGAACAGGATGCTGGACCTGAAGATGAGGTCTCCGAAGAGCAAATGGAAAATGACAAGCTTCAGGAGTTCCCAAGCAGCGGCAGCAACTCTGTGCTCAACACACCACCAACAACGCCCGAGTCTCCCTCGGGAGGAGGCAGCACTGTGGAAGACACTGGTCAAGCACAGCCTTGCTCCCCGCCATCATCCATGCCCCCCGCCTTGCCCTCAGAGCCGGTTTCTGACACTCTTCCCCCAGGTCCAGCGCAGGAGGAAGTGGCAGGAGGGCGCAGCGAGACAGACAGCAGCACAGTGGAGGTGGAAAGTCTGGGTGGGGAGCTGCAAGAGCTCCCACAGGACGAAGGGGAAGGTTCCCCCTCAAAGGTGTACGATGTCAGCCTCTCCTGCAACAGTAGCAGCAGCTGCAGCTTAGAGCTGAGCAGCAGCAGCCAACAGGAGAATGAGCAGAAGTCCAAAGGTACGAACGCTGAAAAATATATATAAAATAACCCTGATAAAGTTAATGATTTCCTTTAGGCTCTAATATTGAAGAAACACAAGTTGACAGTCTACCTGTTCCCAATTTGTTTTTAGTGTCTGTGAGTCAGAAGCGGCAGAAAGAGTCACAGACGGGTGGAGCCTCAAAGAAACACAAGCCAAACCGCAAGAGCCTTGGTGTGCCTCCCAAAAAGAATAGAAAAACCGGTAAAAACAGCAGACAAACACTTCTCAAACACTAGCGGAGCTTGTATGAGCCACACAGTTTCCAGATGCCATAGTGGGAACGGAAGGGACGTTTTGCTTTTTTTTAAATCTCTTTGTGTCGTCTTCCCCTCAGCCAACAGCAGTGACAGTGAAGACCAGTCCGTCATTGAGGGCACTACCAAATCAACTGCCTCCAAGAACCACACGTCAGACCTGAAGGCTGCCACTTCGCCTAAATGTCACGGACGATCTCCCCCATCCAGCCATAAGTACCACAAACAGGCCGATGCAGATCACACCCAGAGCAGAGACAACCATGGAAGATTGCCACGTGTGTACAAGTGGAGTTTCCAGATGTGTAAGTGACTTTTTAGTTTCTTCTTTTTTAATGGGTTGAACTGTTCCCTTAAATTAGCAGTAATTCCTTATTTCCTTTAACTTAAACAGAGTTTTATGTACAGTGGGGCAAAAAAAGTATTTAGTCAGCCACCAATTGTGCACGTTCTCCCACTTAAAAAGATGAGAGGACTGTAATTTTCATCATAGGTATACCTCAACTATGACAGACAAAATGAGAAAAAAAAATCCAGAAAATCATATTGTCTGAGTTTTAATGAATTTATTTGCAAATAATGGTGGAAATAAGTATTTGGTCAATTGCAAAAGTTCATCTCAATACTTTGTTATATACCCTTTGTTGGCAATGACAGAGGTCTAACTTTTTCTGTAAGTCTTCACAAGGTTTTCACACACAGATGCTGGTATTTTGGCCCATTCCTCCATGCAGATCTCCTCTAGAGCAGTGATGTTTTGGGGCTGTTGCTGGGCAACAAACAACAAAAAAAACAAAAAGTTCTATTTTGGTTTCATCTGACCATATGACTTTCTCCCAATCCTCTTCTGGATCATCCAAATGCTCTCTAGCAAGTTTCAGACGGGCCTGGACATGTACTGGCTTAAGCAGAGGGACAGGTCTGGCACTGCAGGATTTGAGTCCCAGGCGGTGTAGTGTGTTACTGATGGTAAACTTTGTTACCTTAGTCCCAGCTCTCTGCAAGTCATTCACTAGGTTCCCCCGTGTGGTTCTAGGATTTTTGCTCACCGTTCTCGTGATCATTTTGACCCCACGGGGTGAGATCTTGCATGGAGCCCCAGATCGAGGGAGATTATAAGTGGTCATTGATGTCTTCCATTTTCTAATAATTGCGCCTACAGTTGATTTCTTCACACCAAGCTGCTTACTTATTGCAGATTCAGTCTTCCCAGCCTGGTGCAGGTCTACGCTTTTGTTTCTGGTGTCCTTTGAAGTATGACTGTTTGAGGTTGTGGACAGGTGTCTTTTATACTGATAGCCATTTCAAACAGGTGCCATTAATACAGGTAACGAGTGGAGGACAGAGGAGCCTTTTAAAGAAGAAGTTACAGGTTTGTCAGAGCCAGAAATCTTGCTTGTTTGTAGGTCACCAAATACTTTTTTTACAGAGAAATTTACCAATTAATTCCTTAAAAATCAGACAATGTGATTTTCTGGATTTTTTTTTCTCATTTTGTCTCTCATAGTTGAGGTATACCTATGATGAAAATTACACCTTTTTAAGTGGGAGAACGTGCACAATTGGTGGCTGACTAAATACTTTTTTGCCCCACTGTATGCTTCTGTTTGTCTGTCCCACTAAATCTGAAATCTAAATGCTTTATCTTGGTTCCACTTAGCTGATCTGGAAAAGATGGGCAGTCTAGAGAGGATTTCATTTCTTCAGGAGAAACTGCAAGACATCAGGAACCACTACCTCTCCCTAAAGTCTGAGGTGGCTTCTATTGACAGACGAAGAAAACGCATGAAGAAGAAGGAAAGAGAAAGTGAGTCGGCTCTTCACTGGTGGATCTATAATCGTTTATATTTTTTAGTTGTTAGCTCATTTAACTTGCTAAATATTACAAGATTTTTCTGTAACATCAGGAAGTTTTAACTAAATGCTAAACAATGCTTTTTTTTTTGTTTGTTCTGCAGGCACAGTAGCGGCTTCCTCCTCCTCCTCCTCTTCTTCTTCCTCCCCGTCCTCTAGCTCGCTGACAGCGGCAGTCATGCTGACGCTTGCCGACCCTCCAGTATCATCATCATCCTCCTCATCTCAGAACTCTGGGGTATCAGTGGAGTGCAGGTGACAGGACAGAGTAGTAAAGAGCCACCGCACTAAGCACTTAACCAGCACCCCAGGGGCGCCGCACCCATTCCCTCTCAACAGGATGGATGAAAGAGTCAACCTACATACTGTATCTAGTGGGGCACAAAAACCAGACCAGAGACAAAAATAAGAAATAAGCACTATTTTCTACAGACAACTGTTTCCTTGGCAAGCTAATGGCACTTAAGTGCACTTTTATGAAGATTGGGAGGGTGAAATTTATCAAATAACAATTAATAAATAAATAAATAAAAATCTTTTGCGCTATCCTAAGTTGAACATTTTCAAGCAATAATTGTTTCCATTTGATAAAGTTGTACTGGTAGGGGATCATTTCCAGTGGGGAGACCCCCCCCCCTTTCTGCGCCCTGCCCAGCTTGTGGTTGCCGTGTTATTGTGGGATGTTCAGAGGAACACTGCCACTTTGGCATTAAGGGCGTAAACAAAAGTCATTTTGACACGTTTCTCTGTCCACTTTCACGTGGTTAAACCGGAAGGGGTTGACTTTGCTCTTTTCACATACAGGCACATGATCCTGCATGTGTTTGCATGTAGGTGGTGATGGATTGGGTTTCAGACCATCTTGGGTCCTCTTGACTGCCTCAGTGGATGAACATCAAATGATTCTGTAGTGCCTTTTTGTTCTTCTCCACGAGGCACTTTGAGAAAGGACACCACTTTTTTTTCTCCTGATCCTCTTCTCAAATCAGAGGGTCAGCTGGAATAATGTGTCCCTTTATAAAAGACTGAAGAATGCTGTATGAGTGAGCAGGCAGTGAAGGGCTACGTCTGACAGATAACGATGGATGTTTTAGGAATATGCATTGTAAAAGCAAAGCTCCTATTACTGGATCACCCATAATCTACTACTGAATACTTATCTGGCTTGGGGTATTACTGTTGAATTTGGCAGTATAATACGTGCAATGATGTTAGTGGTAAATGGTCACATTACTTCAGTTCATAAGCCTTTTTAAAGCCAATCTGCTTTATTCTATTATGTTTTTTTATTTAAACCCCTCACACCAGTCATCCTCACTCAAGCTGTGATGTGCAACTGAATCAAATTAACTATTTAAGTACAGCCACACACTTAAAAAAAAACGCAGAAACCTACATTTGCAGTGTTTTAAACAACATGAAGTTTTTCTTTTGGTATTATTTTTAATTAGGTGTATGTTTGCTGCATTAAATAAAGCAACATATACACTTTTCTTTTTATCTTTTTTGCCAGCTTCTTCTCATGCTCATCCCTACCAAACCAGTTTGGATCTGTTTTCTGTATTATGACCAGAATAAAGGTAGAGATATTGTAAATGTGCATTTATATCATAAAGTGACGTATGTGTAAACATTTCTGAAGAATCTCTGGTGTTTCCTTTGTATAGATCTCTCCCATTGTATAATAAGTTGCGTTTTGTTCTGCACTTGTATGTAATTGTATGCTTTTGTTATACATTTGTATATTGAGAAGTGTTTGAGTCAAGCTATTTAATATCTTGCACTGTTAATAACATGTACTTTTCTGTACAGACAGTTTTATGGTTTTAACTGTAGTTTGTAAATACTGAGGGTTACAGCATGTATGTTCTCTTAAATCCTCCTTTCTCCTCTTCCTCCATTTGAGTTAATTTATATTCTGTTCCGTCTTGTCATTTTTTTTTCTGTTTGTCCTTTTCTTTTTACTTCATCTTTGCTTTAGTTTGCACTCTTCTGTTTTTCTGTAGGTTTTGATTGTTAGAGAAGAATGTTGGTTTTTTTGGATGTGGCTGAACTGTTTTTTAACCTGTACATGGCCTGAAGCTGAAGCTCTATGAACCTGTATATGGAAAACAGTCTGCATTATAGATTCAGAGAAAGTAATGGAGCTTATTGAAAAAAAATCTCAATAGTATTTATTAGGCTCATCTGATGATGGTCATTGTGTAATTTATTGTAAAAATGTAAGCAAAGCAGAAGCCTCTGAAATAAATGCCATAGTTTGTGAAGTACTTGGTGAGTCTCTTGACATTAGGGGTGAAAAATTATTTTTATTAAAATGTTGCATACCTTTTAAATTTTAACTACACTTTTACTGTTTTAAAGGAAAATTTGCACCTTTTTATTAATAGCTCAACAAATTTAGTTCATTATTATTGTTTACGAAAGTATTTTAACCGAAGTGTGTACTATTAAAATTTTTGTCCAGAGACCTTCCACATTTTAACTCCATATCAAAACTTCTTATCTCTTCCAGAGTACTGCTAACTTTTTTACTAAACCTAGTAAAAGATTATCACAATTTTTTTCTACAATGTTAAAAACATCCAACATAAAAGTATTTTCCGCTTGATTTTGATAATAAACTTTGCATGGTAAAGTTGGGGCCCTGAGGCACCACAGTCCTACACGCTAGGTTTAAAATGGCTGTTATTAATTGTGGTTTTTTTTTCGACTGGAGTAAATTAATTGCATGTGAAAGAATTTAGGAAAAATGCACCATATGATCACAATATTTCCAGATTTTTTTTTTCTCCCCTTTTTTTTTAAAAGTCATTGATTTCCTTTGGTTTGCTGGTTTGAAGTAAAAGATATAGTTACAGAACTGTGCATATCAGCAGTCATGATGAGAAGAGTATTCAATAAATGAAGACAGTATTCAGCTAATTAAATTTGAGTTTATTAGCATGTTCATGTCAAATTGAATTATAAGTACAATTGTAGTTATGATTTATTGTCTCCAGTAGTAAACCATAATTACTATTTCATATTGTGTGATGTTCTTTAACTGGTTAGTTGTTTGTAGGGAACGAATGTTTCTTTTAAGAAATTAACTTCACATTTTATCAGAAAGGTTGTGTTATTGCTCAGGTGTAAGTGTTACATAATCAGACAATGAAAAAAAAAGATATAAGAGTATATGCTGAACATTTTTATTATCAATGAATGCCTTATATTTAATTTCATTAACTGTATCATAACAAAACAATTGAAAGAAAAGTTTAAGTTAGTTTCCTCCTTCGACACCACTTTTTTTTAATTATCTTTATTGCAAAACAGTGCGGTTTACAACAAAATAAAAACAAAAGACAGCAGGATGACACACAACATGGAATGTAGTTGATGATTTGGCAAGAAAAAAAAATTGATGTACATAGGAATAAAATAATAAAAGGACAATATAATAAAGGTAAGACAATACAGTGGCAGTTACATGTGCCATATAAGAGGATTCTTTAAGAAACTCAAGTAACCTCTAAAGAGAAATAGTCTCTGAAGCCAGAGAGTGTAAGTGCACTTTTTTGGTTGGACGTAGCAATTATAGTGCATAAATATGCATCAAGTTCAGCTGTAAAAATGTGTATGTTGGGGAAGGATTTCTTGAATCTACACTTATGTAAATGGAATTTTCCAAATAATATTAAGATGTTAACAATGTGGCTGAGGGGTTTATTATTGCAGTTGTATCTGCAAATGATATCTTTTGGGAAAATTGATATAGATTGGCCACTTTTCTTCAAAATAATCCTTCCAAAACATTGCAGGGTGAAGGCAATGACAAAACATGTGTAAAATAGTTTCTGGTTCAGTGTTGCAAAATGTACAAGCAGAATTAGTGTTTATCATTTTGGTGATGTTGGTATTAGAGGGGTAAATGTGCAGAATTTTGAAGTGCACTTTTCTTATCTTATTAGAAATGCAGAATTGAAAGGAGATAAGCCAGGTTTTCTGCCAGTCAACCTCCGTCGACACTACGTACTGCGTCAGTACGTTATCAATTACGTACTTCCTGCTCTCACTTCCTTAGCGGCGTGCTAGCTGCTAGCCAGCTAGTCTGCTACGAACCGTTCTTGTTCATGACTGGTTTCAGATATGATGAGCGGTAGAACAAGCGCGATAATAGCTGGGGTGTGTGGAGCCTTTTTCATCGCATACTGTATTTATTTTGACAAAAAAAGACGGAGTGACCCTCGCTTCAAGGAAAAGTTACGTGAACGTAAGTGTAAGTAGATGGTGTAGAGGAAGTTAGCTCATCTTAGCATCGTTAGCCACCATGTGGCAAGCCAGCCTGTAAGGGCGCTGTAGCTTTTTAAATTTTTTTTTATTATTATTATTTTATTTTAGATGCTGCTTCATACAAGATACATCTTCACGTTCTTCCATCTACTCATACCAAAGAGAGAACTAATAAACAGTTCAATGTTTCTTGGTTTCGTTGCGGGTCAGATAACTTGTGGAATGAGCACGTTCCATCTTAAAGCTGATCTAACTTGTAACCACGTGTTTCTTGTCTTGTACAACATAAAACTAAACAGTACTTCAGCTACATATATATATATATATATTACTGTTATTTATTACAGGTAGAAGAAAAGTAAAAGTTTCTTGTGAGAAGTCTGGGGTGTCAAAGGTAGGACACTTGTTAACTCATATTTAACCTCAGTTCTGTGCTCAACACAATGGTAAACGTGCATTTCTGACACTTTGTTTACTCCGAAGCTGCCTGACTTGAAGGATGCCGAAGCTGTTCAGAAATTTTTTCTGGAGGAAATCCAGCTGGGAGAGGAGCTGCTGTCACAAGGTTAGACACGTGCCTGTTTATGCTTTGTTCACACCAGACACATGTTGGAATTTTTGCGTGATGCTTTCAAGTGTGCCAGATAATAAACGTAGACACCTGAAAGACTGACAGGTCTTTTGTTAATATCCTTAATTTATAATTAGCATTACTTCTCTACATAAAGAACACATATGCAAAGAATTAGATGTCAGATGCTTAACTTATTCTTCTCCTTTTTATAATCCTAACCCAGGTGAATTTGAGAAAGGTGTAGACCACCTGACCAATGCAATTGCAGTATGTGGTCAACCTCAGCAGCTACTTCAGGTACTCCAGCAAACACTGCCTCCTCCAGTCTTCCAAATGCTGCTCACCAAACTACCCACAATCAGCCAGGTGAGGATTTTCTCCATCTCCCTTAAAAAATGACAGTGTTATGTTTTGGTAGTTGTTGGAGCATCCTTATGAAAACCCCCCAGTTGTTGCTTGTGGTTTCTGGGACAAGTAAGGATGCTATATGAATCTTAGAATCATCCAAAGCTGAGAGTTTTGTGACAGTAGCTCTTGGTTATTTCACCTCTAAGACACTAATAACTTGACAAATAATAATTGGTAAATAATAGGCAGTGTAATTTTGATTCTGAAAGTTTTTTCTTCTTTTTTTTTCAGCGAATCATCAGCTCACAGTCTTTAACAGAAGATGATGTTGAATGAATGTATGTGTATGAGTGTAAGATACTAATCTGATTTATTACTCCTCAAAGGGATTTCAGTCTCTGTGACTGCACTTGTGTGCGAGTTGTGAGCCCAGTTGTGACTCTTGAGATTCAGAACTTCTGAGTTTGTCTTTGTAACCTCACTCCCCCTACATATTTTATTTTCTAACGGTTTGTTTAGTGTTTGTGTTTTTTCTCAAGTAATTGTGCTAATTTTTTAAGGTGGAAATATGTTGTTGAGACCTACTGTATTAAATTCATGTAGATTCTTTGTGTGCAAATTATGGTGTTTTCACTAAAACACGACTTAACAGACTGTTGGAATATTGTCATTAAGTTTGAATCTGATCTCATCAGTAAAATGTTATTTTTATATTCTAGTCTCACTTTTCTGTGTAAAATCCTAAAATAAAACATAAAAACACAAGTTGAGTTTCTGAGTATCCATTTGCCAGTAGATGGCAGCAGCAATGCACAGGAAAAATGTACTTCCATGGTTGTAAAGTGTGGGCATCCTCTGCTCAAAAAGCTACAGGAATAGTTTCCTGAATAGTAGGTGTAATGTGTATGAACTAAGGAGCTCCAAAACTTAAAAATACCACAGTGTAACAAGACGTATGCTCAGGAAATCAAGTGAGCACAGAGGAAAGTAATGTGAGCCAGACTAATACATTTAGGCACGTTTGAATAAAATCCAGATGCTGCTAAAGTATAGCTGAATTGCTGTTAGTACAGTATTTCTGTTTCTAACCAGCACAGTGGAACTTGAGCTCATGCGACTCCACTGACCCACAATTTCAATATCATGAATGGCTTCATTGTGTGCGCAGCAGGGCAAAAATGGAGCAGCTCGTAGGAAAAGGGAGTAGGTCTGGTTGGAACTGTCTGTTGGAAGACTAATAGAGCTGTAATTATTTTTATCCCCGCCTGCAGCTGTTATTCCAAGCGCTCTGGCCAGCCCCAGGCCTTGAGGTTGCAAGGAAATGGGGGAGTTTCAACATAAGGAATGTAAAATGAACACTGACCCAGAAATGTCTAGTGAAGACTGTTCCATTTTCCATGAAAGCATGCACTTGAGCTCCTGCTACAGTAATTTGCCATTTGGTGGAACTGGAGAAGCCTGTCAAGGACCTGTAGAGCCCTCTGCCCCCCTTGAGTGTGTGTGCAGAAGAAGGGACACGTTAATTTATCATTTTGGGGAGGGAGAGAAAAATAATTGCTGGAGCTGTGTTAAGCTGCTGGCGCTGGGGGTAGGATCACGTTCAGACCTCTCCAGGCTGCTTCTCCTGCAAATAAACACTTAGCTTTGTCCCCTACAGACTGGCGAAAGATTAGGGGTCACTGAAGGATAGCAGATCAAAACCTGAAAACTTTCCATCTAAGAAACCAGTGA
>JBAMHW010000018.1:10167712-10179096 GCA_037177495.1 Rhadinocentrus ornatus
CCCCCCCCCCCCCCCCCCCCCCCCCCCCCCCCCCCCCCCCCCCCCCCCCCCCCCCCCTCCTCCCCCCCTTCTACAATGGTGTTATTTCCCTCTGCCATGATTCTTTGGAGCTGAGCTGAAGGAAGGGGTGGAGTGTAAATAATATATTTGGAGCGGCAGTGTTGAGGGAGATTGAGCTTGGCCGAGCTCAGAGCAGGGAGGGGACGGGCGGACTGAGCAGCCATGCGGTTGCACAGGAAATGGAGGGGGGTTACAAGCTATAGCAAGGACCGTTGTTGTGCTCTGGAGAATGTGGGACCTCCACAAGAATGTGGCAATCCTCTACTTCCGCTCTGCTCTTTCAGCAACACAAATATAGTAGTAATACAGTTGTTTTGTTTTTTTTGTTTTGTTTTTTTGGTCCACAATGAGCTGAAGGGATTTCTCAGAATCGGCGAAGCTTGGGAACCGGGAACCATTAACAAACTAATTTCCACATTATGTTCAGTTTTTTCTGGGAAAAGTCTGTATATTCACCTACTAAAAAGCTGGTAACAGCTTTGACATCACCCAAGGTTAAACGTGCCTTCTGTCCTACTAATATCAGCAATAAAAACCTGTTGTGACTTAGCATTCTATGAAGTCTACTTAAGTGGATGGACTGCAAACAATAAAGAGAGGGTTCTGGTCCCTACAAAAGGCTTAAATTTGGACCAAAATACTAACTTTGAATTGTCTATGATATTGATGTGAAATACACTAGCATTGTAGATTGTTTATGAGGCTACAATCATCAGTTGTATTTTCATGAAGGTTTATTAGCACATTACAAAGCAGTCTCACATTTAGCTAGAAAAAAGCATCCTATTGTCTTGATATGGCTTTTACAACCTTTTCTGTAAAGACTGCATAGATGGAAAAAACAATATTAATGATGGTTAACTTATAAACAATCACATGAACGAGCAGAAGTCATTGCTGAATGGAACATGACCACTACTATTAACTATGTAGGTCAAATTTAAGATAAACTATGGGACCTCTGTTTTTTCTTTCGCAGAATGACTGGTTTCTTTGTTTGTTTCTTTGTGCCTTAAGTGTTTTATAATGTTAGTTTATAATGCCAGATTCTGGGAAAACTAAGCAACATAATTTGTACATTCATCAAATACGCCTACAACACATTCATCGGGTTTAACAAGTTTAAATAAAAGTCCTACAAATTATTTTACGAATATATGGAACCATTGCTAGAACGAGCAACACCTAGAGCTAGCATTACATGCGTTACTAACTCAAACAATGCTAAAGTTGTGTGAATATGTCCAACTGCGTCTTACTAAATACCTAATATTACTTCAACTAACTTGTTTATGATGCTGTTCTCTGTTATCCTTTTACATTTCACCAACTTTGTATGGTTTTTCTTAACATCCCAAACTTGAACCTTATGTAGATTATTTAACATCTAGACAGAGCCAGATCAGATGTTTCCAAAATGGGCTTCATCTTTATAATATTTCATCTAACTCTGCATGAATGCAAATATTGGTATTTTGCACCTTTTTGTCACTGTGCTTAGGTTTGAATGTGATGAAACCAGTCAGTTCAACTACTGCCTCTACATTTCTTTCCTTATCTCCACATGTTGTTTTCCATTTAGATTTTCCTTGGTGTTCCCGCTCTGACCTTTCTCCCACACCTGCTATGTTTCATAGCAACAATAAATTTTAACCTTGAAAGATGATAGGGCGACCCCAGCTACAATCATCTAGAGAGAGAGAGAGAAAATCACTCCTGCTCCCCTCTACATACGATGCAACCTTGGTGAAACTTTTGTATTTTATTGTCTTGTCTTGAGCTTGCAGAACTCTGTAGTTTTACCTCGTGCAGTTTGGCAGCTAACACACCCACTCCTTCACCCGAGAACTACAAAGTGGGTTTGATGCTTGTGCATCTTGTGTAACCACGGTCTTTGAAGACTTTGGCTTTGAGCTCTGTGTCTCATCAATTCCCCACGCAAAGCTAAATTTCTATGTGAGACAAGCACATAAGGGGGCTAGCTTATCTGCCCTACTCGTTTAATGTTATTCATTCAGGCACTCTATTTTTGTGACAAGCTGTGGATGCAAAACTATTTTACATTTTTTTTTGTTTATGCAACTACCTTCAGTTGTGCATGGATGTGTGAATGCTTAGAGATGGCAGCATAGTAGCTTCTTAATTTTACATGAGAGGCAGAAAGCGCTGTGATGCTTTTTGCAGGAAGCATAAGCGGTTCGTTTATGGATTAAATGTATAGTTTGTAATTTTTTGCGTAAAACTAAAAGCTGCAACTGAGACAGAAAAATATAGATCACAGGTCTGGCCAGTTGTGGGTCCTACTGGTTCATTCTGATATAAAATTCACATCTCAACAAAAGGGAGAGCTAAATAAGATTTAAATAGATAACCACCCGATTCCAGTCTACGAAGGAGCTGCGCCATAAAATGAGTCGTACTTATGACAGCAAATTCCTGATTTATTTGTCATCTGGGGGCCTGGATTTGTCACATCCAATCTGCTTTTTTCAATGAAGTGGAGAGGGAGATTACAGGCTCATTGTCAGTGAGATAATAACACCAAGTCAGGCTTTGACTCTCAAATGAAAATCTTCATAGGGGATGATACATCATTGGAAAAAAATCATTCTCACGGTGCAACTGAAGCTCTTGTAGCGCCCATTTTTTCTGCCCTCAATCCATTTCAAATACGGGTCAGCCTTGCAATTGCTAGGTGAACCTTAGCAGTAGTGTTGCTTTTCTTTTCAATCCTTCAGTACATCTGATCATGTGACTTGTAACTGACTGGACAGCTCTCACTGTTCTCTTATCTCCATCAGTTATTATCACTTCATATCACATGAACATCTTAAATTACATCTTGCATTTACTTAAGTTAACAGAGTTAACAAAAATCTTCCATCTGAAAATTTTTCTCTCTCCATGTGTCTGCTGATGTGTTAAGTCGATATTGCTGCCTAAAATATGAGCAACTTCTTTTGAAGTTTTTCTCCCTGTAATGATTTCACGTGCTAGGAGAGTCCATCAGACAAATAAGGTCTTTACCATTTAGTTTTACACAGAAAGCCCGCATTCCTGAACTTGAATGGAATTTAATGGACTTGCAAATGATTAATGAATTAATTATTGGAAAAAGCATCAGATCTCAAGGTGGCTGCAGAGGCAACACTGACAGCTTTTCAAAGTGAAAGGAGTACAGACTCGTCGGCTGGCAGCTTGATGTGCTCTTGTAATTATAAATGCATGAAATAACAACTCCACTATGGGATTCTTACACAGCGAGTCGTTTAAGGTCAACAGGAAGGGATTGGTGGAAAGTGGAGCTGCTTATGAGTGCACTTAGTCTGATATGCAGACGCTAACTCAGACTCAGTTAATATTGTGGCTAGAAATGAACTGAAGGCTTTTAGCCCAGATGCGACCTCTCTCTCACATCTCTTGCTGAGAAGCTTTGCGAAAGCTCTCCCACCAACACCTCACCATCCACACCCTGTCTACCCTCCCAACCCCCACTGCTTCTTCCTTCCAAACGGACGGCTTTATTGACATCCATTAGGAGTTTTCCCAGCATCGAGCTGGGCCAGGAAAGAGAGCTAATGATGTAATTCCCTCAGAGATGACATTAAAATGTTGAAGTGCCGCAGCTGGCATCATCCATTTAGCACACATTTTCCTATAACATACATTTGTCTTCCTCTTATCCTTTCTTGAAACTGAAGCTCGCCAACCCTCCCAGTGCCTCCAGGCTCTACTTAGGTGTGGAGCAACACAGTGGAGGACAAACTAGAATCAAAGCACGTTTTCCCCTGCAGCTATATAAATGCCCTGCTCCAGAAAACAGTGTTTTGAACAGACTACGTGTGTCACGTTACATTTCTCCCTCCTTTTTTTAAGCTTCATCTGATTCTAATTTAGCTTTTCATATCCTACAGCGTCCGTTTAAAATTTTTTCTTAATTCTCAGATGTGGGATTTTAGTTATGTGAATTTATCCTCATTACATAGTGAAATCTTTGTCTTGACTGTGTGAACATGCATGATAGAATTAAGAGGTATCTTGTATTAAATTGCATTTTCTCCCTGCCTCAGGTCACAAACCTGTCTTTTACTCTGGTCAACAAACATGCTGTTTTTCAGAGAAAATGTAGAATCTGAATTATATTTGTATGAGGGAGACTTGACAGCTCTCTATTCTTCAGCCCAGTGAGTGGGCAGGCACAAACGTCAATAATGGATGCTTGAAGGCAGAGTAAGTAGACGTGAACTGGAAGCAGAGAAGGGGGCTGCGCCTCACTCAATAATGAATCAATTGATCCCCCTGCAGATGATGAATCACGTTGCTATGACGACAGATGCAGTGTTAACCAGAGCGTGGAGAAGAGGTTTGCTTCGCCGAACAGTTGAGGCTGGGAGTGGATCTTGGCTTTAAATGTGCTGTGATGCAAGACACAATTAATGAAGGAAATAAAAAAAATAAAATAAAAAAAATTACTTAGTGGTGAATTAATGCAGAAATTAGTGAGCAGAATCAGCAATACATCACATTTATTAAATCTGTCTTTACCATAAACACAGATGGGAAGATGTTGCAGGTGCATGGGATCATACCGACAATATTTCCCGCTTTGATGAATCTGAGCGCTCCTCCTTTGATGGATGCTTTAGCACCGAGCTGAATACACACATGTGAGTATTATTGTGCACTTAGCACTGCTTTTTGAAGAAGAAAAAAAAAACATGTTTACCCTGCATGTGTGTCTCTATACTGTTGCCGTGGCAACGTGGCTGATGCTGGGTCCAGCTGGGACCATGTTGCCAAGTAACAGCTGAGTTATGAGAACTGAGCAGAGGTGCGTGGGCGTTGGGAGGGGGGAGTGGGTGGAGGGAGCGAAGATACGAGGACTTCTACAAAGACGGCAGCCAGCAACAAAGACTGGAAACATGAGAGGGAAAAATATCTCTGAGGCTTTTGTTTTTTAAAAATCAGCGTTTATTTAGGTTAAAGCTCTAGATTGAAAAATAAGGCAGTTTTCATCTTTTACTGTGCCTTCCTGCCAGAGAAGATTAATCCTTGGGGGTGCATCTCAAAGCAGCTCTAGTCTGATGAAAGGCACATAAACAAGCAAAGCTAGCGCTCTATGCTGAATGGCAGGAGGACATCACCATTAAATCATTTTCATGTCAACTTCTAACAACTCTGATGAAAAAAAAAAATATCAGACAGCTCCAAAAGCTTCAACTGTTGGCGTCCCTTTAGTCCACGATGCTGAGGAGTGGATGTTCAGAGAACAGCCTATTGTTGAGTCAGCTTGAGCTTAGCGTACTTACAAACGGAAGAAAATCACTTTAGAGCTTAGTAACATGCAGAAATGTGGATTATGAACAGATTAATTATATGAATAGTTAATAATTGGTTTTACAAGCAGCTGGTGGTGATTTTAACTTCCATTAAGTTTCCTTTAAAGTCACGTTACAGCCATTAAACCCAGTTGGTTTGACAGATAATTGAACAACAAAAGGGTTTACCTGGTCATGCAAACAGATGGTGTCATTATTCATCATAAACCATCTTCATCAGCTTATTCGTTAATATCTTTGTTTGTCTATGTTTGTCTTAGTGGTTTTGTATACTCTCTTTAAGAAGATATTGTTCAATCTTCCAGTGGCTGAGCAGTCTGATTTGTTGACATGAAAACTGATCCTGAAGTGCCTCTGTGCTTTATTTGGGACTAATTGTCGTGCCCCCCCCCCATCCCTACAAACAAACAAGCATCTCTCTGTCTCACTCTCATCACTAAAATCACAATATTTGACACGTTCTTTACTGAAATAATCTTATGCCCACACCCCCCTCCAGAAAAAACCCTAAACTGTTCAAGGGTAAATTAAAAAACTGAAAACAACAAACTTAGCAAAAGCAGCTTTTAAAGCTCCTGCAACTGTTCACTGGTTGCTTGATCCAAATATGCTGAATGAATTTTCCACATTTGGCGCTTGTTGCTTGACTTATGCATCCATTTCCTGGCTAAATGGTGGGTTAAGTGATATGTCACAGAGCAGAGGACAGATTTATGCAGTTCAGATGTTTTTATTTTTTTTAGGTGGCAAAAAGCAAGGCAGAAAACAAAAACAATGCAGCCAACATGGCCTCTTGCTTTATATAACTAAGCTTGCCTGTGGCGATTGTGCAATGCGGTGCAGTTGTCTGGGCTGATGTAAACAGAGCATTAGTGCCTCTGGAGGCTAAGCCATGTGCCTTGATGCAGCAGTTATGGGCACATGCCCTACTTTCATAAATCAGAGCCAGAAAAAAAGGAAACACGGTTGATGGGGAGAGGGGGGAGGGGGTAGTAGGCAAGGGAGGGAGAAAGAGAGATTTAGAGAGAGGGTTGGAGGTGGGGGGAGGCTGAACAAGGCTCATATTGATGTTCCAAACACAGCTGCAAGCGTCAGCTGACTAGCTGGCCTGGGAGCAGCCCCAAGCTCTGCCTCCTGCCTTTATCAGCTTACACTGCGACCTTTCTCTCTCTCTACTGGAATAGATCCTTCACCCCACCCCCTAAACCTACCCTCCTCCCCATGTAACTGGCCTTTCACCCCACACTGTCCAAACAGCCCCCCCTTCAATCAGTTCGGACCCTGTCTGTCCTCCATGACATCTGACTTCTGCCGGGGGTTTCTGTATCTGCATGCCTCCAGAAACCCTGCCTCTGTTTTCGGCTCATCAGCACTTTCATTTGTCTCACATGGCTCAGTTTTCAAGCCTCGCCCCACGCTCTTACACAACTCACCATGAAGTCACTGTTACTCCTCATGTCCGCACCCAGTGGCAGGGGATAAAGAAAGAGCGTTGATGAAGGGCTCGGTTACTTTGCAAATACCTGTTGGTTCAGCAGGGTTGTGCAGTCCTCGTGTCAGATTTCTGCAAAGACAGAGACATGCACAAAGAGGGATTTGGATGTTATGCTTCAGCTGAAAGCTCAGGTTTGGACATATTCAGTGAAGCTGATGTTAGCAATAGTTTAGGGAGAATTTGAAACAACAGCTGTTGTCAAGACTTTGTCCCTGAGGGAGCAGTAATCAACAGAGTTGACTGTCAATCACAGGTCTGCAGGCCTCGTGGGCTTTTTCTCAGAAAGATGCGTCCTCTGTGCTCACACGCAGCACACCTCCCCTTGATGACGCTCTTCAAGTGTTACTGGGTAGTGGGAGCTGTCCACCCCCGCACACACTCAAAGCCCTGCCTCCCTCCCAAATGTTTGCAGGAAACACTCTTCCTTCTCTGGAGATATTGCTCGCGGCAGCTCATGCACTCATAAATCCTGGGTTCTTTTCTGGGAAATGAAGGGCTTGAAAGATACATATAAGCACACACTATGAAATGGGGAAGGAGGGGTTCAAAACACAGCCTGCCAAGTATATCTCAGTCGCCTTTCTGACATTGAAGAGGCTGGATTGAATGTCCGCCTTCAGTGGGAGGCAAATAAGGAGCATATTCTGCACTTCCCCAGTTACTGTGTGAGAATCCAAGTCACTGCGGTATCTAGACAGACCTCAGTGATACCCAAAATATCACAGGAATGAAAAGTGTTTGGCAGCTAAGGACATAGTGGGATGGATAATGGGAACAAATAAGAGGAAAGGCAAGAGAAAGAATGGAAGCATTTGCTGTCAGCTCCAGTGGAGACAATTGAGGGCAGCTGTTCCTGAGCTTTGAACTATAGCTGCCTGCTTGTTATTGCCGTTGTTTGTGTGTACATGTAATGACAGGCCGTGTTTGAACATGAGGCGGCTATAAAGAATCATAGGAAGATCAGTTTGTACAATATTCAAATGTGAGAGGGTGGATCGGGGTCACAGGGAGTCACAGAGAGACACATGAGTAGGTGGCGATTCAGATGTTCTCGATTTAGAAACCCTCGAGCAAAAGGCAGCGATGAGGAGAGATGGCAGAGAGGCTGCAGTACTCAGACTGGAGTGGGCTGTAATGGTTTGAGGTTGAGGGTCAAACAGGAAGAAGGGAGATGAAGGGCAAGGCTGTGAAGGACATCTAATTTAAAAAATAAATAAAATTGACAGGCTTGAAAGACATATTCAGGAAAGAAATTCAGTTTGGTTGTTCGTTACATTAACTCATTCAAGTCTCCTTATCAGTCTCATCTGTGGCTCTTCGGAGGACATCTCTCCTTCCTCTTTTGCTGCTTCTTTGATAATCCTCCAGATAATGCTGCATTGGGCCCTGTCTGGTTTTCTAAAGCACAGCTCAATTACTTAAGGAGACTCATTAACATATCTCAAAGCACAGGCGTGACTCTGCAAATCAAGGAACATATTAGGAATAAGTTTCAATTATTTATACAATGTAAGGGAGAGCAGATCTGTCCAAGTCACACTTTGACTTGCAATTATTCATTTTCAAGCTCTCACATGCACTCGAGTTTTAGTGGAGTTTATGTATGTTTGCCTTCTCTTACACAGGATGGTGTGTTGCCTGACAAAACACTTTAACATCAGTGTGACTGTCACTTTTTAAACTAAAACATTTTAATTTAGAATACTACCATTGATGCACAAGCAGTGGTTGCTCAAGGGACACATATGCTCACATACTGGGTCTCTGCTAGGAAGATGATAGCATTCAATATAAATAATCTTTTTGTTCTGGCATTTCTGCTAAGCAGAGGCCATGAAATAACACAAAACGTGTCAGTTGCTGCTTGAAACTGGTGGGAACAGCTATTAATATAAGGAAATGCACCTCAGTGTGTTTGGGTCAGATGAGTCAGCATTATTTTGCAGCTATTTTAGAGGTAGCCAGTATTTTAGCTGGTTTGTTTTCCAGAGTTACGTGCAGCAAGGTCCGAAGATAAGGCGCTGTGAGCTTTGGCTGGAGAAGAAGAGTTTCCCTGAATAATGGATAAGCCCTTTGTTCCAGTATCTCTTTTCTTTCTTTCTAATTTTTTTTCTTTTTTTTGCATGCTTGAGTAAAATCTTGTGTGTGCTCATCTGAGCGAAAGCCTGCTGCAGTGCAGTGCAGAGCAGAGCGGAGAGAGGGGGTCTGCGTCGTCGCTGTTGTCGAACACAAAGAATTTGTGTGTATGTGTGTGCGTCAGCCACTGACTTTGTGTTCATTCCACAGTAAATTGATCTGGCTGCTCACTAGACTGGATGGAAAAGGGCCCGGGGCGAGAAGTGCACACTGCATCAGCAGATGGGAGAGCCCACTGTGTTGCCATCACACAGCATTCCTCCTCACTGGGCATGCTCAGGGCCACGCCCCACCACCCCCTATTCCTCCCAGGGCCTGTTTGAACCAGTCAGTCAGAGGTGGCAGAGGCACTTTCTCTCTCATTTGCTCTCTTTCTTTCTTTCTTTCTTTCTTTCTTTCTTTCTTTCTTTCTTTCTTTCTTTCTTTTTTACTGTGTTTTTTTTTTCCACCTGACCTTTAGAGCCAGGCAATGGGGACAGTAGGCTGACAGGGGAGGAAGGGAGGAGGGCTGTTTTTTTAAAAGCTCTTTGGATAGCAAGGCTGATAGGTCACTCATTATTTCCATTCTGTGCTTTTGCCCTGTCACATGTAGAGGCTACACAACACTTACCCAACAGAGGAGATAACAGATCTGCTTTGTTGATTATAAACCACCGGCTAATGATTTCTCTTCATCTGCTATCAGGAATTACTTCACTACATAAGCCGATGTAAAAAGGGAACATGTAAAGTGCTTACCCTGAAGGATGAATAACAAGGAAGTGAAATTATTTAAGTCACTGCCTTGCACTTACGTAATCTGTAGGTTGTGCAACCTCATAAAACTAAAAACAGGAATGAATTCAAATCACTTCCTGAAGCTTCACGTACAAGAAAGTGTACACCAATAAAACTTGAAGGATGCAAAATAAAATCATGCTGTGCTTGCAGTGTATGAGTGGTATCATTTTGTGGCTTCCTGCCCTACTCTTAACCAATACAAACCAATCATGCTTTACACATCGTCACCATTATCTCTTGCATGAGGCCTGCTGACAATGCAGAGAACTGAATCACAGGCTGCATTCCTCCATGAGTCACATGGCATGCTACAAACAGGAAGACCTTTTTTTCTTCTCATATCTAAATCCCTGAAGCCTTTACTCATTCACTCTTTGTTTATAGCCACCACATTCTGTAGCTTGTCTCTTGTCTTTCCTTCTGTGTCCGCTCCCCTCTCTGACTTGCAGGACAGGCTTCCTGTTTATGTCAGGCCAGCATCAAGCCAATCAGCTGTGAAGGCTGTGATCCTCCTCATGACTATTTACTACCCTGTGGTCTCTGTAAGAAAAAAAAATAAAAAGATTGAAAGCGATCTGTGCTTTGGTACAGGCTGCTGAGTAAACACACACGCAAAGCCTCAATCAGTTCACAGCTGACCTACATAGATGTCAACCCTCTTGCTTTTGAGAGTTGGTGGTCGTGCGTTTTGCTTTATGAAACACGCTCCTGCTCACTTGGTGAGCTTGTCGTTTGTTTGCTTATGTTTCTCACAGCGCAGCAGGATCTGCACGCTGACATTTTTTTGTTGCTGCTGAGGGCTGGAATGTGGTGGTTTGAAGATAACAAAGCAGCATGAGGTGGTTGCGTGTAAACTTGGGATGAGGTCACGGTCCGCCAACACAGCCTGCTGTGACATGAGAGGGGATTTTGTTCTGGATTCTCCCTTGGTGGTGTCATACCTTTGCTCTGTCTTATTTGCTCTGTATGCAGATTGAGATTGCAACTGTAGGTTATCAAAACAGCCAGTTGTCGCTAAAGCCTGTCAATATGTGGTCCAACTAAAATGTAGAGTGCATATAAAAACAGTAAGAGTAGGCTGTATAGTGTTCATGTTCAAGAGTTCTGCCTGTGCCAGCTTTCTCTTGGAGTTCACAGCCCTACTATAAATCTGCTAAAGGGGAGGGGTGGGGGTGGATTTAATCAGGGCTTTGCTGGGGCATTTGAGTTCACTGTGGGTATTACGTGACTACTAATGTCTAATTCAACCCTGGCTCTGGCAAACATGCCTGACATTCAGTGTTTACACCCCTCAATGAAAGCTGCTAGTCAGACAGTCTGATAGTTCGGCCTGGAATTAGATTCAGGAAGTCATGAGATTTCCAGGTGGCTTGGCTTTCCTAGAATTGTTAAGCAGGGATTTTTTAAAGCATTGCCAACACACATTACTCTGAAGACCCCCATCCCCCACTTGTAAAGTATTGCAACAGTACGTTTCCTGCTCTCTGCACATGGCAACAAATAGGTGGGGGGGGGGGGGGGGGGGGGGGGGGGGGGGGGGGGGGGGGGGGGGGGGGGGGGGGGGGGGGGGGGGG
>JBAMHW010000018.1:10179196-10199776 GCA_037177495.1 Rhadinocentrus ornatus
ATTACTCTGAAGACCCCCATCCCCCACTTGGAAAGTAGTGCAAAAGGACGTTTCTTGCTTTCTGCACAGGGCAACAACTAAATCCCCCCCCCCCCCCCCCCCCCCCAAAAAAAAAAAATACTGAACAGTTTCTGATGATAAATTAGAAAAAAAAAAACAGGGGAAGAACTTTTAAGTGCTTGGGCCTTTTTTTTCTTTTAGAGAGGAAACGTTGCACCGTGCCATCATTTTGTGCACAGAAAAGCATAAATAATAAATTTGTGATGAACTCCTGCTGAACTCTCTGCACCAGCACCGAGCGATATCCGCACCACATGACATCCAGCACACACACACACCCACACACCCACACACACACATACCCGGTAAGCTCTGCAATTCTCCAAACATGCGAGGCGGTGTGTTGTGTAGTGCATTGTGTGCAGTATGAATTGTTACACTGTAATGCACCTGGCTGCAGTAAGAGAAGAGACCTTTTCTTTGATAAACCTGACAACTGTTGGGTTGCGAGGTGGCAGAGGACGCAATCAACCAAAGTGGAAAGATAAACAGAAACTGGTGCAGCAGCGGTTAAAGCTCCCGCCCTTTTGGTAGCTGGAGTGTCTGTGTGTAAAAGAGTAGTTCAATGTTTAACCCTTGTGTCAACAGCATGCATGTGTCACAACAGCGTTCTTGTGGGGCGCTGGTCTGGTGAGAGTGCTTTTCATAATGGGAGCACAGCTCTTAGACCAACTGCATGCATTGTTTTGTTGTCTTGGTGTAGAATGACGAGTTTCATGTTCCTGCATGTTGGCTGTCGATGAGGTGATGTGGTAAAGACTCAGGTTAACTAGTTCAGACTGCAAACACACCACCTTGTTTACCCAGAAAGAGTCCCTCTTATCTTCCCCCGCCATGCTGTAAATGGGTAACTTTGCAAGGATCATGTGAGAGAAGCAAAGGGTAATTTTTTCAGTTACAAGGGGTAGAGTGTGTGTGTGTGTGTGTGTGGGGGGGGGGGACGACGACTTTGCTCATCTTGTTAGGCAATGGCATGTTTGATTGAAATGATTTTATTATCAGGATCACGCAAAGCACTATGCACCACCCTCAGGAAGGAAGAATGACTAGAGCAAAGATATTTTTCATGAACAAAGCAGATGTGTGCTTGAGAAATAAAAAAGGGGGAGGGACATGAATTGTCCTTCAGGGCAACCCTGGGCGTAACGAGATTTGTCAGTTGGTTTGAGACAGTTTCCTCTTCAAGGCTGTCTGGCTCCTCCTTCCTATTGTGTGGCAATGCAGCATAGGTGAACTTTATCCCTCTTTGGTGAGTAAAAGAGCTTACAGATGATTTGCATAGAGCAAGACAAGGTTACAAATGTGTGTGTGGATCTCATCACTGGGATGAAAGGTGATGGGAAGGAGGGGGTCTTAACCTTTGAGATGGTGAAAAAGTTGAAAAAGAACCTCTACCGAAACCTGTGGGACTACACTGTCCACCCCCCCCCCCCCCCCCACACACACACACACACACTCAGTTCGGCATTACCATCACAAGCTGAAATCACACAGATAACATTCACCACGCCCAGCTTGACATGCCCTTTGAACGGCCAGGTTTTCCGCAAGCCTTTGGTTCAAGACTGCTCTGTATCGCTAGTGTGCTTGTAGTCGTTACAAATTTGCACAACATAAACAAGTCGTTTCATATCACCTTATCAAGCTCCTTCAAGGGCACTGAACTTTCCCACAACGCTCTCCCTGCTCCATCCTATTGTATTCCTTTGAGACCTTGCTGTTGCGTCAAGGCTGGAATAGTCAGCTCATGTGCTTCCCACAACATTACTGTGCCTGCTTCTGCTGAGTCTGCTGTGGTGACTAAATTATCCACTATGTGCCTGCTAGGAGTAATGATTGTAACGTCTGTCATTCCCTGTTGCAAAACCAGTTTGTCATAGAAGTTCACGGCATTGGGTAACATATTCAACTTTCTTAAATAAGGACTTTCATCTCCTTCACTTTACACATTAATAGGCCTTCCAAAATCTAAAAACTCAGGTAAAAATAATGTCTGTAATTACAGTTACATTAACTTTATATTGAATTCTTAAATAAGGCCCTAATTAGTTTAAGATAAATGTTTAATATACTCACAAAAACATTGCAGATTGAATTCTACTTGGTAAAAAGCCAGAAAACAACTTCAGTTTCCTCTTTTTTTGGGGGGATGGTGTTCATGCTTAACTGCTTCTTCATAATGACATGTTCTAAATGGCTCACCCATTTTCTCTGCAAATACTACTTTTGTTTATTATACTTCCACAGGTCAGGTTAGTGTATTTGAGGAATGTTGGGTACAGGACCTTTTGTACTTGATGGTAATTTCTGATCATCTCATGACAGATCTCACTTTGAATAAAATCACATAATCTGGATATAGAATATGAATTATTTTGAAGATTCAAGGATTTTGAATTTTTTTTTATGGTTTTAAAAAAGTGATCTGTTACCTAAGTTGTTATTATTTCTTAATATGTCTTGACTCTCCTTGATTTCACATACTCCCCTACTGTACTTATCATCAAAGCTCTTTTTTTTACTTCAGCTCTTCACAGTGAGCTGTTTTCTGAGGCAAGGCTTTGAAGTGGATGAGGGAGGTGAGACATCGTGTGCCCAGATGCCCCAGACACTGTGGTTAAGGGGGCTTTATCACACAGACAGGGAGACGGCAATCATCTCCTGCCCTTCCATCGTTCGCTGCGGCAGGAGGTTGAATGTGACAGCCAGTTCTCCACAGCTGCTCGGGGGCCAGGCCTGCAAAACCGCAGGCGGATAATGAATGCCACACCATCGTGACAACTTGCACTTTTATGGAAAGCCGGGGAAGAACACTTCTGGCACAGACCCTCACAGCATACGATGGAACATCGTCCATAAACCAGACAATCAAAGAGAGGTTAGGGAAGCATCTGTGGAATCTGTGATGGGAACCTCGACTGATTTATAACCTCTACTAAAAAAAAAAGTGCTGTTTCCCAATGAGTGCACTTAGAACAAAATTGCAGGAAAACAGAAGAAATATCACTTTCCAAATATAACCGCAACATCTGTAAATGATACACTGCAGTTGCATTATCCATGATCTTCCCTACTTTCCTGTACCGAACAAGCCACATGCTGTCTATGAACAATTTCCTCCAAAATGCAGAGAGTTGTGGTTTTCCAATTAGGTCAGCCTTTGTTACTCTTGTATATATATATATATATTTTTTTTAGTCTCACAGCGATGTCATTTGTATTCTATAAATCACAGATCTTACTCTGTATTTGCTTTCAAGGCAAATGTTTCTGGAAAAAGAAGCAGCTTTGATCTTCTTCCAACTGCAGCATTGAAATATCATCTACATTAAAGAGCTATTAATATGCATATGCACAAATTCATGTAAGGATTATTTACAAAGCTTTTATGCAACTGTTGTTGAAAGAATAAAAATATTCAGTTGTGTGTTCCATCTATTAACAGAAAAAGAAAGCAGGACTGTGGAAATGACACCTACATCTGAATTTATAGCATCTGCTGCATCTGCAAACTGAGCTCGAGTGGTACAACGGGTATGTCAGAGTCCATTTTCTAGCAAGGCAGCTCAAAAATAGACAGGAGCTAGAGTGAAGAATAAACCTGCTTTGGGAAAGTTTTATTTTGGCTCTGTTGAAGAGGTTACATAACCCATGAAATACACTTCATTTTTCAGTGACCGAGGAAAGATTTGCTTGTCAAAGAAATGCCCCAGCATTCCTTTAGTCTTATATTTATTAAGACACTCTACATGTGCACAAAAATCCTGACGTATAAAACCCCCCTACAGTTTGTTGATGATGTATTAGGATGCAAGAGCAAACCAGGAGCACAGAAGTTATTGCAGTGCTCTTGTAGGAGTGGGCGTAGGGTAGGTCACAAAGTTAGCCGAGTATTCTAAACATAACAACCGTGACTCAGGCTTGAAACTGCCTTTAAAGGGCAATAAATAAGAGCAACGATAAAGTAGCTGATGTAGTAGACCATGTAATCCCTAAAGGTTGTTTACATCAATGTCTCTAGTGACTGAAAATATAGGGGATTTCCGTTAAACAGGAAATTATGTCGTTGGCTAACTCTACATGCAAGGTTACTTAAGCAGAGCATTACAGAAGCAAACCTCAGTACTTTCTGTTCCTCATAGCCATACTGAGTCTGCATAGCAAGCCACTGAAACTACCTTCTGTTTAAAAATGGAAGTGAAAACAATGCTGTTCATTTACATTTTTTCTGCGGGGATTTTTTCCCCCACTCCACCCTCCCACCCTCCTCAGCCCTGTGCTATTTACTAAGTCTGTCCCCTGACAAGGCGGGCAGATTAAGGGGATATGTTACCATCTTGGTTTTTTTTCTAAATGGATACACATGTGGCACATCTGGGTCCAAGCCTGACTCATTACTCACTTTTTTATGTTCCATTCTCTGCAGCCATGGCAACTGCTGCATGTTTGGCAGAAAGCTTTTGAAGGCAGTGGAAAAAGAAAGAGATAGAGAGAGCTCAGGGAGGGAGGGAGAGCTCTCAGTATTTGGCCTACATCCAGTGTAATCATGCCATGGAGCTGAAATGAGGCCTTTGGCAGCACACCAGGTTTCTGAGAACAAAGATGTGAGCTTCTAATGTTGGCGGTGGGGCCTGCTTGGCATCCTTTGCCATTTCCCAGCAGCCCTTGCCTTGGCTGACTGCCAGCCCCCCACCATCCCTCCTTCCCCTGCTGGGACTGCAAAGAGGATCAGAATAAAGAGAGAGAGACTTGTTTTTCACTCGCCTCTTGCTCTGGCCCAATGACATCACCTCTGCAGCCTCCAGCCCCTAGATTCCAGCCACCCAGCACATTTTTCACTCTTGCCGTCGACCCTCCATTTTATTTGAATTCCACCATTTCATACCTTTACAAAGCTGACTCCATAAAATGCCTTCTTTTTCTGTTTAATTGTGATTTTGATTTGTTTATTTTTATTTTATTTTTTGTATGCTATGCTATAATTTCTCTGCTGTCAGTGTGTGGAAATAATAATAAATGTTCAAATTTGACTGATAAACAAGAGGCAGCTAACATGACAATAAACTACTCATTAAGTTTCAGAGCTGCCCAAATTTAAATCAGTAGGCCTACTCTAATTGTTGCTGTTCAAAAGTGCAGCTAAAAATAGCACCGTAAACAGGATATATATGGTAGTTGGGGTACTGTGATAATCTCCATGGTTACCTCTCTCATACAGGAGCTGTGCAAGGCAGCCACATTCATCCTTTGCATTTACTCTCCATATATTTCCCAGCCTTTGCCACTCAGTGTAGCCATTAATCTCAGAGGTAGGTCACCATGACAACTGCTTAACTTCAACAGTGTGTTCCTATTCTGTCCTGTTATAAACTCCCTTTGTGTCAGTGCAAAATATTACAGTTTGGTCTGATGCTTACCTCGGCAGCTGCTCTGAAAGAGGTTATATAATATAAATGTCGATGGGGAGAAATGGAGCATGCGCAGAAAACATCCAGAGCTGTGCTCTGCTTAGGCTGAAAAACTTCAAACAGAATTTATAATGATTCACCTTCATAAATAAAATATGTCAAATAGAAAATTGAACAGGTTCAGAAAATGGTAAAACAAAAATAACATCATCTCATCAGGCAGGCAATATTGTCATATGCTGGGTATTCCCCTGGCCATCACCTACCTCACAGGCTTTTTTTAGCTACTACATGTCTCAGCCTACATAAAAAAAAAAAAGAAGTTCAAAACTGAATTATAAAGCTACTCCATCTGTTTTAGTGGCTAGACTCAAATGAGATGGCCACTGGCCGGGTCACACTGCACTGATTTTACTGTATACATGGTTTATATTGCCAATCAGAGCCATCTGTGCATGTCTGGCTTCTTCTCAGACCTTTGCTGCTTCTGTTCAGCACAGCTCTCCCTGTGCTTTGCAGCCAATGCAGCACTTTTTTTTCTAAATCAAATGAATCTTCCTATAATAGATTGAGGTCATTTAGGATTTAAATGAATCACAGTCAGCCTCTGTCTAACATAATAGTCGTTTGGTCTTGCAGCTTGCACAAACATTGGCTGAGTAGAAAGCAAAGGATCAAAGCATTGGGCAACTGTCTCCCACCAACCTCAAGGAAAGAGTTTGTTTGTTTAGTCCCTCACAACAGTCATTTCCCAACTGTGCCATAAAGCCCAACAACACATCCTTGTGTTGTTCACCCAACAAGGACTGAGATTTTAGAGAAAGCAGTGATGGGAAACTGTGCTATTAATACAGCCATGTACAGTCAAGGTAACACCAAGGACATTAAAAATATAAATAGTGACAACTGTGAACACTCTAAAAAGAATATAAGTTATATGTGCTTGGCAGCAAATCAACAGCTTATTTTGTTTATGGAAACCCTTTAAAGAGGAGCCTCATGCCACTGTGCATGATCATGGCCGCAGGCAGGGAGCCAAATGGCCTCATGTTCCCTAGATGGGTGAGGCGGATGAGGGTACGTGACTTAACATCTTGCTTCCTCTTTCCAACGTCACATGGACTTGCACAAACATATCCTGCTTTGTGTCTGCAGGTTTCAGACGCATTGCCTCACCCAAAGCCTGAGGCTAAGCTGCAATGAGGTTGGAATAAGCCCAGATGAGAAGGAGGAATCTGAACTGCCAGGACACTCCTCCACTTTAAACCTTACACTTTTACTTCAGGGGATTTTGGGCTAGGCTTGTTTCTTGTAACATTTTTTCCACCTACGTGTATTACACAAAACCCAACTGTGTAGCCATTAAGCTTAATAAACCTTTTAGAATATTATATTTGGAGCTGTTTTATGGCTAAAACTAAATTTTCTCATTCATTGGTGCTAATTTGGACAAGTGACTGTAAATATCTGGGCAGAGTTGGAGTATATTCATGCTGTAACCCCCAATCCATTCAAGTTTACAGCACACAGGCTGGAAATCCCCACCTCATGACAGAGCTTCCTAGTTACTGACTAATGGAGGCGCTTTTTCTCTTTTTATATCAACATGTCAGAAAAATATTATTAAAAAGCCAGTAGGCTACTTTCTGAATTTATAAAATAATGAACAGTATAGGAAAAATGCGTACTGTAAAATGCCTCAAGTAATTCGAAAATACCATGTACATTTGCCGCTACAGCAGAAAGAGAGAGAGAGAAAGAGAAAACTATTATGTTGATGCACACATTTTACCACTGGATTACAGTAGCCTGTTTTTTTTTTTTTTTCTTAGGGTCGACCCACCTCATTCATTGCACAGCAGCAGTAGTAACAGCTCATTGCGTCGTGGCGCTGTGCATTGAGAAAAACAAGTCGCAGCGTTTTCCAGCCTGAAACGGATAATGATCTGAATTTAGGGCAAAGGAGCAGCCAACTCGAAAGTAATTTTTCATATATATATTGTTTCCCTTATCCAGTTAACCTACAATCATTATTAAAACACACACACACACACACACACATATATATATATGTGTATATATATATATATATTTATTTTTTTACATTAAAATCTCCCTTTCGCCGCGCGCAGGCTGGTGTCAGTGATATTTTTTACTGGTTTGATAATAACACGAGCTTGTGAGCTTGCGTGGGGTTATTCCCTTCGGTCGGAGGCATTGAGGTTGAACTGGGTGCAGTTTTTGGCAGCGGCTCAAGTGATTGAATTAAAAAAAAAAAGGAAAAACAAAAAAAGTGGTGAGTGGCAGAAGCTGCAGTAAAGTGGGGGAGATGTGGGCTTGGGGGCAGGGGGGAGGGGGGGTCTGTCGAAGAAATCAAGTCAATAGAAACTGAAGTGGAAGCAGGCGTTTAGAGCTCCGTGGTGACGTCACTGCTCCACATTGAGCCAGTAGTAGAGAGTCAGTGGAGATAGATAGAGGAGCGCCGTAGTAAAGTACACACCGACATGAACGTCTCCCTCTAAAACTTCAACCTTGTTGCTGTAAAAGTCGGGAAGAGGAGAAATTTACGGGGTTTCTTCTATTTTTTTTTCGACGAACGGAACTTGCCCTTTATTTGCTTTTACGGGGAGCTTAGTGGAAAGCAGGAGAAAAAAACAACACATTTTGGGCTTCTTTTTTGGAGGAGTCGACGACGAGCGCTATGTCGTCCGCGGCGGTTGCTGCTTCTTCCAGGAGGCAGTCGTGTTATTTATGCGACTTGCCTCGCATGCCTTGGGCCATGATCTGGGATTTTACCGAGCCCGTCTGCAGGGGATGTGTCAACTACGAAGGAGCAGACCGCATTGAGTTTGTAATCGAGACGGCCCGGCAGCTCAAGAGGGCTCACGGGTTTCAGGAGGGCAGATCTCCCGGGCCAGGCAAGTCGCAGCTTTCTGGGAAGGACATCCAGGCGATCAACCACGCTGCGGCGGGAGACCCGGGCTCCCGGCCGCCGCAGCCCCTGGATCGCTACCCGCTCTCCTCTGACCGACCGCCTAGGCTGGGTCCAGAGTACCAGTCAGGCAGACAGGCGAACGGCATTCCGGTCCCTAATGGATTTCCTAAGCCTGACGAGCCACCAGAGCTAAACCGCCAGAGCCCCAACCCGCGCAGGAATAGCACTGTCCCCCCGAATCTAGTGCCTTTGGTTAACGGGAGCATGCCCCCGGTGCACGCCGTCAACGGTAGACCGGGCCAGATGGGGCTTCCCGCACTGGCGGCTGGTAGTCCCGCCGATCTGGGCAAGAGACCCGCCTCGGTCTCCAGCACCGAGCACGACAGAGAGGTGAAGGAGAAGCACAGACCGGACAGTCTCACGCCGGAGATCTCAGAGAGCCTGAAAAACAGGGCAGAGCAGGACTGGGGCGGCAAGGGCAAAACGGTGAGGGACCTGATGGCTCTGCACACGTTCGATAGCAGGTTCAAGAAGGACCATGGGGCCATGCAACAAAGAGTTATGGGCTATGAAACCAGCGCGTCGGCATCCAAGTCAGGTAAGCGTGTGAAGCCGAACAGATTTTGTTTACATTGCGTATTTTTATTTATTATTTGTTTTGTTCTCCCTAGCCCCATAGAGAAATTAAATTATTAAGTGTGCCATGTCTTATTTAATTAATTTGCATAAATTATTTTATATATATTTTTTTTGTGCATGTGTGCAGTTTGCCATTGTTTTGTTGCTTCTGGTGCAGCAGGGAAGGGAAGAGGAAAAAATGCACAACCCCTTCCAGTGAAATTGTTGGTCCTTCTATGAGCTGTGCAACTCAACTGTTTTCTTTAACCCTTTCCTGCCTCCAGACAGAGGAAAACATCCCCGCATGAAGAGAAAAGCATCACCTGAACCAGACGGAGAGGGCACAGCTGCCAAGCTCAATGGGGAAGGACAACAGTGGTTACCGCCACCCACTGAAGGACTGAAAATGCCTCCAGTTCCCCCGCCAAGCTTTGCCTCTCCACCCTCCACGATATCCCCACACCCCCGCACCACCCCACCTGAGGCGGCCCAGAATGGCCAGTCCCCCATGGCAGCACTCATCATGGCAGCAGACAATGCAGGAGGGAACAGCTCTCCCAAGGACGGCAACCAAGTCCACTCCACCACCCGGAGGAACAGCAGCAGTCCCCTGTCCCCGTCCTCCATGAATCAGAGGAGGCTGGCACAGAGAGAGGCATCTGGCGCAGGTACCCCCCATGTGCCAGGCATGGACCAAGTGCACCCCCAAAGCATTCCGGACTCCTCAGTACCCGGCAGCATACCTCTGTGCTGCACGCTGTGCCACGAGCGTTTGGAAGACACACACTTTGTTCAGTGCCCATCTGTGCCCTCTCACAAGTTCTGCTTCCCATGTTCGAGGGAAAGCATAAAGCAACAAGGTGCCACGGGTGAAGTGTACTGTCCAAGTGGAGAGAAATGTCCCCTGGTTGGCTCAAACGTACCATGGGCTTTCATGCAAGGAGAAATCGCCACCATCCTTGCAGGAGATGTCAAAGTAAAAAAGGAGAGGGACCCTTGATTTTGTCTGAACACTTCTTTGGGGAGGGGAGACAAAAATATGAATATAAATATATAAATATCACGTACATACCATTCAAAAAAAACTAACGGACTTGTACATATTGGACCCAAGGGAAGAGTATACTTCGTAAACATGGTTGTATAATTTTTGATTTTTGAATACATTGTGTTTCTATATTTTTGAAGATAAAGGTATGTACTCATCATAATGAACTACGTTCCTCTTTGTTGATGTTTAACAAATTCTTGATGTACTTCTAGGTCTGGTGGCAGTTCCTGTTTAACGTAGAATGTGACTAATGCTACTCTACGAGCACTTGGCAAAACTAAAAATGCTTTTAGCTGTACTTGTATGCACTTGTTTAAAATTGCCAAATACAATTTCTGATCTTGTATGAACTTATTGTCTGAGCTTGCTTCATTTGGGTGACTCGAGTTACACAGGGCTGTGGAAAGACAAGATAGGGCTCTCGGCTCTTGACACGCAGGCTTGTTGTGACGGCTCAGGAGGCTTGATTTACGCTGCACAACATAAGTAGGCTACTGTTTTAAGCTGCAAGACGGCAGCTTCTCTGAACACATGCCTTTTCATGATTGACAAAACACTGTGGCTGGGTCAAAAACAAGACACATCGTTTTGACTTTGCTCCAATTTGTGCATCACTGTAACTGCAGAGTACAGAAACAGGTGCTAAGTCATGTTCAGTCAGCTGGAATCTGTTGAGTCAGTAATGAGAAAGTGCATGAATGTCAACATGGTAGAATAGCTGTGTTGACCACAAATCAACCATTCAGAGTAAGAATCTTAGCTGGTGTTATATATTTTCAAGCTTGTGTGCAAGTTGTGTTTGGCTTCATACAGGTGTTTGGTTTTTTTAAAGACAAAACTATCATATTTCAAATACTTTTGATTCAAATTGCAAATAAAGAATAAATCTGCAACTACAAGGCATAATTTAGAGGCTTTCACACTTCAGCAGCACTCCCCATTGGATTTATGTAGTCCATTGTGGGACTCTGACATACACTGTCACTGATACAATACCATTCTGCCAAATGCTAAGAACAGATTTCTGCCTCAGTATGCAATGTGTACCTTTTCAGAGTAAACAATACCGCTGTTGCAGCCTTACATGCCAACCACGCTCTGTGTCTCTTCAAATGCAAATTTAACTGTTGCAGATTCATGACAGCACGGCCAATAAAAGTGGCAGTTTTGCCTCTGTAATGGCGAGCAAGCAGCCAGATTCATTTCTGCAAGCATCCAGAGGCTTACAGGGTCGTTAAGTGACAAAATGCAGTTAATGTGCCTACAAGAGAAGCTATCTTCAGGCTTTTTTTTGCCGTCTTAGACGAAGAACTTTTGCTGCTGTGTAGCTGACGCTGCACCAAACGGACCATGACGTGGAGGGTGATATCTAGCAGAGAGGAGGACTTTGTGAAGTAGGCAGTTGCATAATTATTTGAGACATAATCTACATCTTGCTTATGTTTAAGTCAAACAGCCTGATTGGCAATTTTAATTCAAGTCCCATAAATAACTCTTAAATTGTTGCATAAATACCACAAACCCATTTGTTAGGTGGAGATTTATTGACTCCACTGCACTGATTTTCATTTTTTTGTTCGGTTCTTTTTAAGGTATTTGAAGACACCTTTTTATGAGTTGCATGGCATCCTGATTAAATGCTTTGATTCATGATGTTGAATGAAAACATAGCCTTTGCACCCCATTGTTTAGCCAACTTAGGAGGACGGGGCTAAAAAAAAAGGGGGTGGAAAAAACATACCAACATGGACGAAAATAACTCAGACATTTAGAGCAATAACTGATTTTACAGAGTGGGTTCAAGCTGACTTTCCTAGAAGATAAAAACAAACAGTTTTTTCCTGACTTTGCATTTTGAAGGCAGATGTTTGTTTTTATGTGTCTTTCCGTTCACAGGAAAGTTATCTTATCAGTTGGACTTTAAAACCAGAAACACCGCCCACTTTGATAAGGGTAATGCTTTACTGTACCCATCCACAGTATACACTACCCACTTCTTATAGCATCTTTCATGCCGCTGTCAGACTTTTTTTTTTAATTGGTTGGCTCTTTGACCCACTTGTTCCTTATCACACTGAGCTGGCAGCCAAATTAAAAATGCCACATCCGAGAAATACATAGATGAGAGCCAGGCTTTCATAATCTAACGCTATGACGCCATGAGGCTTAAGAGACCCATTTGTTCCTTTGTCTCTTTCCATTAGGATTTATGGTGGCAGAGCCAATACCTGTTTGTTCAGTGGCGATTAAAATAGCCTGTGCTGTACCCAATACAGTGATAATGTGTCCCTGGAAGTGAGTCTGTCATAACACAAAACTCTGCCGTTGCATAGCTACCGGTGAAATCAGTGCAGAGCAGATGCTCCGCTGCAGCCTGTCGATTCATATTCAAGGAGCATTATGGAGGGAAATCAGTAAACAACCAGCTTTTGAGGACAAACCCACACACACTGGATGTCAACAAGTCCAGCTTCAAATTTTATTTTAAGATATGTACTTGTTTAGAGTACAGTTGGAGTGAATCAGCTCCTCTGTTTTCAGCATGATAGGGCAAGAGCCTTTAGTTGTTAATGACTCACAGGTTTTCATTTTCTTTTTACTGACAAAAACCTTCTGGGATTTTTAATGTTAAAGTTCCAGCTTAACAGGCTAACATGAGTTTAATGTAAAGAAAAAAAACTGCTAAGATGTGAGGCTGAGCAAGGTGAACTGGTAAAACCACAAACAAGGACTCATTCAGATTCCTTCCTCCCTCTCCTGCAGCCTTTGTCTCACACCTTACTGTCATGTAGCTTGCTGGATTTGAGTCAAGCATTTAAAACATCCTGCAAACCCAGATGTTCTTTATCAGTCTGATGCAACAGAGACCTCAATCAATAGTCACAAAATCCTTCATGGGCTGATTGATTTACTTGACATGATCCTGTTAATCAAGCTAAGTGAAAGGCCATAACTGATAGGTGAAGCAGAGAGTGTGTTGCCCCACTACCTCTATGTGTAATGGTTAACTCAGCTGTTGGCTGGTATGTGGTGTTACACAAAGATGTTGACGTTACAGTCGTAACTCAGAGTTCATATTTGTTTTTTTAAGTGCACAAGCTGTGTGTGCGTAAGTGTGTCCTGGCCGTTACATACGTGTATCCCCTCTTTCAACACCTTAATATTTGAGGAAATGACAGAAACTCTGTCTATAAATGTTAGTCATATTTATGGAGTATACGTATTTTTACAAAGAGCAGCCAACTGTAACACTAATGCTGACAGAAATTTCACAAAAATACTATAAATTCTAATCCTGAGGTATTTATCTTACGTTAAAACATTGACTATAGTCCAGTGGGTGGGTGGGTGATGGGTGAGGAGAGACACAGTGAAGCACTCAGTGTAACCAACTGTTTCACTAATGAATCTATGTTTAGCACAATAAATCAAAAGGCATGCTCGTGCTGCTGTAATCCCCTGAAAGCAAGCAGAGACATGGACGCGCCAAAAGGAGAATCTGGTCTACATTTCTCCACTCCCTGTATAACTGATCTTCTTGGTTAATTTTAGACCTGTCAGGGAAAACAAGGTCACAGCAAATGTTGTATCGAGGGCATGCTCAGATCTGCCTCCTTTTCTTTTCATCAATCAAGTTTCCCTTTAGAGCCGGGCTCAGGCTCCTGCGAGACTAGTAATGACGGTTTCTCTTCTCGGCACCGAGGGAGAAGCTAGAGCTCCAACCAGCAATTAGGAGGAGTGAGGCTGAATCTGCAGGATGTGTAAAATTTCCCCTTCAGATTCCTGGCTTGGTCCATTGGGGGGGGTTTACATATGACTGGCCTGTTTACCACAAAGGCCAGAGAAGTTAAGATGATTACAGTGCTGAGTGCCAAATGTGTTTTTATTCAGACAAGAATCAGACCCATGCAAAAGACACATGAACTTGGGTGTTTTCTCTGTTATTTAGCTATTTTCAGCATTGAAATAAAAAACAAACAAAAGTTTGTGACTTTAAGAGGTCCTTCAAAAAACAAAGTTATTTCACTTTCACCTTTCATTTTTTGAAATATTGTTTTATTTTCCACCTACGTTATCCTTTACATTTGTCTCTGTGTCATTTTATACATATTCATGACATTTTGAGAACCTAATATTTTATTTTCCCCTTGTGATCTCAGCTCTGTTTCTGCCTTATCTTCCTTTCCCTCTTTTTCTTTTTCTCTTCTGGTGGTTACGCTCAACCTCTTCCTATTCCTGTATTTCTTCTTTCTGCTGCAAATCAAGTCTGTGAAATGGAAATGAGGGCTCTCGCTCTCAGTCTCCCCCTCTTTCCAGACATCAGAATGAGGCTGTGCCTCCAATGTTTTTCTCAGATCTTGGAGTGCTGCCAAATCTTATAAGTGGAGCAGAGAAAGAGGTGGAGGAAGAGAGTGAACAGAATGCAGAGGAGGGAGAGGTGGCGTAGGACAAAAAAAGATGAAAGGAGAGAGGATAAAAAATGAACAAGGGAAAGAGGCAACGTGCTAAATGAGGACAAAGCATGGGACTGATCCATGGGCCTTTTCTCATTTTCTAGCCGAGCCCAGCACAGTCCCTGCTTTTTCTGCTGAGCAACTACTCCTAGCTTCTGGCTCAGGATCAGCTGATAAGATGGCATGCTTCAACAGTACCTAATAAAAAATAGGAGGAGAGTAAGGGGAGTGTTATTGCCTGCTATCGAGAATATTCAGAGCATAACAGCTTGGCTGTAGGATACAGCCAACGAGGGCTCTAAATTTGTTTAATTTATGAAATCTAACATTTAAAAATACCCCATCTGTCCCTAACATTTTTTATCTAGCCAATCACTGCCTCGCAGATGGATATTTTGGGCCTCTGAGAGGTCACAGTAGTAAGATTCCTGTTGTCGCCTCTAAGATGACAAACTAAAGTTAGATGTAGGTGTCAATATGTGCTGTGCTAAAAGCAAACACGTAGGCAGCTAGCACAGCTTTGGTCTAGAAGGATCCTCGGCCTGCTGCCCTGCAGTAAACTACATAACCAGCAAGCAGTGTGTGTTCTGAAAGAAAAGAGTCCAGATCTTTTTCAAAAAACACTAGTGAAGAATTGGCATTTGATTGTGCTGATTAAAATTATAAGGCCCTCTTGTATATGGCCAATGAATGCTTTGTAGTCATGGTATCTTGTGCAATGTGTGTGTAAAGTCATGGAGGGAAGGTGGTGACTGTATGTCCCCGCACCCCTGAGATGCTTGTTTAGTCAACTGAGTCTGGATTCTTAAAGATGTCCTATGAGGGCCATCTGTGCTCTGCCTTTAAAGCTTCAAAATGATGCAAAGTTCACGCAAGGAGATTCAGAATGTGCCTGCGCTCACAATAAAACGAATAAGCAGACCATTTTTAAATAACCAACTCACAGAGAGATCAAGATAAAAAGAAGACATAACAACTACAGCGATACGATGCAGTCGAAATGTTTTAGCTGACCATCTAAATTAAAGCTTTGCTTTGCTCTTCTGCATCTGAGCGTCCTGGTGAGAGGACAGGGTGGTGGTCTGATGAATGGCTCAGTTTCCGGGGTGTGTCAGCAGATCTGTGTTGATGTATTATAGGGTGTTCATTTTCTGCTGTCTCTTTCTCTCCTTTGCTCTCTCCTCTGTAGGGCCACGGCTGTGGACAAATATCACCAGTTCAAGCTGGGACACAGCACTCAGTGTCTGCACGCAACAAGATCAGCTGCCTCCACCACATTCTCGCAATTAAACTTTAGCGGCCGCGTTGTCAAACAACACAGAAGATGTCTAAAAGTGCTTTTATGTGCAGCATAAATCCAGGATTCCTGAGAGATCCTCTGTGTGTTGTACATCGCCTTTCATCTCCTGAAAGGCATACAGTTGTCAGAAGATAAGAGCAACATGCTTAGATATTCTGACATTTTTGTTTTTATCTGGGAATACGTCATGCATACATGCCCACACACACAAAAACACATGAGCACATACTCAATAATACCATCCACAAACCCACCGTAGCTTCTTTGTACGTTACATAACTATGAGTGGGAGCTATTTCTCCTCTGAGTACTAATGTTGTTGTCAATCAAGGCTTACAGTGGCAGCCATTGCACAGTCTGTAAAGAGACAGAATAAAGCTTTTATTGCCTGTGTTTGGTCTCCCATGCCAGTCAGAATGCCATATTAAAGTGGTTACACTTCCACCTCTCATTCCTCCAACTTTTTGTTTTATGTCCTTATTGGACATAATTTTCTTCTGAATTGTTTACGTTGTCTCCCAGCCATGGAACATTTGAGTTGGAGTTAAGGAGCAAGAGAAGGTCAGGTCAACAGAGAGAAAAAGCAGGGCCTGTGTTTGACAGGTGGGTTCTATTATTGGAGCCACTGACTTGGAGCGCGTTACACAACTGCGTTGCTCGGACAGGTTTATTTAGACTGTGAGCTGAACCTTCAGAGTATCTGATAACTTAGGCAGAGCATGTCCCAACAGGTGTCGGAAGGGGATAATGGTATTGTAAATAAGAGGAAGGTTTTTATAGCTCAAGGTTGATAGATTGAAATTCGGAGCACTTGGAGATGGCACTCACAAATTTAATTCCGCAGTGCTGGCACAAAGGTGATACAGCCACTCGGATCCAACAAAAACATACTTGTATTTAGCCATCGTGACATAAAGTATGCTAATGACAGGCTGTGCTTGATATACTGTATACATGTCTGCTGCCCTGTAATGATATAATCACAGAGCAGCAACAGCAGCTGCTCCTTTCCCTTGTCCTCCTCTTTGGCTGGAATGTGCAGGGGGAGAAAAATGATCCAATGTCATCCGGAGTGATGGAAGCTTCTCTGTTGAGCCAGAGGGATATGTTCAGGAGAGGGAGGGGGAGGGGAGCGGATATTTCTGGTTAAGTGTGAGTTTGAGTAAGTCCGGGCACCAAGCCAAGCATGCCGATGGAGGGGAAAGGGAGGGGACAGGAGGGTTTTGGAGAGAGGGAAAGAGAGAGGAGATAGAAACGCTTTTGGGCTGGCACGCTGTCAGCTTCCCTCGCACACAGCTGCTTCTGGAAAATTCTGCACCCTGTCCTACTAAACCACCAGGCATGACATGAATAACAAGAATGGCCTAGCCTTCAACAGGGGATACTTTTTCTTTTGACGTGGGCCTAACAGACTGGTACAAATGCCCTGGCCTTGCACATAGTGGAAAAATCAACAATGAAGGGGACACCGGAGCACAATGTGGAAATGAAATCCCGGGTTTAGAAGGCTTTGTCTGGACAAGGACGCAGTTGACACAGACCCTGAGGGCTTTGCAAAAGGCCGTGTAGCAAAATGCCAACTGATGTGTTTTGATGGGGTTACTTGTTCACCAGCCAGTCACTAATTTGAGAGTAAGAACCCACTAAATTGCTTTTTTTCTATCCAATTTCCTTCCCAAGCTTCACTGACACTGTTTGAAGACAGGAAAAGCAAAACAAGGCATGTCCTAGCTGGTGTGTGTTGCCATGTTTCTAACATGACCAGTCAACACATGCCCTAGATCTAAACACAGCCTTACCAGCAATAAGTAGTGTATGAGAGCAGCTCTGCAGATGAGATAATTCTAGCCCTTATCCATCCTTGAGGTTTTTTAGTTACGCACAACCCTCTCTGGTGTTGACATTTCCCTGCCCAACCCATGTACACACACAAGGCCATCTAGGTTCCTCTCAGGCTGGCAGTATCTGTAGCTGATAACAAGGTGAGTCAGCCACTCATTTATCCCGTTCTCCTTCTTCTCTGCCTGGCAATACACAGACCCCTATCATCTTCGTTCACAAGGCCTTATGTGTAAATTCAGCACATGGTCAATTGTATAAATAGCAGCAACCGCGTGGCGCGCCGCTGACACCTGACATTTTCATGCCCCAGCAAGCCCCTGATACATTTGGCGCTTGGCACGCATTCTTGTCCCGGGTTCATCCATCTATTGATGTAGCCCCCACCACCACAGCCACTACTATGTTCTTGTAACATAACACGAGGCTCGCCTATTCCTCTATTCATTTTAACATGCAAGCACTGCATGGCACAGACTTTGCCCCTCCCTCCTCCATGTTTTTCTCTGGCTCTCTCTCTCTCTATATATATATATATATATACCCATCATGCTCTCTCTCTTCCTCTCTGCCTAACAACCCTCAACAAACTCACACCACACTATCCTCCTAAGTCATTAGTCTTAAGATGGGCATTTAGCTGGTTTCAGAAACCCAACAAGATGGAGACCAACAAAAAAAAAAAAAAAAAAATGAGAGGATTTGCATGAAGGTGGTGTGATAGTGTTGGCAGTCAACAGAATGTGAGATTTTGTGCAGGCAGGGAGCTTCCTGGCTGCCTGCCAGGTTCCAGCAGTAGCAGCACTGCGGCATGTCAATATGTCCGTTGCCAGGGAAACAGGGAGAGCGCATACTCCAATACAGCTCATATAAAACACTTTCTTCACATTTTATTGAAATTTAAAAATGCTCAATGTAATGTGAGTACTCAGAACGGCATCACCTGGTGTTCATGATGACATCCACTAAAGTCAGCCACCCTCTGCACACAAGGGCAGCAATATGGCCACGATCCCTCAGTGGCTTTCCAAGCATGAAAATGGCCGTGTTGGTTCTTCAAATTTATTTTTGGGGTCTTAGCGATAGAAATTTATGATTTCAGGCCTTGATTTGAGTGAGTCTCAACTATTTTTAGCTACCCGAAGGAGAAACTTAAAAAAGTAGCTATTGGGAGCAAGATAAATAGCTGGAGAATCACGCAACAATAAATTTTCTTTTAAACACGAGTCTTTCTGTGATCATTGAATGTCCTTGGTGGGATATGAATTTCTGTGTCCCCTTTGCGAATATTTGTGGGGTTGGTGATTTGTCTCAGCTCGGCTGTGAATTATTACAGGCAGGACTATACTCCTCCATCAGGCATTGAGAAAGAATGACCTCCGGTACATCAAGCTGTGCAGCGGCTCTGTTGCAAAGTCACAACTTGCAACATCAGTCATGTGTTTTAGTGTGTTGAGCCACAAAGTGTCACAGAAACCTATCAGCCTGTCTCAAGCTATGACCTTGATCAAAGCTAACTTCTGTATCTCTTTGCTGATACAGTGCACTACCACACATTTGATAATGATAAACTAAAAATATATTATCTAATTGTTTCTCTTGTTTTCTAAGAATGTGACTTTGGAGCAGGGTGTTTTTTTAAGTGTATTTTTTAACCTAAGCTGTGTAAAGTAACCACAGAATGAAATTATCTCTTTGTATCAGCACTAGTTCTCAGCTCCCTCTGTAAGATTGTGATTTCTTATTGGCTATGATTTACAAAAAATTATAAAAATGACATTATATCTAGCATCTTGAGCATACATTGTCAATTGTTTGAGCATGCCACAGTCAACCTAACAATCTGATATCTTGATGACAGCCTGACAATGATATAAAGAGAGCAATTACTTAAATACATATTTATTAGTGTCTCTTACATTCTGGTGGGTTTTCTGTGTAGATTAAGGACAGTTAAAGGACAACTATGTCAGCCACGCCTACTTGGCACTCTTATCCAAGTGTGGCTCCGTCTGTGCTTGTATCACTGAGGGGAGAAGAGGGTGTGCCAACTACAGCACCTCAGTACTTTGCAGAACTCAATCTGTGCCTACGAGTGGTCTAACAGCTGCTGCTGCAGTGTCTGAGCTAGCTTGGGGATGCAGATGAAAGTGCTGATGTGTCCTGTTATTTTGGGTTGTGTGGTGCCCTGGGGGCTGAGGAATTTTTGGAGGAGACTGGGCAAGATTTTTTGAAGGGTGGGATGGGGGTGGGGGCTCTACTTGGAGGGGATCTTAGCAGAGAGTCTCTCCCAGAATGCAATGCGACCCTCAAAGCCACATTGCGCTGTGGGAATCCTGAGGGGTGGGAAGCAGAAGTGCTGGCAGTACCAGGCTGAATGATGGGCACAGACATGAGCACAAAGACAAGACTCTGTCTCTCATGATGACAGTATTTCTTGCTGCCTTTTCTACATGACAGTAGGGGCTGCTGATGACCTGTCTTGGTCCAGGTTTTGTACAATGATCCAAACTACACTTTATCTTGAGTTTCAAAGCTCATCCTTGATATGGAAATCAAATTTGACTGACCTCAAAGCCCATTCAGGTGTGCATTTATCACATTATCTTCATTAACAGATAGGCTTTGAACTTTGCCCCACACAGCCACTTAAAAACTGTCAAGTGGACACAAGGTGACTACATTTAATCTGTAAAACATTGATGACATCATTTTTAAAAATCCTATATAAGTAGTTTCCTGTAAGAGCATGCTTTATGACATCGTAAAACAATCAGTGAGATACAACTATTTAATTTATACTTTGACTTGAAGCTGTATAAGAATTTGAAATTGTGTATAAAATTATATTATATTATATTATATTATATTATATTATATTATATTATATTATATTATATTATATTATATTATAT
>JBAMHW010000018.1:10200232-10249261 GCA_037177495.1 Rhadinocentrus ornatus
TAAAATAAAATAAAATAAAATAAAATAAAATAAAATAAAATAAAATAAAATAAAATAAAATAAAATAAAATAAAATTCATATGGTTCATGCTATTACATTGAAAAGTTTTCCCCAGAAGATTATGTTTAAAGTAATTTTTGCTCAAACAAATCAATAACCACTGTAGCCATGCACAGAATTTTATTTAAGTAGCAAAACAGTGAGCAATTAAAAACCAAAGCACAATTTTTCCACCCTCATCTGGACCAGGAATACACAAAAACTAATGCCCCAGTTTTCACAGCAACGAGTGCAATTTTTGCATGTGTATACATCTGTAGGTTAACACTGACTTTGACTTGGGCGATACATTTACGAATTGTACTTCACTCTGCATATTACCAACTTACAAGACTGTCAGAATCCCAGCCGTTTGTCAGCAGCTGTTAAATGCCTGCAACGTTTATGTCAGCAATCACACTGCCATTAACACTCTCTGCCGGCAGTAAATGTTATCATGGATCTTTCCACAGACATAATATTCACATTTCCATTCAACCCACACACTGCTGTGATATTGCAGCCCGTTTTGGCATGGTGTGTGAGAGAAAGATGCAGTGTCATTTACTTAATTAGATGTCCCCTACAGCTCACACCTCAAAAACCACTTGATTTATTTGGTCGCCACATACCAAAAACTGCCCAGGATTCCCAGTGTCCTCTTGTTCTGTACTTCATTAGGGAAGACTGGTCTATGTAAAATATGGCATTATATTAATTAAGAGGGATACTCCCAGATTGCTTCATAAATCATTTTCCCTACACATTTTCATGCTTGGTCTAACACTGCAATTTGCATCATGTTCCCCTCATAATAGTGTACACCTCAGTGAAGAGGCAGGACACAGAAAAACTTAAGCACTTCATTGTCATGTTGTCCTCTGAGGAGTTTGTCAGTTATCATTGATGGGTGGTAAACTGTGCTGACTCCTGGACATACAGAAATTTACAGAGTTCCAGCTGAACTTTTATAAAATAAAATAAAATGAATACACCAATAAAAATTCATGCTGACTCGGTATGTGCTTTATTTTCAGTGTTCACATGATCCAAACCAGTGAATGAATCACATATTTGCTGCTTTAAATTGGCCTGACTGTATCTAGTTTCTCTCTCGTGATGGTGAGACAAAACAGCTGTCTGAAGGAATCAACCAGAACAACTCTATGGGCTATAAGGCAATTGCCAAAGATCTTGAGATGGACTTAAGACTTGAGAGTTTCAGCAGCATGTAATGAATTGTTAACGAGACATTTAAAACTCATAAAACTGTTAAAAAGATTCCAGGATGTGAGAGATAAAACTCAGTAAGAAAAGTCTGCAAAAAGCCATGCAGATGTTGGGGAAAAGCCCTCTTAAAAACTAGCTGACTTTGAACAGTCTGGAGTACCATTCACTCAAGTCTGAAATAGTCAAGCAGCAAAGGCCAGGAAGGACTTAATTGTAGAAAGAAATGCACAAAATTCAAGATCAAAATTCCTGAATTCTCTGCATTGCATCAGTTTGTTTACAGATGGCAAAATAAAAACAGAGAATGTGACTTCATGCTGCATGCTGGGAAACGAGTGTTGTGTTGTAAGGGATGCTTTGTCTCCATTTAGGACAACTGTAGCTGGGTTAGATTTTATTTCTTTGGCTAAAAACAAAATCTAGTTGAAAAGGGAAGACATGGAGAAGGAGAAAACAAAAAGGAAGACAATCCCACCATTAACTTTAAGATTGGCTAATTAAAAAGCCAGTATTGTGTTATAATCTGATCCAATGCAATATACCCCCCCCCTTTTTTTTTTCTTTCTTTTTTGTAGTTAATGTGTTCAGCGAAACAACTTATAATACTTCCAAATGCCTTCAGCAGTTTGTTTATATCAGATTTAGTGGATCTTATAAGTCACTATATTGATAGATAAGATGGGGGTACTGAAACCCATTAAAAATAAATTATATTTCTACTTGCAGTAGTTAAATTTAATTAACATTTAGTAAAAATGACGAGAAATAAGCTGAAATATAATTTTAGAGATCGATTCTAAAATTTAAGTGAAGAAATGCTACCTTGAGGTTAGATTTTAAGATAATGAAAATATTCCTATTATGAAAATAAACATAATAAACAGGCTTATTTACACAAAGCACTTTTTTATAAATGATGGGCTTACTGCATTTTTACCGAATACGTTTGAGGAAAACATTTGTGTGTGCATTTGTGTTAAGAGGCAAATTTTCTTCTTGAGTCAGATGACAAAAATTAACAACTGGCACTGCTCTAGTCACAATATTGCTTATTATATTATGCATTAACATTGGTTCAGTTCTGAAGAGCTGAATCTCATGACTGTGTGTAGACAAAGAGGCAAATTAGACGTCTTTGTTATTTTTGCCCCTCATGTGATCAGCACTCAACACCAAAGGTCCGCTGACAGCCTCCCCCCATTGCAGTCCTTTGCAGACCGACAGAGAGAGTCTGTTACCAGAGAAACAAAGGTCAGTGTACTGTGTCGTCACATTTTCAACTCCCAGGATGAATCTTAAAAGGGGAAAAAGAGCCAAAAAACAACCATTCTTTGTTTTTGCCATAACAATCCTGCGTTTGTTCTTGTGCTCTGGGCTGTGATGTCATCTTCATGTTTCATCCTCTATCTGACCTCTGGGGCAGGAGGTGCTCACAAATTGAAGCCCTGATTTTGTTTCTGTGTCATACCCAAACGCTTGCAGCTCTCACAAACATGTGTGTATGCATCTAATAACACAAAAATAGAAAACAGTGAGTTCACTGTTTTCTGAATCTGACTGTTTTTGTTACCCAGAAGGAAGTTGTACTGCACAGACTAGCTGGAGCTCCATATAACTCTGATGTATGCTGTATTATAGATGTCATACTGTCAAATCTTAAAATTACTGCAGGAGTGAAAGCTGCAATAACGTAACCTGTGAACACCTAATGCACCCAACCTTTGGTGGTTTAAGTGATGTAAGACTCGTGATAGATGCATCAAGCTTTGGCTTCAGGCTGCTCTCAATGTTATATTCCCTAAAGGCATAGTAGGTTAAACGGACTAAAGCAACCCCCATCAATACATGATGAAGCAAAGCTCCAGATCACCTCAAAGCTGTAATTAATCTTAGCCTCATAACCAGCTGGCAAGCCTTTATCCAACTGGCAAACAAAACTGTTGTTTTATAGCTGATGACAATGGTGGGGGCCAGATGTTAATTTGGCTCTAGCTCTATTGTTATCACCCTAATAAGCGGAGCTGCACACCATCTTTACCTGAGATTAAAAATTCAAATGCAACATGATCTAAACGGGATTACCATGCTAAGCTTGTTGCAACAAAAAAAGAGGCAGAAGACAGAGGGTGGAAAAATGATTTCCCCTTTCCTGTTCTGCATTGCTTGTTAATGTGATTTAGACAGGAAAACACGTTTTAATTAATTCATTAATTTATTTTTTATGTTTTGTTTTTTCAGATGACCTTATTGCCATGCTAGTCACTTTTAATTTACATCACATTTGTGGTGAAACATGGTTGTAACATCACATTTGTAGCAGGAAACTGAAATGTAGTTCTTTGAAGGATTAGTCAGATATTTTTGGAAACAGGATTTGCTTTTCTCTCAAGGGTTAGACGAAAAGATTGAGATGCCCTCGAGTGATTGCCAAGGTAAAGCTACAGTTAGAGTATGGTTCATCATCTCACAAATTCTAATCGCAAAGGTAGCAATCTCATTCCTACCAGCAGCTCTCTATATTTATTCTTTGGATCACCAGCTAATATGGCAGTAGCATTAAATCATGCATGTTTCTCCAAAATTTTAGTGTTTTGTTTTTTTTACAATATCAATGTTCTCTTTACTACCATGAAACAAAGTAACTTACAAGGCAGTTCCTAACTAGCCTAGTTATTGCCCGGTCCACCCTCCTCCACTTTTTTGATGTTCCTTCAATAGATCACTTCATTTATCTCTTCATTTAGCTGCACTTTGTTTATGTAGTAGCTGATAAAACACCACGCAGCCAATGGATGGGTGACACATGGAAAATGTGGTGATTTGCTTCATTCGTTAAAATAATGGGAGGTCCAGAGGCAGAATCTTTCAAAGACTCAGCTTCTTTAGAAAAGCCAGCTCTAATCCAAAATAATTATCCATTTAGTATCACTTAGAGCTTCTATTTAATTCTAATTTGGTGATTATGTTGTGTGTTGATTGGCCTTTTTTAAAATCAGTGTTTTTTTGCATTTCTTTAAAAAAATATAATTAATATTGTTTAACAATTTAAATAAACATAAATGAACTACTAATCACAGAACCACAGCAAACACATCGTTAAATAAAGGCCAAAGTCTGAACATTACGACACTTTAAAAAAATTTTTTTTAAACTTTTATTTTCATTTTACATATTTTGCACTCAGCTTTGCGATCTTTATTTAACGTACATGCAGTCAGATAACACTTATTTTTTCAGTTTTCATAAATTTTTCACTTTTCCCTTATGTGCTTACATATAAATCTGGCTCCAATCTCGTTTCTGTGGACCTGATCTGTACCACTATACCAGGGGTAGGTAAGTTTGGTCCTAGTAAGCCACAGTCCTGGAAGTTTTGGATGTTTCTCTGCTTCAATGCACTTGATCCATATGAATTAGTCACTGAGTTTTAAAAAATTGCAAGTCAACGTGTAGCTTCAAAATGAGAACAATATTGGGCGAAGATTGTTGCTAGTGAAAGACTAGCAGTAAATTGTTAATAAGTTTTGATAATACAATGGCGTATTGAAAATGATTTAACATACCTGACATGGTCATATGCTGAATGAGTTTATTTTTACGAGTGTAAAAGCAGGTCTTGCTATGTCAACCAGAAGGATTGCATGACTTTTAAAAGTCACAGATTAAATAAAGGCTGTGTCATTTTAAGCAAGCCATACAGTTTTATGTAAATCTGATTTTTAAATTCGTTCTCACAATGAGCTGCCGTCTGACTGGAAAATGATCCGTAACCCGCTTTGAATAACAAACACAACGCAGCAAAAGGGAGGTAAACAATGATATAATTGATCAGGATTGTTTCCTATTCTGTGATTTGATGTAACTTTTATTTAATTACTTTTAATGTCTAATGAATAATCAACAAATCGCACAATTGCAAGTGCAAAACCTGTATATTTCATGAGACTTATTTGGTGTTGCCTCATTATTGTGTTTGTTTACAAAAGAATGGTGTGAGGAATGAGAAAAGAAGTGAAAGTCAGTTTGAGGCAGAGATTTGTTGGTCACAGACAACAAAACTGGACCAGTATGGCCAGATAAATTCTTTAATTTTTCAGTTTTTATTATGAGTCAAATGTTTATTAGACTCCGTAACTTCTCTTTCTTGTCAAAGGTGTAGCACGTTTGTTATATTTGACAACGTCTGCTGTTGATTAATTGTATACAACCCCAAAAAAAGGCTTTATCAAAATAGTCACTGAAGGACCCTGGTGCAAACCTCATCAGCAATATGATGACTTTTATAGAGCAGCTATAAATTGATTTGTCCCTTGTATTAATGGTAATCTTAAAACTATGCTACAGTGATTTGATTTTAGTTGGATGAAGAAAATTAAACTTGCAAAAAACAAAAGCAAACTATTTGCATAAGCATGAAGGTGATCTTTTTCTTAGTTCTGAAGAGAAAAATATAATTTGATGTTAAATTAAAATTGTTTAGTCAAGTTAATACTTACAGAGTCTAGATTAAACCCTGTGGGAGCTTTTGGGGATTCATCTACCATTACTGTGGTGATTTTATTTAAAAAAAAACAGAAAAGTGAAATAGGTCATTTTATTGTCACAAACTACAGTACGCACATCCAGGATGGACAGAAAGACCTTAGCCTATCTTATTGTAGCTATCAAAATAAGTCACATTAGCAAGAACAAATGCAGAAAAGCTTCATGTCAGCTTCTTGTCCTGAACACAATAAAATACTGTTATGTCAGCGCACAGAAAAATAGAAGTTAATTTGCAGAGACCTACAAAGATGTGTGAATGGAGCAGCTGAGAGATGTGATGAGAAGAGGGAGAATCTGAGATTCAGGCTGTACCTGAGGCGTGAAAGGGTACATCATTATTCAGAGCAGCACTTTGATGTTGAGGCTGGATGGATCTTAGGAAAGCAGGCGAAAAGCTGTTCTAATTAAAACAGTAACAATGCAGCCAAGGCTGCCCTGCAGAAACTGGGTTTTAAAGAGTAACTGAATGCCCCATTTAAAGCCGACTGTCAATAGATAACAGCAAATATTATGCTGATGGACCTCTGCTGCAAGTTGTGCCAGAATTTTTTTGCCACAACTTACACAGTCTTTCTCTCTGTATGTGTGTGTGTTTTGTGTGTGTGCCATGAGTTCTTAGTGTCCTACTTTTAGGTCGTTGGGGCTGGACAGGAGTGACAGATTGAGATGTGCTGTGGGTATTCAGAGGCCAGGCAAAGACAGGAAAGCCTGGGGGATCTTATGACAGGTAGACAGAGCAGAGACAGTACTTCATTATAACTGCTGCAGAAAGGTGCTCTAATTCTAAAATTAGTACCCCAAAGCAACACAAGAAACACATTTGAGCTTTTTAAATGTTCATTCTTATATACTTTTGCCAGCACCGACCCCAGTTTCTGACAATACATAGTACAGCATAAAGCCAAATTTCTGTTATTACAATGATGCTGCCTGATTTCTGCAGCGCCGTGCTCATCGAGCATGTTTATATCTGCTCATTTCTACTGAGGCACAACCTACTAAAAGGCACAAGTGGACTACAGAGAGAGCTGAGTGATGCTCTGAGACAGTAGCAGTTCAAAGAGACTGTTTGCAAAGAAAGTATGGTCTAATTTTAACTTGGAGACATAGGCTCATGAAACAGTGCTCTGCTTGACTACAGCTCAATTATTCATCAACACAAGAAGTCTCAGCTAAAAAGCCTGACATGTTTTTCATCCCCCCTCCCCCCTTTTCTCACTTGCTGTTTCATTCAGACACAAAGCCAGCCACTTCCACACAAACCAAAACTACTCACGCTACCCCCGTGTTGAACCACACAACGCCTTCCAGAAATGCACAAGTGCTCTGGTGAAGATGAGACAATACACTTAATGAGATGTATACAAGGCTGAGGATATTGTGTTTTCAGTATGCTAAAACAGTGATTCAAATAAGTCTTGTTCACAGATTATTATAAATTATCCGTCCATTAATCATCCTGCCAAAATCAATAACTTTAAAAAGCTGTCTAATTTTATTATGTTTTTTTTTTTATTATTTATAAATCCAACCAAATAAGAATACAAAACCAAATTCAGATATTTAGATATAGATGCTTTGCCTGATGACTCAGGTTCTGTTTTGAACAAACTGCGGCAGGCGTCATTGCAAACAGATGACCAATCATCATGTGACACCGAGCTGATTCCACCAAAGCTGGCCATGTAACTGTGGAAATGACAGGTTGTGTATTTTCCATTTACTCTATTATTTCCCTTCATCACTGGCTGGAGAGCTTGTTGCATACTGCTTGTGGAGTAATGACAGTCTTCAGGAAACAGTTTTACTTCACTTAGTGTCTGAAAGTCGAGAGAAAAAACAGAATTATCATAATTTCCCAATGTAAAGTAAGTTGGCAGCCTTCCAGCTTGGTTTACAACCTGACAGCTAATTCTAATTGGAAAACATGTGGGTAAAATGCATTAACTAACCCAAGACCTATGACAGCGGCTTCACTGGAGGGCTATGCAACTGTGATGGGACAGATTCCGAAGCAAGTCAATGACTTTTCCACAAACGACCAGAAATTCCTGGTTAGCACAAGAAGCAGTTTGTCTTTAAGCCCTCACACTAATGCAGAAGCCTGAACCTGTTGCATTTTTGTTAAGTTTATGGCATTAAAAGTTGCTGGCCTTAGGTAAGCAGTACAATCTCAGGCAATCTGAGAGATTTGTGCCTGCTGTGATAATGACACCACTTTAAGACCCATCCAGACAAGCTGACAAATTGCTGCTTAGGTCGTGCTTTTATGTTGGCTCGCACCCGTGTGGCAAACACAGATAAACCCTTGGATCTGCCTGTCTGATGGACAGTGGTCCTATGGCTATGTGTGTGAATTTAGAGTATATTGCAAACACATGGAGAGCTAAAGAGGCTTCCCCCTCCTTCACTTTGTCAGACACGTTTTCTTTGTTTTAGCTACAGACAACAAATCCAAGAGTGGGCGCATAAATCTGCAGGATCAATAGAGAAAATACAATAACGCATCCTCAGTCCTACTGCTGTGCATTAAGTACTCCCTTGAACATTTTTTATCATAAGAAAGATTTATTATAGATTTCCCTTCCATAACATACAGAATAATGCGAATGAACTTGGCGGTGTGCTTGCGTTAATGTGGGCATCTTGGCTGGATTTAGTTTGGGCTCAGTCTATCTGTGACAAGCAGCAAGAGCCGTATATCATGTAGAAAGGGAGATGGTGCTTGCTAGACAGTCAGGTGTGGTGCTGTTTGTAGATAAGGATATAGAGGCTAACTATAGCATCTGTCTTGAGAAAAGAAAATCTGTGATTGGTGTGGGTCCTGGACATTGGCTACAGAGATGGAAAGTGACTTCTAAAACCAACCATTTCTAGATCAATGTCAGCTTAAGACATAGGATAAAAAACTGGAAGCCACATTCAATCAGCTATTTTCTAAAGTTCTCATCTAAACCGTGAATATCGCAGTGTATTGTAGATGCAGCACGCTTGTCAAGCTATGGATTTCCTTACATGTTGAAGTGGTGGGCATGGTACTGCATTGTTTGGAAGCAAGTGTCTTATTATAAGCAAAGCATAAGTGGCGGATAAAAACAGCATGTGTATGTACTCTGTCATTGGTGATGAGACAATGATAATAGATATACTGCATGCACAACAGGTTTGTAGATTTGAAAGAAATACGGTATACTTTAAAACTCTTATATGTTAAATACATGTAATAATGATAAATGGAGCACAATTTCTTTAAAGTGCATTTCATGTTGTTGGCTGTAAATTTAACATTTTTTATGGCAGCTACATTGAAAAGCAACAAGCATCCTCTATTGACTGTGGAATGCAATAAAAGAAGGTTGTGTTCAAGTCCTATCTCACTTCTGTGAAAAGATAGACATTCATTCATTCACACAAGAGCATTATAGAAAGTTATAGAAATTTTGGATAATTATTTCTCCCCTATAATAATATCAAGAGGTGTTGTATTATACATTGATGGAAAGCTTGATTAATCACCTTTACATGGAGGTATTACTCGTAAGGATTGTGCTTCTTTGGATTGAGCAACACAATTAAACATGTGTGTAGCGCCCCCAAAACCCTCATGGACTCATAGCACGTCGTTCAATCCTCTCCACTCACAAAGTCTGGAGGTACTCTGTGATGATTCTGACTCTGTGGTGGAGGGCATTCATGCCGGAAAATAGAAAGTTACATCTCAGATTTTGGAGATATGGGATTGTCACTGGCACTAAAATCTCACTCCAACATTTCTGTCTGTCAATTCAAGTTTAGTTAGTTTGAGTCTCTGTCTAGTTATTGTCGTCCATTTTGTTTTTCCCTGTGTGTGTTATTTGGTTTGGCCAAACCACTACAAGTTACCCTCATTGTGTCATTGTGTTAGGTCAGTTTTTCACTCAGTTAAATTTGATTTTGTTTAAGTTACACTTTTGAGTATCGTTAAATTTAGTTGACCTCTTATTGGCTGGCTAGTTTTTTCATCCTTTTGCATTTTTGTATAATTTTGGGTCAATAAAAACCCAGTTTTTAAAAATACTTTCTGTGTCCTTGTTGCTTTACTGCTTGTTCCTTTACAAGCATCAAACACATTTTAAAATATTTCTTTCAAGCTACAAAGATTAAAATGGTAGCAAGGGATCCATTTTTAACTTATTTTATAAGCTGAATTTCCCTGTGGACTTAGTATTTTAGCCTCCACGAGTTTCTACATCTGTGTAGAATAATCTACCACCTGCTTGCTTTTAAATATTTTAATAGACAGTTAAACATTGATAAAGTGAAGAACTTAAATTCACCCAAACGCCTCAGGACACAAATAATAAGTTGTTTTCTGAATGCTGGACAGATGTTACAAACCTGGACACTAACAGTCCAAAGACAACACAGATACAGAGGGTCTATATGGAGGTTATTAGGAAAACTGTTTGTACACAGGAGCTGAAAGCTATCCCAGTGACTACTACATGAGAAACAGGGTGCACCCTGGACAGGTTGCCAGGGCCAACATAGAGAGACAAACAACCCCTCATCCTCAGACTCCCTTCTAAGGAGAATTTAGAGACAAAAATTTATCTAATATGCATGTTTTTGGATGTTGGGAGGAAGCCAGAGTACCTGGAAAGAACCCATGCATGCAAAGGAGAACATGCAAACAGAGATAGCTATGTACCAGCTTATAGTGTTGCTTCCAGGTCAAAGCCCAGGTTGGGAACTATGAAGCATGCAGAGGCCAGTTTGAGTCCAGCTGAATATGTATGTATGTGAATATGTAGGTGTTATTCTATGTCTAACCTCACCGTGTTAGTCTGACTTTTAAAAATTGTATCATTTAAGTCAGGCTAAGGGTTTTTTTACTACAAAATGTAAACATACTTAGTATAATTAAATCCAATGTCTAAAGCTGTCAAGATTGTATATGTTATAATTTTTTATGCAACTTTTATTTATTTTTACTGTTTTTGTTGCTATGCACAAGGTCTGCACAGCTGGTTTATTTTCAAATAAATTTAGCTGTGTAGATAGATTGTTAACTAATTGATTCCCAGATTGAAGAGAATGTTAAGACCAATGGGGACTATTATTAAGCCTAGTTGCATCTGCTATCTGGCAAACAGATTAACAATCATTAACTAAGCAACTAGCATATTTGCAACTTCAATGATGAAAGGAATCTTACAATACAGTAAGTATGACAGTGGAAACAATGACAGACAACATAGGTGAGCAAATAGTCAGCTGTAACATTGTCATCATCAGGATGTGGTCATGAGTATAGTCCTCTCTGATCTTGCAGCAGTATGATGGCGTAGGTGAATAAAACTTTTCTGCACAGTGGGAGAGGATAGACTGCAGAACACTCCAAAGTCCCTGACTGCATGGAAACAAACAAGTCACCCCCACTTTTATCAGCTCTCAGCTGAGGAAATTACAAGTCTTACTATTTTGTAAATTCCGATTTTGTTTTCTGATCTAAAATAGGCAGTGCAAGGCTGATCATTAGCTAAAGCTGGAAGTCACTTGTGTACTTGTTACTAAAAGACAGACCAAAACGGATACTCTGAAGTTTGAACGTAGGGTGTTGGCTTTTCTTTTATTTGGTTACAGGTGAGACAGTTTGTCATTGTTTCTTTAAATGTGGTGTCTCTGCCAAAACAAACAGCCTTGTACTCCAGAGGGCTTGACTTAGCTCAGTGAATAGCTGTGCTAGTGGGGTGGATTTTGGACCAACTCTTTGTTTCGTTGGTGTGCACACTAAAATGGCATGATCTGGATGTCAAATTTCTGCTGCAATTCTTTGCAGCACCAGAAAATGATGCAGCTTAACGGCTGCTCTTAGCTGGCAGAGTTGATTAAATAATAGAAGTTATTTACAGTCTTTAAAAAATAACCTAAAGCATCCAATGAGTTTATCTACCACCCCACTGCTCACAGAAGAACTTCTTTTCTTCTTTAAACAAAGGGCAACACAGATCCACATCCTGATGTTGCTGCAGTTCTTCCTGTGGTGTGGAAGTTGTGATGAAGAGTGGGTAATCTTGGCAGGCCTGCAGAGAGAGGGGTGGGCTGTGAAAACTGGCATGTTGATGCTTCCATGCCACTGTCACGCTGTTCACAAGGTGCCCTGGAGGAGTGTCACAACGCATTCTTCTCACTTAGTGGAGCATGTCTCTGTCACACTCCGGCTTGCCGTAGTCAGACGGCATTCCTCTCCCACCATCTGTTTCTGTGATAGCTATTCAGATTTCAAGGTTCAAGGTTTTTTGTGAGGGTTGTTTGCATGTTTACTTGGCTATACTGCTGCCACAAAGACAACATAAGTTATCGTTATTCTTGAATGTGTTTGATTAATAATATTACTAGTATAATAAAATACCAGCTGGTAGATCTGAAGTTTCCAGCTGTTACTCTCATTAGATTTTTGTTGTTCAGGAAAGTATATGTGTAACTCCTGCTATTAAGTTTGAGATAACAGTGAGCCTAGCAGAGAGGAACTCCTGATATAGCAGATTATGTGTTAAGCAACCCCACACTAACTGAGTCTTCCTCTTACTGGTGTGACAGCGTTATTAGTGCAACATTTCTCATGTTGTGGTTTCCAAACCCCCACCCTCCTGTCTCCCAACAGTTTCTGAAGCTGTCAAGAGAGCACCACATGGTGTGCTGCACACAGCACATGGTTTCGGTTACTGCACCATAGTTTGCAGTGAACCAAAGCATGCATTTACTTCAAGCCCAAATCATCAGCAAAAACAGGCTGAAAAGTATGAAAATCCTGCAGATTTTACACCCATTTTGCATGCAGTCACATGTAAGTGCAAATGCTGTGTTTTTGTTGTTGTGTGTGTGCATGTGATCATGGTTATGTGAGTCAGTGGAAGTGGGTTAAAGGTGAGATTTTGTGCAAAGAGCTTTAATTACCACACATTCAATATTTTCAGAGTACAGTATGTTTTCACAGTAAACGCTAACTGAAAATGAAACAAAATATGTGTGTTCACTTTAAGCCAGGCAAATTACCAGGAAACTACATGGATGAATCTCAAACAGGTTCTATGACTGTTAGCTCATATGAGCTCATTAAAAAGAAAGGGGTTATTTTTTAAAAAAAGGAGGATTTTATTTAACTTTTTCTCTTTTTTTTCCTTTTTTTTTTTCTTTCAATGTGTTGCAATCGCTTGTTTTCTGACTTGTCATCACTGCTGCATCAGAATTCTGGCTAACAAACAAGGGTTACACATATACAGTGCAACTACTTGCAATTAGGACTAAAAAGACGGAAGCTCAGTGAGATGGTGGAATATGTGATGTGATGGACATCATTTGTCTGCTTCCATTTGGGTCCAGGCACTCATGGCAATTTAGCTGCAGTGTTTTTCTTCATTATGTATTGGCAGAACAACTCAAGGCCAGTAAAACACACTGATGTCCACCTTTACATCCTATTTCCTGTCTGAGCACTTTCATGGTTCATGTCCTCCTTGTACATTTCAGGTCGTATTTCCACATGGGGGACGTCTTCTTTGAGGTATTTGGTAGCCTTTGAAGCAACTTGAACTGCTTTTGGCTTTATGGATAGAATATTGAATCACTTTGGGAAGAGAAAACATAAAAATTATTTGATGTGTCACCTTGGAGATGGCAGCTGACAGCTGTTCTATGCACAAGCTGGGCTTAATTGGCGGGGAAATTAGCCTGACCTTGACTGCAGCGGCGCGGCCGATGAGCTGCCGCTCCCTGCCACTTGAAATGACATTGTTGTAATTTTCGATGGCAGCAAGCAAACACTCTGAGCATTAATTATATGGTGGAATGTGCCTTGGTGCAACAGACGCACACAGTGCATACTTATGTAAGCTGTCGCTCTAGTCTCCATAGTAACCTGCAGCATTCTAACACATGCCTCCTCCGATCTGCCTCTCCTGAAGTGGGCTGTTTCCATGGAGACCAGGCAGCAGCCTTTGATGATAGCTCACATGAAATGACACCCGCTGATAACGCTTGCTTCTCTGAGTCTCCGAGAGGATGGATGTTGGTGGAGTTGCAGGGAGAAATAGGGAAAGAAGAGATGTTTTTGGTATTTATCCCTCAGACTGAGTCACATAACCACATCACTTCTCACTTCTTTTACCAGCTGCAGTAGTTTTCAAAGCAGGCAGCAAGAGGAACACTGTGAACCCTTATGAGGTGAAGCAGACACAGCTCTCAGTCACATCAGGACTGGCATGATTCACATGCTTCGTGTTGATTTGTGTGTCCTGAAAGAAAGTGTCATCAAATGTTAGCGCCTTCGCTTTAAGGGCAGCAGAAATATTGCTAATGCATCACCATCTACATCTACTGCACTTTTTGTTTTGTTTTTATGTACTTTTTCAGACAGATAAGTGTCAGAGTGTAAGAGTACTTCCTCCTTTCTATTTTTGCATTCATATCACTTAGTCCACAATAATTTGACAGTGCCAACAAAGGCCATATATTTCACAAGTCTGTTTTCAGTTTTTTTTAAAATTTTGTTTCATGTCATAGCTCCTATCATGTGTAAGATCCTGTTGCCCAAGGAGCAAACCGTTTGTGGTAAAAAAAAATTACTGCTATTTATCACTGTTGGGCAACATCCTAGCTAGAGAGCCAGATACCGTTCTTGGCAATCCCAACTGAAACTGGCTCAGACTCCACCTCCTGTTAGCCCTAAAGTGTGCTTTGGTGGGTTTTAGTTGGTGCAGTCTGGGAGTCAGTAGGCAGCTCTAACCTGAATTTGTGTCTCCTGTCTGTGAGCTAATGCAGCCTGCACGCTGCTTGCTGGATGGAGAAAATAGCTTTGGCAAACAAGCAGATCAAAGTGATCAGACAAGTAATCCCCCCATGAGTCAGAAGAGAACCAGTTTGGGGGGGGGGGGGGGGGGGGGGGACAACTTAGTGCATCTTATTTCCTCACTCTCTCTTATTCACAGCCACGATATGTGTGTGCGTGTGTGTGTGTGTCTATGAAAGTCATGTTCAGACACATAAAGTCCTCCTCCAGTGTTTCAATTTAGTCTTCCTGTAAAGTAACTTTGAAGTTAAAGGGCATTTTCACTTTGACTGATTTAGAAAATCACCCACTGTAATTTCCCCTTTTGAGGACAGCCAGCTGTAGCATATTTAGTAAAGATGCACTTGTTTCAGACACATACCTAATGGCTAGGTGGCCTTATATTTCTGAAACTCCGATGCATCACTATTTCAAATCAAATGACCTAACCGCAGTGACAGAAATAATTACCGGTGTACAGTGATGTGACTTTGAATGTGAAATAAAATGTAGATAGATGAATGAAAAGAAAAATAAAAGCATGAAAATCAATCAAAGAGTGTCAAATAATACACAACCGATGGTCTAAATGTTTGTATTAACTAAATGTTAATGCCTACATTTCATTACCATTTCGACTCACTGGGAATTTCTTTGTGTAACTGTGACCTCAGGTCTCTGCATTTTAAAGGATGTGTTTTGGTGTTCATTATGACTCATGTTTCCCTCAATATAATACACACAGTGGGTGTACTTGCCTTCCCTCAGTAACTGCAAGTCAGACACTGAGGGCGTTAAAAACACAGGTGCAAGTGAAAGTATTATCCAGGCAGAGGCAGAACCAGTCAGGGTAGGATGACGTCTCTCGGGGCTTGGTGCCAAAGAGGAAGTTTTTCTGCTCCAGGAGCCATGGCTGTGAAAATACAGTGTACTTGCACAGATGGCTGCAATGAGTCACATCACAAGGCTTCCTCCTTTCTCTACTGGATAATCCTCATCAATTAGCTCTATTGTCAGCTGGCTTTTCATACTGGTGAAACCAATGCCTGAAAACTTGGTGGCAGAGAATCTGGGCCTCTTTTCCATTTTATATTTTTTTTTAAATGGTGACTCACCCGTCAGGGAAGAAAAATCCTTTTTGGTTGGAGCTTTTCCTCTAAGTGACTTTAAATGATTTATTTACAAAGCTGGAGGCATTCTGAGTTAAAACCCTCCACTGTGTACTGTCACGAGGAGAAATGGAGTTGCATCATGGTGGTTTTCGATAGTTAACACCAAAGGCACACCCAAACGGATATAAAAACTGTGCTTGTGGGAAAGACAGTGAATGGGCTCTTACCTGTCCTTGTCCGCTTTTAGTACTTGAATGAGGTTTTGTTATCTCTGCAATTGCTTTTATAGTATCAGTGACAGGAACTGGATACAGCCACATGAGATTTTCTGAGGCAGATGGGCTTCTGGAAACATGATCCTTTTCTCTAACAAATACAGACATACACAGACAGTTAACACTGAAAAGGAATGCCAGAGTGCAATGACAAAGACTGAGCAGTGAGACTATTAGTATATTACTTCCTGTGTTAAACTTGACCTTTGAGCCTAATGTGTGCAGCCTGATACTACTGTAAGACGGGAAAAGGGCAGAATAAAGAATTAGAGACAAACCCATTTTTGCCATATTATTCACAAGGGTATTTTTGACTCAAACTATTTCAATGACTGAAGAAAGTTTCAGGCATTTAAGCCAAACTCAGGAGCGAGTCTAGAAGATGTTTGATGGTAGTGGTGGTGGGGAGGCAGACTGGGATAATGGTGGCACATTTAAATAAGATTTTTTTTTATTTTTAAAAGGTTTAGATTTTTTGAAATAATGAAGTGGTCATTGAAACTAAAGTAGTCATCTAATGTAAACAAGTAAAACAAAATTAGTAAAAGCAAACAAGCGATGACGGTTGTTTTTTTTTATAACAGTTGTTTACTTAGGATGATCCTGCTTTATATGGCTGCAAACACCCACACTTTGTCAATAATGAGAGCAACTTGCTTTGAGCCAAATCACAAGCTTTATCAGTGTTTCTTTAACATTTGTGGTTTAACTTTGCAGAGTCACTACATCTGGAAGATTTATAACTTTCCCATCCTCTTCATAAGATATGAATAGGCTACCATACCACCTATGTAGGCAGTTGCTGCGATGATGCTGTATTGATGTAGAACAACATGTAGAAGTGCACAACATGCTGCATTTACTTGCACTTCAACATCTGATGTTAACCAAGGGGAAGTCAGTTTGCATTAAATATTTGCTATTATTATTGTCTAATCTAGGGGTGGCACTTGGGGGGTCAGTCAGATTTTAGGGGTGACCTGTGTCCCCGCCCCCTCTAATTCTAAAGTAATATTTTCCAATGAAAACAGGATGCTAAATGTATATATATATAAAAAACTTATTAATCCTTTTAAGCTACTTGACTAGAGTGTGGACCTGACTTTGTCTCTTGAACAGATCAGAACTGATCAGCACTTAAAAGAAAAGAAAAAAAAATGTATGAGAAGGGATAGATTGTGTTAATGGCGAGAAACCCAAAAAGATTCCGGACCTGAGTCATGATGGTTTTCAAAAACTCCCTTTACACTACCTCGTAAGCAACTAACAGAGGCCTAAAAAGCCAAATATTGACCAGAGGAGATAGTGGAGAACAAATCAGAGGAAATCTAAGCAGACGTTGGGATTTTTAAGTTCAAATAACAAAACTCCAAACAATAGCTAAACTGGTACCATTTAGATGTGTAAACAGTCAACATGTAAATGAAGACCAACCTGTCTTTAGATAACACTTGAAAATGAGCAGCATGAAATTCAAGAAAATGTGTTTTTACTGGCTTTTGTTAATTTATTTTAAAGAGAGCAATAGCTTAAATCAAAAAACACGATCTTGAGAGAGGAGGTGATCAACTTAATTAACCCCATTAGTGAGGGTGAGACTAGATTTCGAATAAAGAAGGCTACAGCACATCCTCTCTCTTTGATCATGCTCAAGAGTGCACAGCGTTAGTAAGTATTCATGCAGGAAGGGGTGTGTAATCCAGTGTGACTTATCGTCTGTCTCTGCGTGTCACTGCTATGGAATCTGTGAATGGTACAAACGCATGTGTTGTTGTGGTGTGAATAACACTTACATCACAATGTAGGTGTGTGACAGAGAAGAGCTTGGCTGTACAAGAAATGAGGACACTGCATCTGCTCACTGCTGAAAGTGGGACAGCTTCAAAAGTTAGTGATGTCAGTCAAGGTTTTTCACAAATTTTGTGTGAGGCAAACTTCTCCTTTGCTACACTTTCTTCAGAGACTTGAAAATAATTTGCACTGCAGTGGCACCAGTCTTGAAATTCTGAGGTCTGTTTCTGTTGATTCAAGGGAAAATTCATTTTACAAGATCTGCATCCAGCCAAGTGCCCAATTAGTGCCGTAAAAAAAATAAATAAATAAATAAATAAGAAAGCACAAAAGAGAAAAATCGTCATCTAGCCAGAGTTGAAATTAGTCTCACTGAATTAAAAGCCGTCTTGTTCGAGGTCTGACACAAGGGAATCAATGATTTCACTGAAATATCAAACTGTATCATAAATTATAGTGTTTCACTGCCTTCAACCTTGATCCACCGAAGTGAGGCAATTTCCCGTCTTTGCTATTGAGGATGAGCCACAACACTCTAGCTGCGCTGCTGTGGATATTCAAATAATTGCCCTCTGTGCTGTGTGAGAGAGTGAATTTGAATAATGTATTGCAACGGGATTGAGGCCGCAAGGCCTCTGAGGTCGTAAATTCTGCTGCTAAATCAGCTCAGCCCAGGAGAAAGGGAGGCACACGGGGTTGTTTATAAAATGCCCTTGGAAAAATGAGTCTAATCCTTAGCCAAACCGTAAGCCATGGGGAGAGCATTAGATAACTCACAAGCTGCAGAGTAATGAGAGTAATGAGGAAGATGGAGAAGCAGAGCCAGGACATAGAGAATGCATCCATTTGTTGGCTGTATGCTCTGATTGCTCAGACCATTTGAGACAAACTGGAGCCTGACACAGTGCTGGAGTCCATTTCGTCTGATCAGCAGCAATAAGCGCTTTCCCCAGCCAGTGAGTGCTCCAGACTGACCACAGCTATACATCATACACATTGTGTAACCACTCAAATTATGTCTGTTTATCTTGTATCAATATCAGTGTGAGTGCAAGGTTTGACATGCTGACTTCCAAACATGATGATCTTAAGCCATAAATATCAAATTCTAACTGGAAGTTTTATCCCAAACCCACTTTTCTGGAGCTTTAAAACATGCTTTTTGCTTAGACCACAAAAACATCTTGTATCTGGGAGGAAAAATAGTTTCTGCTGCCCAAAAAATGTCTCATGTCAACACTCCACCCTTGTTTTCACACTCCTAACAGCTCTATCACCTTGCAATGCAAATGATTGATACCTTACACGTCTAATGTGATTGAAAGCTGAGGGCAATGACGCATGCAAATTTGGCTGCAGCCAATGTTTTGGCTCAAATAATTTTTTGTAGATGAACAAGACAAATGCATTTGCAACATTTCCTAAGATGTTGCTGCTACTGAAACCGCAATAACTCTCTCTCAAAAAAACGTGCAGGCAGGCTAACATGGGCTTTTCACTAACTTAAACAGCTTGAACAGCACAGCAGACCAGACCTAGAGCTCAGATTCCCCAGCTCCCCTTGATGTCTCATTAGCAGCAAAAACAGGCTTCCTCCCATTAAGCCAAAAAACTTAAGAGGGTTTGGAGGGGGAAGGTGCATTTGTGAGCATGCTTTGTTGAGACGTTGCACGTGAGCCACAAGGCTGTCTGGCTTGCTTACTGACTGGGTGACTGCAGTGCTATTGCCTCCAGAAGTGTTCCTGTAAATGAGGGCTGCCTGCCTGCCTACATCCCCCCCAGCCTTCCTCTGGCAGTCCATTCCATAAAGCCTGGGTGACAGAGCAGGTAATAAAGGGGCTGAACACAATGAGTCAGCACTTTAGCCTCCATTTAATTTCATCTGAATGCAGCGCTGACCCCCTCCCCCTCACCCCTCTTACCCTTTCAGACTCCCCATACCGCCAAGCCTCAGTCTGTTCTCTTTATGCAGCAGACTTAACCCCTTCCTGCCTTCAGTGTCAGAGGGAAATGGTAAGCTTTTTAACCTGCAGAGAAACCAGTGTCTTATTGCCATGTGCATCCCTCTCAACCACTTAAAAAAAGGGCAGCAAATCAGATCTGTGTGCTTTGAATGTTTCTTTTCTTCATTGTTTTTGATATGCAGCTTCTTAAACTTGGTCATGCTGACAGTGAGTTTTGGAGTTGGAGAAGAGGAGGCGGGGGCCCGAGTAAGAATGTAGGCCACACATTCCTTTCCAAGGAGCTATCTGAATACAAGCAAACAGCACTGCACAAAAAGACCAGGATTTCCGCCATTCCACATTCTCTTCCAGTTTTTCTCTCACTTTGCATGAGTTCCAGGCTCTGATCTCAACTGACGCTTACCGCTCCCAGTACTGCATAACATTAGATTTTCCGTCCTTGAACAGATCCATCTCCTTCCTTTAATGCCACTAGCCGAGCAGTTGCTCTTTGTGTTGTGATTAATAATCTTTCTAGACTAAATGGAAGTCATAATACGCAATACATATTCAGTCAAACATGCAGTGTTAGTCTTTTAAAGTATGTGCCTAATAAAGTGCTGGTATTTTACAATGTTGTTCTAGTTCTAGTTTTAACTATGAAACATGAGATCCTTCGTCATCCTGTGCCTAATTATGGCTTGTCCCTGCACACTTCTTCTGCTCCTGTGGGCTTTCTCATTTTTACTCATTGTTTGCGCCATTTCCTGCAAAAGATCGATGACATTGTCCAGATCTCTTCTTTCCTTTCACCCTCGCCCCGTCCCACCTTGCTCTTTCTCTCTCTCTCTTTTTCCTTCTTCATATTTCTAACTCTCTGCCTTTGTGCTCAAGCAGCTGCAGTACAATAACAGTGTTTGAGTGCAATAGTCCAGACAGGACTTTGGTTTAAAAAAGCATCCCTGAGGCCAAGTAATAACCCAGCAACCCCCTGTCCCAGTCTCCTAGTCAAGTCCCTCAGCGCTGGGGCCCTGTCCACAACACATTCCTCCTCATACTCATTGCCAGCCGCTAAGCCAGCCAACCAGCCAGTCAGCCAAACCACCATAGGAAAAATACAGAGCATGGAACTGTGATTCACAGCCCTGATATAGAATATCACCTCCTCCCCTTTCCAAACTCCAACAGCTGGTTTCCTGGAAGCAGGCACATGTGGTGTGTGTTCAGGGAGGGAAGGTGGAAGAATCAACAAGGGCCTGATTCTGATCCTTCACAAGTCTTGCTCCCCACATCTGCAGCTCCCCACCACAGTGTTGCAAGATCTTCACAAGCAGCCCGTGTTTATGTGAAGGCAAAAACATACATCATAGGAAAACAGGGAGTGGCATAGTGCAAGTTATCTTATAATAACATCAGTTAAGGTCACGGTTTTCACATGCTGAAGGTCCCCACGTGTTTTGGGGTGAAAAGGTGAAGCGGAGGAGGGACTGTTTCTTCCCACTGCTGTTAGAGATAGATGAGATGGACCTCAGATGCACACTTAAGGATAACTTTACTATTGGAGGCTAAAGAAATGACCTCATGACTAAATAAGACCTTCTAAAGGTACAAAATTGTGCAAAAGTTAGCGTCTTAGCATGACAATGCAGTAATTTATAATAATAAACCCTGTTTTATCTAAAGAATTCCTTCAATTTGAGCACACCATGGTGTTATACTGTGATGCACAGTATAAAAAGTGTTCCCCTGCATTTTCACATTTGCAAGTTGAGTGCCTTTAACCTACTTTGGAGAGCATGTCAAGTCATATGTCTCTGTGGCCTTTCCTGTCTGCACAATGACCCTTGAGTGGAGGAGAAGAATAGGACCAGGGCTCACTTCCCTCCTGTGCATGAACAGCCTAATTTAGGAAAGCGTGTCAGTGTGAACCTTTGTCACATTGCTGGGCCCAGAATACCCATTGTTCCCTTGATAGAGTCATTCCACTTTGAAAAGGCTTTCAAGAGAGCAGAGAATATCCTGTATCCTGCACCCGTGCAGACACATCTGCATTTGTATATACATATCTTTAGATATGGTGCACACACATACACACACTAGTGGGACTTACACTTGCACACATGTGCACAATATAGGGAGATTAAGAATGGAAGTGGGCTAAGCATGAGATCATGCATTCTGTGGCTCATTATGTACATTTAATATAGTCTGCCTGAAAAGCCATCTGTTCCAGGCGAATGGTGCCATTTATGACGTGATACTGGGAGCCATGGTTGTGTCTTGTTTACTATTCTGTAAAATGGTTATATGGTAATGCAAGCCTGTGGTCTTAAAAATTCACCCATTTCACATTTATGAACCCAAAATTTGCCATAAAAGATGTGATGTCAGATTAAAAAGAAAGAAAGTGAGAAGATTCCCACATAGGCATTCATGATTGCTAGCTACCATATAAAGACTGGAAACAGGAGAGGAAACAGTTAAGCCTTCATCATAGTCATGGATGCATATTTCATATAAAAACAGATTTTTGTTTTTATTCTTTCTTACAGATAAAAGCCAAACAAATCTGAGCGATATGATGCCTGGCTGGCAGTAAACACATACTGTGCTGCTGCTGCTCTCTGCAGATATCTTTTTAGCAGTCAGTGCTCATGATGCAATGGATTTGCTCATTGCACTGGATATGCTCTAAGCCATTAGTTGTAGTCAGTCAGTTACCTCATAGCTTGATTCATTGTTGCAAATAATTTAATTTATGTAACAATACGTGAAGCATATCTGATCTAAATGATCTAAATGCATATAAAAAGTAGAAGGCTCTGAAATGATGGCTGTGTTTTTGTGTTTTTGGCTTGGATTGTTGCAGGAAAGTAAAACAGTTACAGACTGGAGCTGATCTGCACCAAGCAATTCAGAAACCACAGATCATATTCAAACCAAGCTGCCAGAAAGGGCCTTTCAGGAGGATCCAAATGCAGAAATAAGCAAGAAGAAAGTTATAAGAAGAAGAAGAAGAAAAAAGTTAAAAATCTTGGAATAAAAAAACACTGCAGGGCAGGGAAATCAAAGAAGTCCAAAATCAGAAACACAGCTGTCAAAGTTCACTAAAGAGAAAATTTAAAAGACAAGCAGAAACAGAAACAGAAAAAAAAGAATAGCAGCAAGGCAGGCTGAGGACCTAAGCTGTGATTTTAACAAAGAACAGTAAAAACTAAGAAGTGTTTTTACAAAGAGAGATGATTAGATGAGCAATTGAGGTGAGCGAATTAGATAGAGTAAGCAGGTTGTGATATAAAAGTAGAAATGAAAAGTATTTGGAGACTAAAGGTGAATGTAAAGGATAACAGTAGAAAAACAAAATTTTTTTCTATTTTGATTTCCTAAGTGCATGCAGTTTCCAACAGATGTGTCTCGAGATGCTCGGACTTGGGAGGATGATGAAATTTCCAAAAAGCAGACCCATACCAGTTTTGAAGGTGTAGAGCGAATGAACATGCGTGTAATGCTGCTTATGTTAACAAGAGATAGCTTTTTTATGACTCAAATGTTACTTTGAATTTTGGACTAGCATGGAGGCTAACCTGATTTCTGCTAATGGTAACCCAGGTTTGAAGCACTGTTTTCTTTTCTTTCTTGTTTTTTGTTCGTTTGTTTTTTGTTGTTTTGGATTTTGGTTTTAGCAAATAGGTTTAGCTCAATAGCATGCATTAGCCTTGCTAGCATTGACAGTTAACAGTAGCCACACAGATTATACACAGATGGCTTATATAAAATGCTCTATGTCATCTCCCATTTCACTGAAGCCGTATATTTTAGAACAAAAATAGTTTAAAAGACATATATTTAGCTTACTTGTATAAAGAGTCATAAATTTACATTATAGTGCCCATATGGGTTATTCACGTGTTGCTTCATAGAACAGATTCTGTGTTTTTATAAATTAAACTTGAATGCCCGATGGATGAGTAGGAGCATATCAGTAGGTGTTTCATATCACTGTGAGTCTGTATTGTCCAACTGTACGTGCATGTGTCTCTGCAGCAGGATATGTCTGCCTGCATGTGAATCCGTAGAGACAGAAAGCCCCTTTGCCTCTATACAGTTGCCAGCAGCTGACCCCCTTCTTCTTCTCCAAGGCTGTGAGGGTCTTGGGGATTAACTTTCCTCTTCTCTGATCCACTTTTTCGCAGAGCCAATTGGTATACGGGTCTGGAAATGTGTTACACGGCTGTATAAGACAGAAATCAAGGTCAATTTAAAAATACTTTATGACCTGTGTCCCAGACATTTGCTTTATCTTTTTTTATGAATTGAAATATATATATATATATTTATTTAATCTGTTCCAAACTATTGTAATTGCTTTTTCCTCTAGCCTTTTTGACTGTGCAGAGATTGGGCTCTGCAGCAGTAAATTATTTTGTTTCAGTTTGATGGAAAATCCAAAATAAGAATGGGTGAATAAACAGCAGTTAATCTGAGGCTTTATACCTTAACTTCTTCCTCAGTTTGCATTGTGTTTAATGCACGGTAGTTATTAGTGCTGTATATCACAAATTTTTTGGGAGAGCTGTAAGATTTTAGCAGGGCATGCAAATTGCAGGGTAGAAATATAAAGTGAGTGAGTCCTTCAAGGGGACGGGATTGAAAGTCTTCATCAAGACAGTAAGAGAGGAGGGAGCTGAGGTATTTCTTTGAAGTGGGTGGCTCAGATATTAAATAATTGAGTTGTAGAAGATTAAAGTTTCAGAAGCTAATTTTGTCCCCTCCACGGCCTGTCACTCTAGGGCTTGAAAAGTCTGCAGCTTGCAGACGACTGGTGAATAAGTGTGACTCACTTCCTGTGTGTGGCTGGACTGGAGAAACCTTATATCTGTGGCAGGCTGAAACAGGAAGTTCAACAGGGGCACACTCTGACTCAGAGTGAGGGTGACGCCATTTTTGTTGTCCGAGCTTTCAGGAATTCAATCCTCCATGTGCTCTGGCAACAAAGAGGCACAGAGAGGTTTCACTTCCTCTACTGTTTTGCTCCATAAACACTCACCATAGCTGCTGACAGCTCAACTGTTATGTGGAAAGAGGTTCATTTGCTGATGCAACAAGAATGTGCTGCTTGTGCAGGCCTGGAGTTTAGTGTTATTAATATAGGGGAGTTTCAGTTTAAGTCACTGAATCATGACAGGGAGGCTGAAGAGCCTAGAGGTGAAAACCCTGTTATTTTTGTCTGGAATGTGTCTCAGCTGACATTGAAACCTAATTTTCAGGCACCTTGAAGATGACACTAACCAAGTTGTAAGTAATTGATATGTATGAGGGCATATAAACACACCACATTGTCTTTGAGGACAAACAGCAGACTCCGTTAAAGGAGATGTTGATGACTTACCCATCATGCTGTCTCTTTGTGACTTGTGCCGTTGCAGCAGCTCCACAACAGGTCACATGTCTTCAGCAATGACTCAAACCCCTGAGGTGATAATAGAAAAGAAAAACTACATCTTCCTGCGGCCATAGATTGGCTTGATAAGGTTTGAGTGTTAAGAGCTATATATTTATTTTCCTAAGTCTTTACCCTCTCAAAAATGAATTAGACTTACAGTAGATATTGTTGAGGTGATGCCTGAACTGCCTCTGTGGCTTTAAAATATGAAACTCAGACGTCTGGTTCAGCAGCTCTCATTGTGGCCCTGAACTCACACTCTGGGCTCTGTTGTTTAAAATTCCTCTTTGGGAAATTATTCCTCATCAAAGCAAATATGCAGTATGCACTCATAATTGTATATTCAAATAATATCCGATGATATCATGTGAGTTCAACAGCCAGTGTAACACACATGCAGCATCAAACCTCTGGAACATTTATATTGCTTAGTGTAAAGTTCCTGTCACCTTGGCTGGTTATATGTTTTGACTGTCAAGAGTCAGAGATAGCTGAGGGCAGCGTTGCTATGTTGCATAGAAAAACAGTCCACTTGTTGTGATGTGGGCCAGAGGGCTGCTGGGATGGAGAGCCAAGGCCCTGCGGTGAAGTCAGTTTCTGGAGAAGGACTATGTTTAAGAATGATCCCCTGCGGGCTGTTTACACCGTGCTGAAACAGCATTACTCTCATCTAGCTGGAGGAAAAACAAATATAAACTGAAACTAGAAAACAAATTATTACCACTGCTCTGCTGTATTACTACACGTTGCTGGTGGTTGCATCACACATAAAACAAACTGAATGTCTTTTGGCATAGAGTGTGTTTGATATCTGACAGGACAAAATGTGCTTCAGAATGAAGGTGCTGTACTAAGTTGTTAACAAAGGCTTGATTGAAATTTCAGAAGATCTTTTTAATATAAATAAAGATTCAGAGCAACATTTTTTATGTATTTCACCATAATTCACTGAAAGAAAATATATCTCAAGGGCTCATATGATGTTTTATTTAATCTTGAGAAATTTATCTAATGTGATGAAATAATTAGACTTATTTGCAGCTCAGTAAGTTTCAGGAAATTACTTGAGCTGAATGACATCACTGCCCATTAACCAGTACATTTAGGCTTTTTCGAAGAATTAAAAATTAAATAGTAATGATTTTTTTTCTCCTTTGGGTTTTACCTTTCTCTAATTTACTTTTTCCAAATTAGGCCCTGTATCAGTCCCATGATGAGTGTGTGCATCAATGAGTGAATTAAATAATATATAACGGAAAAAATACACAGAAACACATTATGAATTGGCTAAAATTCCCACACATTTATTCACTTTCTTATCCAAATGTTGCACCAGCCACTGATGAAACAGCCCAGCTGGCTGATATCAGTTACCAAGGAAATGTCAGCATAAGCTCTAGATAAACAAACAATATTATGACCAAAACAGCTACCCCGACAACAAGCATAGGGGCGTTCTTTAGTGAGTAGCCATGGCTCCTCACCTGCATCCCCCTTCTGTTCATCATATTAAAACCCTAAAAATTTTATGTGCCTCAAAATAAAACAACCAAAGGACTTCTGTGGTGTTTCCAGTGAGGTACTTCTGTCGCTTTACCTCTTGCTTTTACTCCACTGAGATTATGTCTTCACTGCCTCAAGGAATGATCTCTAGGATGAACCCTACAGATGAAACAGAAAGCAGTGTGATGACAGGTGAAAAAAAAACAAAAAAAAACATGCAAACAGGACCTGGCAGGGAATTTTTAGTGGTGGCAGCTAAACAAAAGGCTCACAGCTACGTAGATCCCTCCCATCTGTGGTATGGTGGCCAGGCATGCTGGAGCTGCGTCTGTGCTCCTGTGCAGACTAGCTTGGATTTAGCTGCAGGCTAGGAGGGAGGAACCAGGGGTAGGGTGTGTCTGCTTACCATAGAAGCAGGTGGGCAGAGTGCACACAGAGGTTGGAGGGAGGGAGGTAGAGCAGGTGGAGATGTGGCGCTGGCTCACCCCCAGTCGCCATGGAGCGATGTGCTGACATGATGCCGCCCCTGAAGACATCACACAGACGTGTTGTGTTGGCAGACAGGAGAGACAAAGAAAATCTGTCTGAATGTGGAAGGTGAACACAGTCCAAACACGTCTTTTCACGCCTCCTCTTCTTATAAACATCTGCTCCTCTGCTTTACAGAAGCATGCTTTTTCTTTGGAAAAACATATGTACAGCCATCTCATATGTTCCAAGATGATTGTAATGTGAATTAAAAGCAAACCTTTATAAAAAAAAAATATAAATATAAATTAAATAAGCATCATAAATGACATAAAATGAAAAATACTTTAATAATCCACGAGGTAACGTTTCCACAATCTGATTTGGTGAAAAAGCTACTACTACTTTAAGCTAGTTTGCGTTACACCACATTAGCTGGTTGTCAGTTGTTATCTCTAATGCACAATTTAAAGATGTGAATAGCAAAAGGTATATGGAAATAGTGTGAACTATTGCTTGTTCCCAGTTCTTAATCTGTAAATCGGGAGGTCCTGGAATGAAGAGGGGGAGTGGTTCCGGCGACTCAAAAGGGGGGCTCGAAGTAACAGAACACACAGACACACGCACATACACACAAAGTAAATCCAAACAGGGCAATATTTATTTTAATTTATTTTTCTTTTTAAGATGTCAGTGTGCCATCTAAACAAGTCAGAGTTTTAGAAAGCACTTCTAAACTAAATTACTCAGAAACACATATTTTTAAGGTCAGAAAGTTACATAGTGCTACTTTAAGGTCAAAAACCTATGCAGTATTGCTTTAATGGCTAACCTCAACTAAATTCTAAGCATTAACTGTTAACGTGTTATCAAAGAAATACAATATTAATGAGACAATAATATAAGACTGGACTTGAATACAACAAACTTTGCTTCCATGACAATTGTATATCTACCCCCATCTTCCCCTTCAACTTCTTTACACAGTCCTTGTTACTTGTTTTAGCACAGCAGAATGATTTCCTGTTGGTGTTTACTGTCTGAGCATCACTTGCCACCGTAATAGGATAATAGGAATAAAAACCAAACTGAAGGGCTCTTCTTTACAAGTACAGATAAATTAGGATTTTTTTTTTGTTTTTGTAGTGCTTCCTGTTTTGGTCACTTTTACAAGACAGTCTTTTTTTTCCAACGGTTGTCCCAGATATGTGGCAATGTTGGATCTAGGCCAGCTCCACAGAAGGGTAGCCAAGGGGAAACCAAGGAGCCAAGTTAACTAGTTCATGTCACTCATCAACTTATTTTAACAGATATAGGCTACCATCACTGTGGCAAAAATAAAGCAGCGACTCCCATGAATAGTTTCTACTTTAATCCACTTTTGACCTGTTTTCAGTTACATATTCTCACACACCAGGTTAACTGTTCTGACACTAAGCAGCTTACTTTGGACATATTAATTTACATTCAAATTTTCCATTGCGTTCGCCAGGTCAAGAAAAAGAGAATAGTGAATCTCAGGGTATGGCTAAACAAAGAAGCTGCTGTCATACACCATCAGATTCTAATAAGGCATAACCTAGTCCTGGGTGGGCGAGGGAAGCCGCTGTTTTTCTATTTCCATTTATAGACTGCACCAACTAGCCCCCTGGGAGACTGCACGCTATGACTCATGTCTTCAATGCTTCTGGTCCAGACTGCCCCCCTCCTTTCCCCATCCCTGAGCATCACTGCTCCCCCTCCTATCATAACAGTCGTGTTTATCGCGCCTTTCTTGTTTTCACTGTTTGCACTGTATTTATCTGCATATGCTTTCATTCATGAAGCATTGGAGAACAAGGGAATCAATGGGAGGAGGGCAGGATGAGGCAAGGGTAAGACCGGCCACTATAGCTGATGATGAAAGCGATAAGCAAGCTGAATCAGTCCCATGTAAATAACAGCTACAGTACAGACGGCGGCCATTTCCCAGAACTGTTGTGGTGAAACGGCAGCGTCAATATGGGGGGATGTCTCTGTCTGCCTTTCCCAGCACTGCAGCCTGCAGGCTTTTCATCATCACGTGGTCTGCTTGTCCTTTCCCTCCCCCTTCTTTCCTCCCACTCTCTTTGGTTATATTCCAGTCACGGCACCCCACCCCATCCCTCCGTGCTCTGTCAGGTCACCCGCCTTGTTTGCTCAGATGGAGCAGAAGAGAAAATGAAAGCTCTGAGTGCACTATTAACCCATCCCTTTCAGTTTGCTCTATTGCTGTGTGCATGCCTTCTAATTTTCATTGGGTTGTAGCTTTGATTATGATTTGTACTCATATCAGGATGCTGTGTTTGATCTTTTGCATGCAACATAAAAAAAATAATCTGCATAAAAGATTCAGAGAAAAAAAAATCCAGCAAATTTAAACTGCTTTTAATAGGACAGCATAAAAAAGTACAACATAAGAGACATAATAATTGCAGCTTGTTAATGTGCAGTCAAGGATAGGCATTTTTATGACTTCACCAGAGAAATGCTGTGTCAGTATCTAACTATAAAAACAACAACAATACTGTTAGTGAAGTGTCATGTTTCCTTAACACATGTGACCTGCTTTGTTTGTACTCTGTACAAACAGTGTGCACATATGTGGCCGCACAAGTGAGCTTTCACATGGTTATCCTCAAGTCTGCCACTTGCTTGGTTACTATGCAACCAGGTCAGAACAACATGGACACCACAGTAACTGAATGGCCATTTTGGGTAAAAGTTCTCTGCAATAATAAACAGCTTCTGGCACAGAGAAGTTGTTTCCCAGCTGCAGTTCAGTGCCAGAGTACAGAATTAACTGCAATACCATTTACTGCTGTGGAAAAACATCAGCCATCCAAACCCACATACCTTCAGAGGCTTTGAACAGCTTGTAATCCTTCAGCAGCCATATGACTCTGAGAAACACACAAATGGCTGCCAGAGAAATTACTTTGCAGTTCCAGTGTTACATTATAAACTACAGTGTTCTCACTGGGAGAGCTGTTCAGGGGACAGAAAAGTATTTCCATGAGCTCAAAAACTGCTGCTTTTTATCTCAACTTGGCCACAGCTGGCCATTGTGTTTGCTGAAAGCCTGGAGATGTCTTTACATGGGGAAGATAAGCCTTAAAAGCAGAAAACAGCTGCCTTGGATTTTTACAACGCTGGAACAGGAATGCTTCATGCTTATTTTGAAGTGACTCCAAAGATGTTTGGAACGATTTGAGGGGAGATCAAGTGAACTTTACCCTCACTAGGAGGAGGGGAAGAAAAACAGACACAGCAGCTGCCAGAATGTGTATGGCTTGAATAAATGTGGTATTAAACAAAGCGAGGCTACCAATCTGTGGGCCAGTCATTTTTTTTTAAATGTGTTTAATCTTAATTAGCCATTCATATTCTGCCTGTTATCTCTTACTGACTCGAATCAGTGAAAGCATATGTGAATACAGATTGTGCAAACTGTCAAGGCTACAGTTTGCTATAAGAGCCGTGCTATTAGCCTTGTCCTGACATGTCATCATCATGGCCTCTATGACCATTATGCATAGATTCTTGGAACCACCGGGAACATGACATTTTCCCTGGCAGAGGGCCACATTAAACAGATCACTCACAGAGTGTGTTTTGTAATATAGTCAAATAAACAGGATAAGCTGGACCATAAACAGTAGAGCAAGGGCAAGGCTTTGCAGGAGATTTCGGGGTCTCATATGCTTTTCCACTCCTGCAATTAATGCAGAGACCTTGTGTAGATCTGCCACCCTGCTGTCAGCAGCCCTGTGCACATGCATTAAAATGTAATAACAGCACGGTGTTGTAGTTGATACATACTATATACATGCTTATTTCCAGTCTGTCGTAAATGGCTGTTTGGTCAGGACCAGTTGCATATCAGCACAGAGGGAAATCTTAAGTATGTAAACATAGCTTTAAAATATATTTTTGCATTATACAACACAAATAACTATTAATGCTATTCAGAGGGTATATGCAAGACTCTGCAGAAATATGTAAATGTCCATTTGTTTTGAGAACAGAATTGCTGTGCATGTATGGAACGGGGTCCTTCATGCAGACCCAAAGTTGATACTTAAATAAAAACAATTTCAAGATCAGAAATGTTCTGATTCCAAAACCATGTTGTTCTTTTTTTTAATTGGAGGCAAAAGAGCTCTGATTATGGAATTTGAACTAGACTGATTGAATTCAGTTGCTATGTTTATGTTTGGATGTGTACGTGGACCATTTCTAAGATTTCCCTTCTAAGCATCGTGGCCACACTAGAAGCTTCAAAACAGTCATTCAGAAACTATAAATATAAATTGGCTAAAGTCACAGTTTACAGTAGGTATGATTAACTTGGCCCAGAGCAATTAACAAAATGCTTTTTGTGCTTGGACTACAGAACTGACTATTGGTAACATGTAAGCTTTTTTTTTTTTAGCTCGTACACAACACGTCTACAGACGTATAGATATTTTATCTTTTAATGTAAAATGTCAAAACTGTAAAAAATCTATTTGAACTTCAGAGGACATTTTATTTGATAAACTTTAGTTTTACATAAAAAAGATCAAGTTTTTCATCTCAAACATCTTTTCACAGTTTAGAGGGATTGTAAGGAGGATGCTGAACTTTAGCATGTTGAGTAAGTATTTGAATTGATATTTAGAATTTTGAATTTATCCACACATTGTCAATTTAATCTATGTCAGTGACAAATTGAATTCAGACCTTTATATTTTGTATTTGAGATGGCAGCTGCTGGTTTTTCAGTAGGTTGAACTGTATGGAGCTAATAAGAGTCAGAGGTCAAGATCCAGCCTGAAGAGACGGAGAAGGTCATCTTTGTGATTTGTATATAAATGTATGATTGCATTGTCCCCTGGGCTGTATCCAGGCAGGGCTTCAATCTGTAGCACTGCCTCCCTCTCTGCAATCCGAGGGTGTAGGCTGTTGTGACTGGGCCAGTCTGACAGATAGACCATGGCGAGAGTCAAGGCTGAAAGCCAGGCTCTGTGAATCCAGGGCCAGGCCAGGCCAGGGATGACGCAGGCCTCGGTAAACAGAGATCACTGTGGACAGCAATGGCCCTGGCCCTGGGGCCCCTCAGCCCCTCCTGTGCCTCAAAGCACTTCCTGCCTCTGTCATTCTACCAGCAAATCCAATCCCTGATCAAAGGCCAAGGAGAAAAAAGGCAAAGAGAAGAGAGAGGAGAGAGAGAAGTGAAAAGGGCGCGGGAGATTGACGTGTATGTTGGGGGAAAGAGGGAGAAAACAACAAGCTTCTCTTTATCTGACAGGGGAGGCAGCTGCTTGGGCCAGGGCACCTGTGCGCCTGCAGCCTCTCAGCCTGATGCCAAGCTCCGCCCTAGAGCTTAGTGGTGCCAGACCCATGAAAGGTTGCTAAGGCAACACCCTCCAACCCACTGTTGGAAACCTTTCAACCTCATCTGAAGAGAGTAACCTTTAGATGCTCTGTGGGCAGGCTGAGGTTGGACTGGTGCTACCAAAGTTACTAATTACACCTCTGCCAGGTTCACGTTGTTCCTGTTTAATGTAAAAAAGAAAAAAAATGCTTTGGCAAAACTGAAATTAAAGGGGTTTACTTTCTAAAGACAAAAGAAGCAAACCCACCTGTTCACACACTTGCCCGAGGACACATGAAACCCTGTAGGACTCGAGCAGTAGCAGCATCAATACAATTACCCAGGTCAGATTAAAAATCAACTAACATTGAGCAGATGTCCTGGTTCTCTCTCCCAGCATGGGGAGGAAATCTTATTACATCTCACCAGGCAGGGTAGGGACAGTGGAAACCTTTTCCTTGGGATTGGATGTGTCCTCTCTGTTTAGACTCTACACACATATTCAAACACACACACTCTAAATCACACACACACTCACACACACACCAGCGCAGAGGACAAGCCGTGTGCTCCTAAGCAGAAGTGACATCCCATTCATTTAAGCTGGTCAGGGTCCGATGTCCCCCATCTTATCTTACAAGGCTTAGCTCTGTGAAATGACATTGGCCCAACTCCAGCACTGTCCAATGCAGGAGCTAGCATCCCTGAAGCTGGATCATTCTGCACCCTACGCACACACAGACACACACACAGTATCACTCTGCTGTCTGTCTGCAGCTTAATACACTGTTATAGTTAAATGGTGCCATTTAGTATCATTTCACAGCTGTTAATGTTCCCAAGTGGCTACTGTCCATCACTGAAATACAAAAGAAAAATTAACAAGAGCTCACTAACTGATGTAAAATATGACACTGAACTTGTCAAGTGAGATGAGCTGATTGCTTCAGAGATCGGTGCAATGTAATTGGTTACATGACATTAGCCTGACAAATTCTGCTGCATGCATATAAAACAGACTCAGATGGAGCAAATTAAACACATTTTCTAGGAATCTTAATTAAATTTACCATAACAACATTGTCTGCTTTGTTTTTCTCAGCTCTTGTAATGGGTCACTGGCGAGCAATGATGGTGCAGGATAAGGAGACGGTTGCCATGGTAAACACACTCGCAGGAGTAAAAATCCTTTTGTGTGAGACTTGTGACAAAATTGCCTTCCTTAATTTCCTTGTTAGGAAAAGTACAAGATGTGCAAATATAAACAAACAAGCAAATAATCTCCAGAAGGAGTTGCAGAAGCAAAATCAATCAAGCACACACAGATACATGAGTATATAAAATGTGTGTATATGATAACCACAGTTAATGTGGCTTGCTGCATTTATGGATTTGTGAAGTGTGCACATAATGAGCAGATTTAAAGGGCACATGAAGCATTTGAAATGGATGACATTTTAACTATAATGTTGTGTGTTCAGTCATCATCAACGTTGCTCTGTGTTCTGTTGGGAGGTAACAAATGAAAACCTGTCAGCACAGCTGTACTTCATCCTGCCATCCATGTCAGTGGTGTCATTTGTCCGGCTTTGTCTGCCTTGCTTCTTTTGAAGGTTTTACTCTTTCATCCCCCTTCATTTAATCTTGCCAGTCATGATAAGCAGCGCTCCTGTCCCCAAGTTTCAATGCAGGGTGGGTTCACAGGGATGAGTGGTGTGTGGGAGTGTGGATGATTGATACCGGCGGGCCGACGGCTATCGTACAGCATGGAGCAGTGAGGGCGAGGCGCCATGGACCGATGGAGGTGACATATGATAAACATGAAAGGTGATGAAATAAGGCCTTTGATAAGAAAATGTGTGTTTGAGAGACTGCAAACAACCTTGTAATGGTGCAAGACAATAAGAAACAAGTGGAGTTCTTCATTTGGCCTTTCCTCTCTGATATTTTTTAACCTTGAAGTTAAACCTTTAATGAAGTAGACTGAAATAAAACCGTAAAACCCAGCTTCACTAGTTTAAACATCACTTGCGACACTGATGGACTTATTTTGCATTCATCCTCGTGGTTGCTGAATAAATCTGCCTTCACTCTGCGTAGTCCATTAATATTCCAGTCATCTCCTATATCAGATAAAGGGGAGAGACAGACTCCTCTTCATTTCTAAAAACACCAGCTGTGCAGAGCTGTGAGACATCCACACATGCATACAAAGCTGTAAACAGAGCACTGCTGACATATTAATAGATTCATGCATACAGGCAAACTTATATAATTCACGAGTTTGCAAGCACTTTCATCAATATTGCATGGTGTTCGTCCTGCATGATTCATCACATGCAGAAACTTTCATTTTTATTCCTGAGTAGAATTTATCAATTTCAGACTGAACCACCTGGACACTATACGAGACGAGTAAAAGTGGTAAGGAAGTGAGCTCCTGCATGGGTAGATATCACCTATTGTGTAGTCAGGTGGGTGTTGATATGCAGCTGGCGCTCTGAACAGTCCCTCCTTTCATATCCTACTCATCTTCCCCCATCTTCCTGCCAACCCTTCATCTCTGAGAGCCTCTCTGTCACTCATGCTCTTCACTATCCTTCTGTATTCTCCCTCATGGGCCACAGCGAAGCATTAGTTTTACCCTGTGCCCCTGGGCTTTGCTGGTCCCCAGTCCTCTAAAGCGATTAGTCACTCAGGCATCGAGTCAATCAAGAGGCTGGAAGCTTCTAAAAGAGGAGCACCCGCAGCCCAAGTGACAAGCTCAAGGACGTTTTAGTGTCGCCATTGCTGTTTGTTGCAGTTGTTTATGTGAATGGCTGCATAAGAGTGTCCAGCTCCTTAGGGCCAAGCCGAAGCAGCGAGCTGTAGTAATTACACGGCACTTGTCACAGAGCTTCTCTTTTTGGCCTGACCATTGCCAGCAAAAAGCTAACAGCTTGTGTGTTATCCTTATAATGATTCACCCATCAGTTCACATGGACACAGCATTTGTCTGTCTCCCTATACACGAACACTCATCCATGCACTTGCATGAATTTACCCACTTTACACAGCTAAAAACACATTATTAAGTATCAGCTTTGTATTTGCAGCTCAGTACCACAAATATTGGGCTCAATTTTCCTCTAGTGTCTCATTTAGTTATGTTTAGGATCAGCTGGATGGATCTGGAAAAAACAAGTTAAACTGGTAAGGTTGCTGAGCAATGCAGTGGGTTACCTTGTTTCCCAGGAAGCAACAAAATCCAATTAAAGCAACCTACAAACCATAGCAACATGTGGTAAACACAGCATGGCACTGCCGCAAGGATGTTATTCAATCTCATCAGAGGTAAAACAAACAATTACTGCAGAATGACCTTAATGCAGAAACAAATGAGAATTTATGCATGAGGAAGCGTGGGTTGGAAATGGAAGTGAGTCATCCCTCATGTTCATTGGCAAGAGGCTTCTCGAGATCCTTATTCACAAGAATAATGATGATACTGATGAGCCAAGCATTGTGGGGAATTTATTATTTTGCTGTCTAAGTGTCTTTCATGTTCAGGACAAAGTATTTTCAGAGGTTTTGCATTTCAAAGAGACGTTGCAGCATTGTTGTAATTAGGATTAATGCAAGAATGTTACCACTGCTAATTAAGCAATGCTAATTGTGTGATTGAATAAATTATTAGAAGGGCGGCTTTTTAGAGTTGATTTATATTTCACAGGGCCTCATCAGATTTTCTTCCATGAAAATCCGGTTTAACTGTTGGTTATGATGGGAAGGACCGCTGACTGTTGGTGAATGGGAAGATACTCCAGTTATGACTGAGTGAAATACAGGCTCTGAGATAATAAGCTCATAAGAATTCACACATCCATGCCTCCTATATTACATCCTCAATATAGATCATCTCTGCAGATGGATGTGTATTCTTGTCACATACTGTGGTAGAGAAGAGGAGTGCATATGAATAGAATTCATTGTAATTTTATGGAGGAATCACATTTCAAAGCTTGCTCACTCTCGCAGTTGCCATAGCAACAGTTTAACAGAGCTGGGAGATAGGATGAACGGTTGCTTGGACAGACACACTGATACAGAGAACACGTCAATGCTGATGTTGGTAGCACTTGATTTTTATCCTTTTCATTTAACATTTATGAGCTGTACGTTGTTAATAAATGTTTAATGCCCTATTATTTAGTTGTGAGCAGGTGGACCTTTTGTTTATTTGTTGCTGTACGATTACACACATCAATGAGTCCTATTGACATTATTCCCTACCCTCTGACACCCTTTGTGAATTATGGGTGTGACAGCTGTCCACCCTTTTTTTTAGAGTATTGTGGGAAATAAATGATGTGGTAATATCCCCTGTCACTTCTGAAACTGGATATCCTGACGATGCGTTTGCATGCTTATACTGAAGGATAGGAGGAAGACCTGAAGAAATGTGGTCCAATCTTTGAAAAATGTGTAGGAACTGAGGGATAGTTTCCACTACATGCCATACAGATTTATTGCTTGAACATCATTGAAAACAGCAAAATGTGCTTGATCTCAGTGTTATAGAAATTCAGATAATTCTCTAACCTAAAATTGTTTCATTGCTTTTTGAAAACATTTGCATGTTCTATTTGAACTGAAGAGACCTTTTGTGTAAGAGGGGGGACCTCAAGCACTTCAAGCACTTAGCATTACCATGGTATGGATAATTAAGAATTTAATTTACCATAATTCTCATACTATGCCCTTACCATTATATTATAAAAAAACAAAAAAACAATTAAATTACTAAATTGAAGGCCTTTTATCCATACACAGTTTTCTAAATTCTGATTTTACCATATTTATATAAACAATTGTAAAAAGTTTGTATAAATAACTTCTTGAAGATGAAATCTCCTGTGATGACTCTGTTTAGCTAAAATACTTAAAAAATGTCATATCTGCATGCCTGCAAAATTACGCCACATAAAAAAAGCCTTGCTAAAGGAAATTAAAAAAATTATTCACAGAGATGGAAAGGGACCGTGGAAGATCTGTGACCAAATATCATTGCAAACACAGTTGCAGCAGCATCAGTAGGTACAGAATGAGTTAAAGTAGTCCTAATCAGGGCTGCAGTAGTTGTCCTTAAAAGTGTTAAGGACAGACAGCTGCTTGCATATTATGGCACTGGCAAACAGATGGTGTTTCACACTTTGTACAGCACTACAAAGTATGTTTTACATTGAAAATCAGACTTTCTAAGACAGCTGAAACGATGCACCAACTTTTGATCATGCGCAAGAGTAAGACCCTCGCTAGCTCTTAAATAAAAAATGTGGTGATTTAACTCTACAAAAAAACATGGAAAGAAACCTGATGAATAGTCAAAATGAATTAGTTTATCAGATAACACCCATGTGATTTTTTACACAAAGGAAGACAGGACAACCACAGTAATTACATATTCTTGATTGTTAGGCACAGAGGTGGAAGTGTAATGATATGGGTCTGCGTAAGTGGAAATAGTGCAGTAGAATTGACATTTATAGGTCAAACCATGAGTGGTTGTAAGTACATTATTGACTAGATGATAGATTAAAGACACATTACGTAACTTTCCGACCTTAAAACTTTTTCCAGACTCGTTTGATGGCACAGTGACATCTATCATGCGCATTTCTGGAGCTGTGGTGTCCTGAGGGTGAGAAACGGCACTAAACATTTTCAAGCCAAGTTTTGCTTTATATGCTAGCAAATGGATATAAACACACTGGCAGATTTGAATGTGCACGGTGACTGACAGCAAAAACACACAAGAAGACATTATCGGGGGAAGAAAGGAAAAGAAAGAGAGAAAGGGTCAAGATAAGACTGTCTTTTGCTGTTTGGAGAATGCTCACAGTACAGGTCGGATGCAAGATGGATGCCAAATTAGCCTACTATAGGAGGCGTGTCGCTGGTAAAAATTTCAAAAGTTCTGCAGTGCGTCTTTAATACTTTTTCACAGTACACCCACACTGTAGTGTGCAGCAGACTGTTTAGTGTGTATATGATTAATCTTTGTGTAAACTATAAGGATTTTAAGTTTTAAATATTTTGGAAGTGCAGCAACAACTGAGCAAAATGTATGTAAGAAGTAATAGATAAATAAAAGCTGATGAAAGGCATTGGTGAGTCAACAGTTTTTGAAGCTGTCACAAAATCATCATGTCATGATGCCCTTTGCATATCTTCCCTTTTTGGCTGATAGCATCACCAGTGAGTTAGCAGCCAAATGGCCTGTGTGCATCTACAGCTGACTCATAAGAACTGGTAGCTGAGTCCTTGCTCTCCACTACAGGCTGTTAATCATGCTATTCTGAGCCACAGTCAGGCGTTTGGCAGGACGGCAGTAAAATGATTAAAACTTGTGTTGCAGAAACGCTGTGCAAAGAAAGAGATTGCTTCCCTCCAGCCCAGCTGCTGCTGGATGTGATTGAGTCGTCCTTGTGATTGGAGTTTGGCTCGCTGTCCTCTCACCCTCCGTCTTAAGACTGGTCGTGGCTTGTAACCATGGCGACAGCTGGTCTTGTTACCTGCTCACAGAAGGGAGGGAGAAGGGGAAGCTCGTGACTTTGAAGCTTGGGTTACCAGGAACGGCGGATAAAGTTGGGTCGAGTGAGGGGGGGTAGGGACTTTACACAAAGACCACACTGTTCTCTTCACATCCATTCACTGCTATTGCAGCCAGAGAGGGAAACAAGATCAATAGCATGAAGTAGTTGATTAGAGTAACTCAATATTACGAGTTAAGTTTCCAGAGATGCTTTTAGAACAGCCATATCAAGCCCTTTCTGTCCATCTCTACTGTAAGCAGACACAGTAATTGCCAAACTCCACAAATCATGAATAAACTCCTAGTGTCGGCCTGACTTCGTCATTCCCAGCACTGACAGATATTTACCTTAGCCTTATGCTGCAATCACGTAGCTTACACTGAAAGGGAGCAACAGAGTTTATCGTGCTCTCCACAGAGTTCCCAGGCAGGTTACAGTAATTGTACAGACAGAAATGACTACATGTCGCAGTCATCAAACAAACCATCTCTGAAGTGCTTCAGGGTAAGTATTCTTTCATTAGTTGTTGTAATTTGTCACTCATCTTTTAGTGGATCTGCAGTATGTACCTTACCCTCACTAGTCTCACTTCAAAGCCTCCTTCAGTCTTTATTTACACACTGACTTATTATTGAGAGGCTGCTTTACACAGAGAAGTAATTAATTTTTGACTAATGATGTGCCAGTTGCTTGACAACAGCAATTACATCTTAATGAGTGAAAAGCTTAGTGTCAAATGATTGAGATGCAGCTGGATTGGTGCTAAATAGCTTTTAAACCAATAGAAAAGCCAATATGACAACATGTGTGGGCTAAACACATATTTTCATCATTGAACGTTATCTTGTGGATTGTGAATTATGCGGTGGCTCTGGGTTCAGTGAGTTATAAATTTTATAAAGGGCTCAGAGGGAGTAATGAAAGCTGGGGGCTGATGAGCAGCAAAGTTAAATCTGAAAGATGCAGTTTTCTGTCACATACAAGAATGCCAACCGGGTGCTCGGATGCTCACTTTTGTGCTTTTTGTGTGGTTTACTGCCAGCAGAGTGAAGTAAAATCAAAGCTGAAACTGTACATTTACTCAGTGCTGAGCAGCTGCGCAGATAACCCCACCAAGAAAGAGGCTGATGCATTCACATGCACACACATGAATGGGATTTGTTGTTATGGTGGAGCGAGGCAGGCAGCAGCCAAATTTGGAAAGACTGTTGCCATAGAGACCACTCGAATGGCCAAAAGCAGCTGTAGACAGTCAGCTGATGCCCATTGGGTAAATGCTTTCAAACATGATTTGCTCATTTCTTTTTTTATTTCACTTTCAGTGCCGAGAAAGTCTCACAGGATGCACAAATTGACTCCGCCATTTTGTATCCAGTGAGTAGAGGTAAAGCTGCATTATCACATGTAACCTGGTGACACATCACAACACCAAATATTTGCTGCTTCAGAATTCCTCACATTTGGTGTTTTATACCACATTAAAAATGAAGATCTTTGAAAATTGTGTTTGACAGTAACACATTTAAAGATGCCCCGTTTGGCTCTGCATTGCTTGTGCTCATTTTGAAACTGGAAAAAGACCCCTTCTTATGTTACACTCCCTGTTAATGTACTCAGCGTGCCAACATGTGAGTTATATGTTACTTGTGTGATGTATCTCGGTCGAACAGACTGCTGTCTGTGTGAGTGTGGTGAATTGGACCTGTTTGAACAGATAATGCAGCCCAGCACATTAAAGAGGACAATGAGATCTTTTCTGGTCCGGAAGAGAGTACGTAACCCTATCTGCAGCTTAAATGGAGCGAGATAAAGAGTCATGTATCAATACTGCCGCTATCCAGCGGGAGACAACAGTGGGTGTGGGTCATTGCTCAGTTTCCAATTGCTGTTTTGTGCAAGTCATGAATGATATTCTTAGAGCATGTGATATCAGCTTGCCTTATTATCTGGGTACATAAAGCTTCATCAGAGAGAGGAGTAATGTTATTTGGTTGCACTGTATGTAAGTGTTTTATTTCATCATCAGCCAGAACAACATGGTTTCCTGTCATGACTGCAGGTGACTATACAAAACAAAGTTGCAAATTTTTGCAGAGAATTTCAGTTTTTTCCTAGTTATGATTTAGTTTCCAAACATTTCTGACACTGCAAAAAGTCTGCACAAAGTCTGGTCACATCTGTGTCCTTGAATGATGTTTTAGTGGTGTGCCACTTCAACTTGCCAGCAGTGAAAGGTCATGCTGGGTGTGGGTTTGTGCGTGCACAGCGGCATTTGTTTGCACTGCAACTAATCCGGCTCACCTTACCTTGCTCTACCAGTAATCGTGGGAAAGAATGCAGCTCCTCCACTGCAGTTGTTTTCCTTTGTGTCGGAGGTGTGGCTCGGTCATTGTGTGAAATGCTGCCACCGCTTCTCATGACAGCCATGTCTCCCAGGTGTCATCTTTCTAGATCAGCATGATGATACTGTAATGGGGAAAGACTCCAAACAAACTGGAGCTGGAGTGACTTCATTTGTCTTGGGAGGTTCACAGCACACAGCCATGGTTTCACTTTACGTTAATCATTGCTCTCTGAAACTAAAATTAGTTTGAAATCTAGATTTAGATAGAAGGAGAGGATTCAGATGGACTTTATTGCAAAAAGCTAATTAGAAAAAAATCATTTAATCTTGTGTAAACAGTTTAATAGACAGTAAATACAGTTTATAATACAGCTAGGTTGTATCGAAACTACCCTTCTGCACGAATTTTCTGCATTGTTCTTTGAGACACTTTTAAACTTGACCCATCTTAAAAAGCCCAAAATGCCAATATTCTTCATATGTGCAAGTGCTTTTGCAATTTTCTCTTCAGTTCTCCTCCATGCACATCAGCTAAAGGCCCATGGAAGATAAATGCTGGCCACTTGGCTGAGGTTTGGTGGGGTGCTGCCACATTTGGGCCCATTTAAAGCAATGTTTTCCCCACCGTCAGCAGCTGCTTTCCATCTAATGGCATTTTCCTTGTCTATACACCCCCAACCCCCCACCACTGCTGTCCCCTCTCCTCCACCGCCATCCCCTCTTTCTACACGTCAAACTTGGCAGGCAAGTTTACGCTCCGATTTTCAAAGCCGCCCTGTTCTCTGTCAAATGTTGCGTGGCAACATCAAACGCTCTGCCGGACAGAGCCTTCCTGGGATTCCAGTGTGGTGGGTGGATAATTGGAGGCAGGCCTCAGCGGATCTGGCAGATGTGTGATGAGTTTTTACTGGAGCGTTGTTTTTTTTTGGAGCGGTGAGTATGTGTGCACGAGAGGGGGTTGAGAAAGGGGATTTAGAGGGAAAACATAAGGGCTTTCTTTGTTGTCATCCATGCTCCCTCTCCAGAGCTGGCCACAGGGGCGTCTTATTGGCCAAGCAAGGGCTGATTGTGGCAGTAAACCTTGCATACAGACACGATATCTAAACCCAGCATGTGGAATTTGAGCCTAAAAAAAAGAAAAAAATCCACATGTGCTATCCTTCTTTTTTCTTTGTTTTACTTATTCCAGATAGTGGATTTTCTGATACTTTACAAAACAAAAAAGTAAAAGAAAGAAACAGATACTTACTGGGCATATTTGTCTTTGGATTGACCGCAGTCTTGGATGAAGGTCATAGCAGCTGCTGTCAAACATATAGTGATTAGAAAAGACATGCTGGAATCCTTTTCCCTTAACCCTCACTTCCCACTGTAAAAGCAGGAATGCAGTACTCTGATTCTTAGTTTTCTTGTCTATCCATCACTGAGCAAGCATAACAGACCCCTACCAGCTCCACCCAACCCAAAGTTGGGTTCCTATTGAAAGTGCAAGAGGCCAGGGCTCTGTGGAGGGCTGTGGAGAGGGAAGACAGGATGGGGGGAGGTTATTGGGCTTGGGAAATTGTTAGACAGAGAGAGAAATGGACAAAGAGGGAAAAAATACATGCAGACAGAGTTCCAGGAGGAAAAAAAAGCCCTACCATGTTTTTGTTAAGCCCCTTGAGCTCATGCAGACAGTATTAGGTTAAATTTTTTATTTTTTTTTTACACAGGAAGGCGGTGCAGATGTTCCCGAGAGCAGGCCTGTGGTTTCCCTGTTTTTCTTTTGCTGGTCTGTTCCTGGCTTTCCAGTGTTGCCAAGGCACTCCCTTACTTGGTACTGGCATTTTGTTTTTCCTGAGTGGGGCTCTAACAGGAGGGTCATCTCCAGGCCAGCTCCAAATGAGAAATAGTTGGCTGGCTGCCCTGGCGGACACTCAAATCCGCCCTTTTGAAAAGATTACTGTGCTGCTGTTGCCGCCGCCTCCTGTGGGGCATGCCAGATCTGCTGAGGGGAGAGGAATGTGCAGGAGGGCTACATGAGGGAGTTGGGAGAAGAGGGAGGACATTGGAGTTTGTGTGGAGGGGGGGGGGGGGGGATTTCCTTTGACCTCTTTTAAAAAGTTTTTCTTCTTCCTTTTCTTCTCCCTCTCCTCTTCAAACATTTCAATTTCTGCAGCACAGAACAGACTGTGGACTGTTCAGAAGTAAAACCTGACAGGGCTTTTCCATTCAGCCAAGAGCTGTGTGACACAGTCCAGTTCAGCCGCCTTCCTCCATTGCCTGTTTTTTTGGCTGCTTGTTTTTGTTTCTTAGGGACTAGTGATGAATGATCGATTGATAGCATTAAGGCCTACTGTGGGACTGCTGTACGCTAAGCCGCTTTGCCCGATAGGCTGCTGACTGTGGAGACTCCAAAGCTGGAGCAATAAAAGTTGATTTGTGGGGGCATTGTGAGAAGCCCCAGACACTTAAGAGAGGTGTGCATGTCTCCTCTGGCCTGTCACAATCAATACTACCCTACCACCACTGGGCCTCCCTGTCTCCACTGTGTTTACTCTTAAATAATGCATCACACTCGCACAAATACCCTTCCATTCACACTGGGGATGGAGACCATTAGTTGTAGCCATATGGAACAATAGAATACAGCTTCTACATCTTCTTTCTTTTTATATGACCAGCAGATAGGGCATTTTCCTTCTCTTGAGTGCTTCTGCAAGGCATCATTTTAGTGCTGCCTGACCTAATTGAGCAACCTCAACATTCAATCCTTTTAGGCTCAGATTACACACCCACCTAGTTTCAGCTCGGATTAACCTCTGAAAAGGACTCTATAACAATTAGTGGAATAATGACGTTAAAAGCTAGGTTGTCTGAACCTGACATATTTGACTCCATTTAATAACATGTCCAGAGAGGACACATGCCTCTATGTTGTATTTATGCAGAGTTACTATAGTTGAGAAAATGGTCTGTTAACAAGGCGTTAAGCTAATGGAAATACTTTTCTCCTGTTATAGATCATTGTTTAGGATTTTCATAATGATCAAATTACAGGAGATTTTGATAAATGCTCAGCAGTTACATCACTCTAAAATGTAGCCGTAGAATGTTGGAGCCTCCGCTGGGATTATTAACTGCTGATGTGTTTGGAGGGATGAGGCCTTGGTGGGTGGTCCTTATCTTGAGAGTTAGGAAACAGGACCAGACCCATAAACACCCCTCTCACCACAGAGGAAGCACCCGTATATGACCACACCCTACATTGCTGTAAACCTCGTCTGTGCCCAAAATATAAAGTGGGGAGAGGCAAGGGGGTGGAGTAAAGGGCCTAAATATTTGTCCAAGTCTCCAATTCTCACAGAACGTCAGAGCTGAGAACACAGTAACCCAGCTTGGTTTAATTTACAAGACTGGTCTCTTCCAGTAAACATTACGGCACATGCAGGCACAGTCAGATCGCTGCCATCGGTGTCTGCTCCACGCTGACACCACAAGTGTATGTTCCTGAGTCATATCATCTGCTTAGCAACATACACGCTGGGGAGAGCAGGACAGAGTGATGTGATTGGGGGAGACCAGTACCCTAAGGACACAGAGCGCTAATTGCAAAGCTGTTTTTCTACTCCATTTTCAACAGATGCAATATGCCAGCCACAGAAAAGAGGTTGCATAACAGGATTTTACAGCAGAGACCCCCTCTTTTGTGGTTCTCCTTCCATTTCCCCCCACCATCTTCCTAGCAAATCCATCCCTTCCCCTCCATTCTCTCATCACAGCTGGGGCTGAGCCAGATGGTTATGATGCTATTTTAAAGATTACACACAGACAAAAAGGGTACTTTTCTGGTATTTTTGTGTTTTTACTGTAGTCATATGGAAATTGCTACTCTTATATCTGTATTCAGGACACAAAAGACAATCTTTTGTTGATTAGTCTGGAGGCAGCATTGTTGACCTGACTGGGGTCTTTGGCAATGCTGACAAAGAGTGCAGTGTGGCCAGCCTTTGTGCTGGAGAGCTGGAAGCGCAGTTTCCATATTGGGACAATATGTACTGTGACCCCTGACCCTGCTCAGAGGCGGCAGCTAGAAAACACTCAGGGATTCGCTGACCAGAAACACAAAGCATTCCAGGCTCACGCACATTTACAAATAAGAGAAACAGAAAACATGCTGGCAATAGCAGACGATGCACACATGCACACCAACTGTTACTTTTTGTTCATCAACCCTTCGGGCCAAAAATTACACATGCAAGCATTTTGCTGTCTGATGGGGGCAGGGCAGACTTGGCTGGGGGAACCTGAGAATATTTGCAACACATCCACTAACACAGACTGGTGATTTCACTGTGTAAGGGAAGGCGAACATGAAGTATTTGTTGCCATGGGGCCATGAGAGCAAAGGAAGAGGCGGTGGAGGGTGGGGGTAAGTTGTGCTTTGTGGGAGATGGGAGGGAATTAGACATAGCTGTTGAGTTTTTGTTCAGCACAGTTTCCACATTTGTCCTGAAGAAAACAATGAAGAATTACGCAATGCTAATGTTACTCAACCCTGATTACTGGCTTTCATGTGAAAACCAGGAAAGGGAGAGTTGCTGTGTGTCAAGGTTATACACAAAATGTAAAATATACTTGCCTTTGCACACAATAAAACAGTTTTTTCTCTCCAATCTTCTATTGCTTTGTACTTTATTTTTGCATGCATGCACTCAGAGGATGTCCCATATCAGAGGAACACACTCTCATGCACTCTTTCAATTTTTGGATGACTGCATCTGCCATCCACAATAACTCTCAGAGAGATGTCCAGTGTGCTGAGTATGTTTTGATGTTTGTGTACTTGCCTAGCGAGGGTGATAGGAGGACAGTCCAGAAATAGAAATATTTCATGAAAACATCAGAATGAAGAATCATTTCACTGTAAAGTCTAGTTTCATAATCGCCCTGGAGGAACCGAGGCTTGTCTGTTCCATTTGAGCTCCCTTTTGGCCCTAATTCACTTCTGCAACTCAAATGCATTTAACCCAGTGTCATCTCTGACTAGCCCTGCTCCCTTATCCCAGCCTTTTCTCTTGTCAGGTCATGTTTGTTACGAAAGAGTTGAGTGCATTTTTTTTTTTCTTCTTATATGGGAAGTGCTGTTAATATCAGAGCTATGATGATGGCTGGGTTACAGTATGCGAGGAAGCAATCATTTGCTCTTTAAGAGCTGGTCAGGAGAGGGGAGCTCATGAGTAAACAAGGTGTGGCTCTGCTGAGATGATTTCAGAGAAATTTATTTCCCTAACCAATGGGTCTCAGAGTCGTTCTGTTTTTCAGGATTGTCCAGGGATTTGTGTGCAGCACTGACAACAGTCAAGTCTCAGTCTTTTCTGGTTGGTTGCTACAAAAATGACTTGTCAGAGCTGAGGGCACAAAAACCTATGTTTACGTAAGAGGTTGAAAAGGTAACACATTTTGTCATGTTTATGGTTAGTCATGGCTTCACCAACTCTTTCAACATAAATTATGTTGGCGCCTCTGACCTACACTCAGGGTGCCCTTTGTTTGCAATGCACCATTCACAGCTATAATAGACACTGTGGGAAAATACATCATCATTCTGGAAGAAAATTTTTAACAACTATTAAAGTCTGAATAATGAGGCTGGAGAAATGGTGGAGGTTTAAGTCACAGGACTTAAAATAATAAAAACCTCCAGTCTGGAACAGTAATTGTTTTCATTTGCTTTTTATTTCTTTATTTGTAATAAAATACACAATTTTACAAACCAGTACATTGAAAGTTGATGTTAAGGAGTACCCTCAGTGTTAATCAGTGTGACCAAAACAAAGCAGAACAAAACAGTACATCATGGGAGGGATACCGGAGTCAAAATATTTTCATGCTAGCAGCTTGGTGACCGTTCCTGTCATATCTGATACTAACAAGCCAAAGTACTACTATGTAAATGAAATCATAGTTACATTCAGCAAGAATGATCTTTACCACATTGGCTGTGTTGGTTCAGTGTATTAGCATGCTAATGTTTCTTAGCTAGTTGGTAGTTTTATGGCTAGTACCATAACACCAACATAATAGGCAAGCTACATTTTTAATAAATAATGTTATCCCATGGGAAATTAGATAATCATCAAAATCACAAGTGTTCATCCTTAAGAGAACATGTGAATACAGCCACTTGGATTAACCAGCTTTATAGTGCATGGGCCAATACCATTCTAGCCAGTTATCAGATAGGTCTATGGCTGAAATTGGCTGGTTAATCTTTGACAGGACACCCACACTTTTTCCATGAATTCTTTCAATATTAGTTGAGAAATTTCAATCTAGATAAAGATGGCAAACAAAGTCACAAAACCCACCATTCCCTACATGACATTAACTTAATTAACATTATGGTGTATTCTGGTAAGCTAAGGACAAAACTGACACACATTTCATGATATGAATAAACAACATGTGGCGAACGCAACATTTCACACAACACTTCATCATCGGAGAGTCAGACACTAAATGCCATAGAGATGTCTTTGCTGACTTAATATAATGTCTATTTCCTTATATACACATATTAAATATATAAATTGTCCCATGCCTCACAGCCTCTGCATCTTCAATAATGTGAAAGCCAAAGACTTTGAGCTGTTAATCCCAGGGATGTCCTTGCCTGCTCATAGAGCCATAGACACAAGGCTTAACATAAGAATCTGTTTGTGATTTTAAGTATTTCTATGGGCTATTGAGCTTGGCAAGACTGATGTGCTTTGTTGTCTAAAGAAAAACCATATGCTAATTATTAAATAAGAAAGGCCTGAGTACCAAGTGGCAAATCCAAACCCATATCAACTCATCATTTACCCAAACAACCTGTTAACCTAGCCTGGCTCCAGTCTGCACATCAGATCAATGTAGATCCAGATCAATAGGCTTATTAGAGCTGCAGCTGAGTGGTGAACAAAGCCGATTAGCTGGGTCTCCACAGCACGTCCCCCCTATGTTGAAGGGGAAAACTGAAAAGGTTACCAGTCACAAGGTCATTGCAGCCTTTTGAGCTGCTAGTTGTACTTACTGGGATGACCCTCACCCTCTCAACATATATGTGATTAATAGAATTACACTCTGGGATCCATTGATCAGCACTCTCTGTGCTTGCTCTGATCATGCAGAAATCCTATAGATTTTTAATCACATTTGTCTTCCTTTTGAAACAATGCTTGCACTACTGCTAATGCTAATGTTTGAAGGAACCACTTAGAATCTCTTGGTTTGAAGTGATAAATATAAAAACATAAAAGGAAGCTCACAACTTGTTTTGCTTTGGAAAATTGCCGGTTGTTGTGAAAAATGCAAAAAGCTATCTTTTGAGACAATTTCTACAGACGATGGGCTGATCAGTGTGGTGAGAGCTAACAGCGTGTCTATAGGAGTCAAAGAAGACAAAGTATAAGACGTAAATGTAATGGAAGCCATAGCAAGGCTAATATCTGTTAACAAACAGCATGGATGCTATTGTCCATCCATCCATTTTCTGTACCGCTTGTTCCCATTAGGGGTCGCGGGGTGAGCTGGAGCCTATCCCAGCAGTG
>JBAMHW010000018.1:10254539-10270355 GCA_037177495.1 Rhadinocentrus ornatus
AATATTAACAGTGTTTTCCCACCAGTAAAACACAATAGAGTGATGGAGGGATGCATTTGCTCTAGTGACCCTTGCTACCACACAATTAGCAGCAGAAAAGAGAGTCCACCAAATATCTGAAAGCCCCTCCACAAAAAGGCTAAGTTGCTTTGTGGCGCCAAACAGAGTTGGCTGATTTTGTGGTTGACTTTCCTGGCATGCACAGCAGATCTTTGTCCTTCCAGGGAGCCAGCAGATGGAAGAGGAACATAACCAGGTGCTGAGAAGTCACTGATGAAGTAATGATATAAGAATATTTGTGTTAATGTTTAGTCATGAGGGAGAAATAATGGCAAGTGATTATTGTGCTTACATTGAAAATCTAATAGAGTGATTGTCTGATTTTATATGATTTCATGTTCTTAAGAACATTACCCATTACGGAATTGCTTGTTGGTTTTGGAATTTCCTGTTTTGTTTTCATTCTGATAAAAAAAGAAAAAGAAGAATGAAGACGCCCTCTAGTGACTGTATACTGAATACATAAGCAGATCTAGCAGCTAACTAGCATCATGACTAGAAACAAGATCTGTTTGCCTTCCACCACCTTTAATGATGATCATTTTACTTGGATGTTGAGTTATTCTATCAAAACCTAAACACTGAAGTATGAGTGAATGGCTTCCATGTTCAGTTGTCTTTCCACAGCTTCAGCCACTGGTTGTATATCTGCTACTTACACCTCTAGAGCCTTCAGGTTTGATCAAGCTCAGAGCTGCCAAAAGGATTATGCTGAAACTTGTTGAATTGAGGTATATCATAAAGAAATCCTCCAACAACGAAAGAAGATGCCACTCCTGTTCTAATGTTATCCACTAGCAATAACATACAGCCCAAAATGGATCTTGGGGACATCATTATCTGTAATGTTTTCTTCAGATTGTCATGTCTGTAACGATCGATCCCAGCATTCACTCAGGGGGATAACAGTTAATAGCGCTTGTAGACCTTGATGGAAAAAAAAGAAACAAAGATGACAGGATGGTGAGTGTGATTCAGACCACAGGGTGTTGATTTCTGGGAAAGTGGCTCTGGAGGGTGAAAGTACAAAGACAGATGGCAACATGGGGTGCTGATTCCTACAAGGCTTTACTTGAAACATGAAATCCATTTATGAGATGGCTTTCTGTGTGTAATGCCACTAATTTGGATTTGATGAAGAACACATGAGGAGGGTGGCAGCAATTGTGTCTTTCAACTATCTCTGAAAAGACATTTTAGAGGCCAGATGTGCCGTGCAAGCAATTTGACTCAACTGTATTTAACCCCGCAGGTTTTTTTTTTAAGAGGACATCTTATCAGATTATATTTTCTATATTGTTTAGGGAGTTTAATATACAGGAGTTATTAAATTGTGCTGACGCATAAGTAGCATGAATACGAGCCTTGAAAAGCTTTCAATCACTCTACAAGCTGTACAGTGGCATGCAGTGGTTCAACAATTTTTTTTTTGATAAATGGATAAATGATCTTAAACAGACCTCAAAACTCACAGTGAAGCATTTCAAAGGGCAGCAGTTGAAGGTTTTGCTGTGACTCACACTGACCGAAACAGCGTGGAAAATTTGTAGCTAGATATTGCATGCAAGATAGCAAAGGATCAGTCATAAGTGGAAGCTTTATTACAGAAAGATTACGATCAAATCCCACACAAAAAGACTGAAAGATTGTTTGTTGATTACAAGAAGTGTTCATTAGCTGTGATTAAATCCTAATCAGAAGTGACTCAATAACGTCTTCATATAATTTTCCTGTTTTATTTGTTCCATTAATAATTTCTTCATATCCATTTGAAATCAGGTCATCTTCTTATGTTGACAGTAGCAAATATTTGCATACCTCTCTGTTGGGTATAATGTTAATTAAAGTCCATTTCAAATAAAATAAAATCCAAATCCATTTCTGATAAAGAATGGAAACGTGCATTCTAATTTCCTGCCCATTTAACTGATGACACACTGAATTTTATCCTACAAAGAGTTCACCAACTTTGACTGGTATTGATTTTTGGAGGCACCAGACAGAACAGTCTTCTTTCCAATAAGGACTAATATGGGTGTCTAGCACAGCATCATCACATCCCTAACCCTAGTTATGTATTGATTTCTGTATTTTTAGTCATACTGCATATATGGCTGTGGCTTTGACAATCCACCAACCACGGTTCGGCTTTAAATATCTCATCGATTAGATTGATTTCCATGAATTTTTTATTTTTTACATCAGTTGTGGTCTTTAGAGGAGGACTTTTTATTGGTCTAATGATCTTGTGTTGATGTTTCACATCCTCCTTCAAATCTCATCCACAGCAACTCATCTATTCATGGAACATGATGGTTATAATAATGTGTAGGAGGTGATGTAGAGTAGATTTTAAATTCATCTTTGAAAACTGAGAGGACCTTTTCCTTAAATGCGAACAAAGCCACTCAGGCAGAAAAGAGCTTTAACAGCTTTCAAACAGCAGACAGGCAGGCTGCAGAGAGGAAGGCAGAGTGTGTCTGCTTTTAGAGGCTGTGTTGGCTCAAGTGAAGCCTAACTGGATGCAAATCATCTGGAGCACCATCCAGAGGGGTGGGCGCGTGGGTGGATGGGAAGGCAGAGCAGATAAAACGAATCCTAAAAAGCTCCTGGCAGCCGAATAAAACAGCCCCAAAGGCTGTCTGTCATGGCATGGTGTTCAAGCGTTGGCCCCCTCTTTCTGTTTCTGGCTTTGTTCATGTCCTGGTTTCACACAGCTTTCATCTTCCTCCCTACCTCTCTCATAGGTGTCTGTATAATCACTACTGACACAAAGAGAAAGAGGCAAACATGAATCCACAAACATTACACAAGTAATTAATTCCTGTCGATTCACTATCTTTCAGTTCATCTGCCAGTTTAATGAGCTTGCCTTTTCCCTCTCTTATTTCTTTGCATTGTTGTTAGAAGACCAGAGTGCTTTGGGTTCAGATAATCACCGCTGCCATCAGAGTACCTGGATTTACTGTCACTTAATCGACTTGTGCAATGAACTTGCTTGATCCTTTCAGCTCTGAATCTTCTAGTTTGTGGATTTTAACACATCATTATGCAGGTTTTAATAGCATGTGCAACCTTTATCCTTTTTTCTGCAGGTGCTGACTGTAGAAGTACAGACTTTCTCTTGAATCATTTACAAATTAATAAAAAATTCAGTCTATAAGAGAAGTACACAATGCCTAGTATTTATTATGGTCATGGTCTTTTTATAGCAACAGAAATGTGGATGCTCAGAGATCCTTGTCCTTGATTTATAAGAATTCATCTTAAAGTTAACAAACAAACAGTGTTGGTGACTGGAGTGGGTAGTCTTCAGCTGTAATGCTCTCATAAATAAAGACACAAACTCTTACACAAAGTGTGCAGTTTATATTTCTTCACAAAGCTTGTTTAAATGAAATCATCTTTGTCTTTTTTGCATTTTTCCTCCTGAAATCTACACTGACACCACTATTGCATCATCTCACACATGCTTGTCTTCCGGGCATGAAATCGACACAGCAGCTGGCCTGTCAGAAGGTATCATTTCTGCAGAAGAAAACAGGGGAAAAACTGGCTGCAAAGGCTTTTAGAGGATCATCCTGACACTGCCACACCCTCTGTTGCACTCCTCAACTCCAGATGAGGCTGACTCCTTTGCTTATTAAAGATTTAGTAGGTGTGACTGCCATCGCGCCTCTGACCTTCAACACTGTGCAGTGTGACTGTGACTGTGCCTGCACTGATGGTGAGTGTTTTTTAGGATTCAAGGGGGCAGGGAAGTTGACAAACGACTTTGCTGGCTTTGCCAGTTGACAGCGTTGGCAGGCTGTCAGAAGAGAGAATGCAATATCATTTGTAGTAAATTACCAGCCCACACATTGTGACACAAGACAGTGTAACAGTGTAGTTGTTCTGACAGCTCCAGTTGCTGCCTTGCAGAGCACACACCTGTCAAGAGAGCACATATCGACACACACATCCTTGCTTTCATACACGTGCCAATAAAGCCAACAAAACCCACATACCGAGAGATTTTACTTAAAAAATGCCTTCTTTTAAAGGTTCTCCCACCTGATACAAAGAGAATGAAGTCGTCACTTTGTACTAGCATGCATAAAATGGAAAAAGCATAAATTCTTCTTAAGTTTAAATGCAGGAAATATGGTTTGGTACACCTTTTAAATTACATCATAGTCTCTTAGTTGTCTCTATATCAATGGAGCCCCATAACTTCAAAGGAAGGCCTTTAATGACTGGTTTTGAGAATGCTTTTTAGGATGTGTAAAAAAAATGTCAAGCTAAATTAAATATAAATGATATTACATGTCAAAGTAAACATTTTTTTTTACATTAAAATGACAAGTTGGACCTGGAAAGGCAAATAAAAGCCACAGAAGCAGCTACTCTCACAGTCTGTGCAGCAGTCATAATCAGCAGCAGCTACGCAAAAAACATTCCTGTGATGTGTGACATCACTTCTGACAGGTCTGCTCTCAGGAGACAGAAGCCTGGTATTTTGAAGCTGTAAATATAAGAAGTGAAAATGGATTAATGTCTCCACAGAATATTTGGCTGACATAAAGCAAAGTTAGTCAAGTAACTCTAGATTTTACGATGCATTTAATATAAACCAGTTGGGAGGTTTCATGTGAGATGGGTTTTATGTAACTGCAGTTCAGGAGTTTGGGGGAGTATGTGCTGTAGGTGTTGTGAAAATGATCTAATCTCCTCTGCTGACTGCAGCTCAGTCAGGTAGATTTGATGGACAAGGTGTTTTTCTGTATATAGGAGCTCAGACACAAACAAACACTGAAAATAACATCTGGATGTTATTGTGGTTTAATTTGTAACAAACAATGAAAAATATTAACAAACCATTTTAAAATATTACCTGCATACTGTTCTTAATGTTTTCTTTTTCAATCTTAAACATCCTTTTAAACCCAGAAGACGGCTTTTGACATCATGCAGAAATAGAAAAATTATTTCACAAAGTGACAGCAATTAGACTATTGGGTGGAAGAATAGAAAGAGTAATACAGAAACTCAACGTGAGCCTCTTCTGACATAATTTATGTCTTTCACATGGATCTATAAAAACTTGAGTTAATGTGGGTGGTGTCAGCGCAGCTGTAAAATGCATCATCATACAGTGGTATCCATTGGTGTAGCCCTTTAAACAATACTGGCTGTGTTCCTTAAGTAGAGCGGACTGTGGTAGGATGTGGTTCTGGAGCAGTAGAAAGTCTGAGGTAAAAGCCAAGAGAGGCCTGCAGCGAGGCAAAACATGTGCTCATGCTCCAGTTAGCTGGAGTTCACCACAGGTGAAGTGGGCCTCAATGTAACAGCAATATCTGTACAGGCAATGCTATCCAACAACTCACATGAATTCTAAACGCATTTTCTGATTTTGAAGTCTGCTGGTGGGCAGGGTTGCTTCCTTAAAATACACATGGAAAAGCAAACTGATCACTCCTTCTGAGATGAGGCTGTAGAGAGAGTAATAGCTTGCTGCAACCCCTGAGACTTTGTAGACACTCTGGTGTGTGAGTCCATTTTATGCCACTGACCAGGAGCTTCGCTTCAGTGCCCACACTGCTCTCAAGGGAAATGACCTCAATACATCCAATAACCCTGCTCGCAGAAGCGCGACAGCTGTAGAAGATTGGCAACACACCAAGTTTCTTATCTTAGCTACTTCTAAAATGTGAGCACATTGTTTTGATGGTGTAAGTGTCAGAGGAAAATATGGAACAAAGCTTTCAAAATCAAAGTGAGACTCTTAGATTAAAGAAAAGAAGAAAATCAGCTGCCAAGTTTTAATGATGATTTTTGCATGGAATATAATTTATTTATTATGATGACTGTTTTATGATAAAAATACTTTCACTCATCAAATCAGCAGTGTAGCATTTATAAATGTTTGTAGCTGAGAAAAAGAGTTGGTGAATATTAGACATCAAATTGACACAAACAAGGCTTCAGATCATGTTAATTGTGCTGCGTGTCAATTTGAAATGTGTAAAAACAACAAGGCCATTATTATGTCCCCCCATAAAGGTGATTTACTTTCCATATCTGCTTACGTTCAAGGTTTTTGTGAGGTAAGTATCATCGTTCTCACATGTCTGTGATGGTCCAATGGATCTCATTATGGCTGAAGTTTGAAGAGCTCAGCACTGTGGAAAGTGTCATAAATTACCTACTTTGTCCACCATCTTTTTAGCCCCATCTGGCATTTAACTCTTTAATGCTATATGTAGCATATTTGATGTATGCAGTTTCTGAGACCTTTTGCATCACTTAATTGTAGAAACTGTGCTTAAAACCCTGTTGTACACAATCTGATACTTGTCTTCTGCCCACTGGTGGATACCTTTTGCATTGCAATAATTTTGACATATCACACAGTAATAAATGATAAGTATAAATAAAAAATTTATTTATTTATTTATTCATTTATTTATTTATTTATTTATTTATTTATTTATTTACTTATTTATTTATTTATTCATTTATTTATTTATTTATTTATTTATTTATTTATTTATTTATTTATTTATTTATTTTTACATTTTGTTAAAGGGCCAAATAAAGACTAAGGATAAAAAATTCGAATTTTCTTTCCATTTTGTCTTGGGTTGGGCTTTAATATCTAATATACTAATTTCTTAGTGTTAGAAACTAACTAATCTCCTGTTAGTTTTTATTTGTAGTTTAATGAATGCCATGTGGTGGTAATTAGAAGACACGTGTGGTTTTTAATGACAAGCAAAATAGACAAATTTTCATCCTTTTGGGTTTCTAGAGAGTGCGTAGTTTCTGCATCAGTGTGTCCAGGTTCATGTGTTGGGCAGGTCTGACACTTGGAATCAGTCACAAGATCAGACATACGTTGGGATTTGTTTGGCTTCTGCCTCGACTGCCAATTGAAAAAGTTGGTTGACTCTGACACTGTCCACTGCAAGCTGGCAAAGTGTAGCAACAAACCCAAAATTCAATCCAGTAACATAATATTTTACTTTGGCAAATGAATAACTAGTGAGTCCACTGAGGTCTTTAATGCATATATATGAATCTGGACTGAGTGCGCTGGCTAGCATAAACCTGGATAAATCTCCATTCAGAAAAATAACATGTTGGACAAGTAGTACAAGATAAACATCAGCGTTTTCAAGTGCTCAAGTCACTTTTATCCACAATTCAACAACATAATGAGGCAATAAACATGTGAAGCATGGATACAGCTGACCCATCATTAGGTAATAAGTACAGGACTAAGAACATATGCAGAGGCCCAGTTGATTTGCACACACAGAAACAGATATCACGTACCCAGCCTTACTGCTTCTCCACTGAAATCTATTTTATTTTTTTTTATTTCATGACACCAAGCCCACCATTTGTAACCTCTCTCTGTGGCAGCTTAACAGATTTTAGGACTCTTTGCACACTGAACAAACTGAACCACAGGAGCTGATTTCTGATGATTACCTGGGCTTTTGTGGGTGTGACTGTTGTTTTCCGCTCAGATGCTAATTATGCAGCATGTGCTGGAAGCATGATTAAATGTCATCAGGTCCCCCTGCTCTGGCCCTCTGACTGTGAAATAAATAAATAAAATCCAGATCACCCACAGACTGGGGCCTGGAGTCTGCAGCAAGACTTTGCAGAGCACCAGCTCCACCCACTGGTTACGACACAAAACACCATGTGGCCAGTTACAGTTGAATTACATCATCCTAGAATGAGTTAAAGATGACCCACTAATTCGTCCTTTAAACCTGATTTTTTGGGGTTTATTGTGATTATGTAAAAAAATATAGCAACCCATTTGGAATTTTTCTAAATAAATTCTCATTTTACTGGCCAATATACCAAATCCCACTGTGCTCTACAACTTATTTTGTGGCTGCCTCTTGTTTCATTAAACCAACAGCAATAATGGATTGTGTGATATGGATTACCAGAAAGTCAGAGGTCTAAACTTCCCCTTAAATAGCTTGTGCAGTAATTAATTACAGGGATACATGCAGAAGAAAACTAAAAGCTATATATTTTTTAGATATCTATAAGCTATGAGAAAATACTCCAATGTCTCAAAATTTGACATAGCTTAAACATCAATATGCACTTCATGCTACTGAACACACTCTGAGTGCCTCCAAATACTTATGACAAGTTTGTTTAAAAAAAAAATTAAAAAAATTCTTTTTCTCCAGAAATGTAATTTTATTACAAAGTCCTGGCACACTGTATATAAAACTGGAATTACAACAAAAGAGGCACATATGACATTCACCAAAACCCAACACTGTTTTGAGTTGTACTACCTGAGAAGCCATAGCTGCTGGGCAGATTTTTCATGCATGAAAACAAAAAGGTAAAAAACAAACAGAAAAAGATACACAGACATGATGGACATATTTTTTCTTCTTTAAAAAAAACTAAAAAACATTTAAAACCCAAAAGGCCTAACAGCCCACCCAGTACCCCTTATATTTTGAACCATCTGAATCACCAGACCCAGAATATCAACATGATCCAGGTTGGAATATAATATCTAAAATGATGTCATCTTTTAATTTATTTATTTATTGCCAGTGATTCTGTGTGTTATCTGATAAGTCAGAAGATGTAATTATCTCCCAATGGTAAAGAATCCTTTACAAAAAATTCTTGAATCCAGATCAACCCTAAAACGTAATCACTTATTTCTTTATTCCATTGAAGCTCAGGAGGAAGAGCAGTCGTCCAACAACCGGAAAGTTGGTGGATTGATTCCAGGCTTCCCCTAACCTATCCGGGTATGAATGTGTGTTACTGGGTGAATGTGACATGTCGTGTAAACCGCTACGGGTAGTCAACATGACTGGAAAAGTGCTAAATAAGTATTTCTTTAAAATTGAATCAAAATCCATCCATGATTTTGTCTGTTAGCAACACAACTCAAAACCTAATGCTGCCAAAACATAATAACTTAAACAACTTAAAATTGAACAGAAGCATAAGAATGAATACAGAAAAGTTTAGGCTGTGCTCCAATAAATTAATGAGAAACACTCAGATGGAGGAGAAATGATCAGCTCCTCTTACTACAACAGGTCCAAGTTAGGAGTAGACATTTTTGACAAGATGCAAAGGCAGTGTTCATCAGGAGCTGCAACTAGAAGATGGCCTGTTGTGGTGTTTTAGACAGTTTTGGACATCGCTGCACTGAATGCATGGGTCCTCTGCTGGAGCTGCATCGATGCCAGACTGACTCCGTGTCCATTCATTATTATGCAAGAGAAAGCTCAGTTGGTGTTGGAGCTAAAGGAATCCTCTGACCAGCTGGTGAGAGCAGCAGGGAAGGAAGTGGAAAAGCCAAGGAAGAGGTTGACATGGCAATCGGCAGGCTGGTAGTACCTCAAGGTGGTTGGCAAAGTCCAGGAGGGTCGAGCAGATCACAGGCTAGTAAAATAACCACAAAAAAAAAAGAAAGAAATGCATAATTTAATTTTTTAAAAAAAGAAAAAAAAAAGAAAAGAAAGAATATTGATAACAAAACTAATGATCTGGAGTTTTTTGTACAGTGGTGTTGTGGTTAATACTGTTTCCTCACGGTAAGAAGCTTCCTGGTTCACAAACTCCAGCCACCACGAGTCGTGATGTCTAGTTTGTCGAGTCTGTGAGTGTGCTCTTCCAAGCGTGCCTTGACCTGACTTGCTCCGGGTCGGTCTTCTGGTTTCTCACTCAGCATTGGTTTTATGATACAGTACTAAAACATTAAAAGAAAAAAACAAAAGCAGTCATTTATTACACAGCACTGTTTCAGCCTAACAGCACTGTGTCTGAAGCTCCACTCCACAGGATTTCCCAGCTGAGCTAAAAAAATTTAATATTCAAGAAGCAATATGTATAAAAACTGTCATCTGTCTTCTCTGATGTTCATTGCCGCTTGACTAATTGTTGACAAAGTAAGTACTTGTAACTATCTAGTGAATAAGTGGGAAATATTGGCTCATGCTAATAAATTGAGAAAATATTAATCTACCTCTTCCCAGAATCTATGAATGAATTCTTTAGGAAGCTTCTGAGCTCTGATGTCATCCCACATCTGAAAAGGGTACAATGATAGCACTTAGATGGGATTGGTACAGCTGACATATTATTAATAGTTGCACTGTCCTGAACTAATTGAACACTACACACATTTTAGATGAACTTACCAGGCCTCTTTCATGGGTAGTGGAGATTTTCCAGAGAAGCTCGAAGTTGATCAGTCCTAAAGAAAAGATGTCAACCTTTCCGTCATACGTCAATTTGCTCTTCTGATGGAAAGAAGAACGTAAAATAACAAATAACACAAATCAGCTAAAGTCCCAACACTAAACAAGATAATACCAAATTGTGGAGTAATGCTCTAAACAATCCACTTCTATTCAAGTAGTTTTCTGGACAACCAAAGGAAGGGGTGACGAGTCCACAGGCTAATTCTACATTAAGTCGAACCAAAATTATGTTGAGCTTTAAGCTTTCTGACCCATCCTCACCTGTTCAGGAGCCATGTAAGATTCAGTCCCTTTGTCCAGACTTCTCTTCAGCTGATCATCCTTGACAGCGACCAGCCCGAAGTCTCCAATCTTAACTTTTTCATCCAGTCCGAACATGATGTTGGTTGGCTAACCAGATTAAACTTTTATGGTAATTTCCAGGTTATTTCAGGGTTTTTAACTGACAGACTAAAATGAAACCCAAATGCAACTGAGCTATAATCAAAAAGCTCAAGGCAATGTATGAGCACTGAGAAAACAGTCTCATCCTACTGAACTCAGTTTCAGACCAGAAAAACAAGAGTACATTAAGTAAACGTAGGTCTTTAAAGGTCCCATTAGAGGTATTAGAGGTCCAACAACATTGTTTTCAAACTGCATTACATCAAATTCAGCCATGGTCCTTAGTTTCAGCCATTCCAATGTGAATTTTCTAGTTTTTGGGCCTCATACACAGGCTATGAGGACACATAACTGTTAGAGAACCTTTAGAAAGTGACTTATAATATGGGACCTTTAAGACCTTTAAACACAGCAGAAGATTAAGATGACACTAAACTGCTTGTAGACAGCTTTTTTCTCGAACTCACCTTCAGGTCTCTGTGGATGAAACCCTTGGAGTGAATGTACTCAACTCCACTGAGTATTTCCAGCATGAAGCTCAGACTTTTTCTTCTTCTCTGGGAGTCTAAAACAGATTTATTTGTATTCCTCCTGTCTATCCAGTCTCTTAGTGTGTTGATGTCACATAACTCCATCTGAATAAAAAGCTGGGATGCAGATGAACTAACTGAAGACCTGAAGGGGGAAAAAAAAGATAAAGAGGTACGGCTTAGGTAGTTATAACTTCTAAAATCCATACAAAATACAAAATACAAAAAGAGCTAAAAACACAAGGGAACGTCTCCTTGGTCCCTACTCCCTTTCAGCAAGTGAAGAGTTTGAATTTATTGTTTACAAACAAGCAGCGATGTCTTCATGGTGCACTTAAATATCTGGATGATACTTACTGTGAAGTGCTCCAGCTGTTGTCTGAATTCTCCGACTGGGGTCCAGATTCTCCAGTCCAACAATTATAGAACTGAACAATATTCTCGTGGTGCAGGCTTGCCAATGCCTCTGCTTCTCGTAGAGCTTTCCTGATATAACAAGCAGGAAATTCTCTCATGACTTTCAGGTCATTTTGCTTGATATCTATAACTTATAGGCTGTTATAAGCTGCATGTTGACACTAAGGAACACTACTCAGCACTGGACTTACTTTGTCCATGGGACCATCTTTATTGCGTAATCCTTCCTCAGCAGAGAATCTGTTGCCTTAAAAACACGTCCACATGCTCCTTTGCCAAGTTCCTCTTTATAAACAAATTTTGTATTGCTCCTGTAGCAAGTAATATCCCACAATTACATCAACTTTTAAAACAGACACAAATTAAACAGCTTAAGAAATGACGGGTGCATAAAAGGTAAATGTTCCATTATTTACTTCACATGAGGTTCAGCACTAGTTGTCCGGGAAGAATTAGCTAGTTGAAAGCAAATACCTTGTATTATCAGTGGTGGGTTCATATAAAATACAAATGTTTCACAAAATTAATCACAAGAAATCATTACTTTTTATCAGTTTTACTGAAAGAGTGAACAATGACTGAAACCAAGGTTCAAACTAAACAGAATTTTTCATATTGTTACGCCCATGATTAAAGCTACTACATAATACTTTATGTATAGAAATTTGCGTACCAAATATTTTGTGAACAGGCTGATGGCATCTCACTGTGATTAATTTCTTCAGGAGAAATTTCATCCTATAAAAACCCCCAAAACAACAAGAAATCATGATATTTAGATTCAAAGGCAACACAGCAGACAGATTAACTACATCATCTTACAATATCTTGAAATGTGAAATCAGGAACATTTGTTGTTGTTTTTTTTGACTGGATGTTATGTTGAATAATAGGTAGTTCTGTAGTTATCAGAAAAGAAAATTAAAAATAGATCAAATGTTGCTTTTCTAATTACTCATTATACAAGTACAACTTTTATAAAGCATCTTTCTAATATAAAGCCTTCTGTTATAAGTATATACCAGCATATTACTTTGTCCTGTTATAAAGAAGAAAACATGATGAAAAAAAAAATCAAATGCAAATCAAACACTAGATCAATGGAATTTATATCAATAAATTTCCTTTAGGTTCCTTGTTTTTAATAGACCAACTTTCCTGATATGTCAGGATTTTAACTCTTGGGAATATGAGGTTTTGGCACAAATTAGGACACCCAGTTGGGAACCACTGGTTAAAAGTTAATAACAAACCTGTACAATGGAATGATTTGATGAATCCGGGGTCTTTGCAACATTTTTTGATGAAACATCACAGCATTCCCTTAGAAAATACAAAGAACAGACATTATAAAGACATTTTAATGTTAGTAAGATGTTTTAAATAATCCAGCTCTGTGACTAGTCCGTGCCTTACAGCGGGGTTTGTGGTGTTAACGGTTTGGATGATCCACCATCAGACAAAACTGCTGCAGAAGGCACCTGAAACACAGTTAAATAATTGTTAATGTCTGTATTGTGTAGCCTTTACATTCACTTTCAACTGAGCTGGAGTTTCAGAGCCTCATCGTATGAGAGGATTTCATGATACAAAGTGATGACGCTTGATAGTCTATAGTTCTGCAGAGCAACAAATTTGGCTTTAAAAAGTATCATGTAAGCTAACATATCAATGACACTACAACCTTATATGAATATATCTAAAACAGAAATAATGAGCCTTTGATTTGTATTTTGTTTAGCTTTGTGACATCCTTACTCTGAAGTATTACTGATAATAAATAAAAATGTGACCTGTACACTTTATTAAATTTGTTAATTATTATTTAACTGAATTTGAGGTACCAAAGTGTAAACTGTTTACCTCATTAGTTTTACTGGCAGATGCGTCATCATAAACCAGCGTCCTCTTTATTTTCCTAGCAGCAGTCGCACCTTCGTTGCCACCAATCTCCAGTCCAGATAATCTAAAATTGCACCAGATTTATTAATTACATTTAAATGAGTGAAAGCATAACAAATAATTAAATATGAAGCAGAGTGTGGACTTACAAAGTAGAAATACTTTGATCCAATCTTTCATCTTCAGATTTCATCGGCAATCTCTTTTTCTGACCAGGTTTAGCTTTACACACTGGCAAGCCAGGGTTTTTTGAAGCATTTTTTGTCTGGGGGGATACCAACCAAACAATTGTTTATAGTATAGCAACAAATTAATAAAACACACTTTGCGCTCTACAGGATCACCTATACATTTTAAATGTATCTTACAGATAAATTCTGATTTTCTTTTTCACTTAAACTTCTTAGGCCATTTTTGGCTGCATTTTCCTTGGCCCTCTTCGGAGTAGGGCCCACACCGATAAAGTCTTGACCATTAAGTACAGCCTTGATGGTGACACTGGCGAGAAATAAGATTTGAACATTAAAGATGTCATGACAGGTGACAAAGTAAAAACTTTCAAACTCACGTGACGATCTTAGTTGGTGTTCGCCAGCTGTTTACAAAGGACAGGTTCATATAAATCTGTAATGACAGCTAATACTGCTTCTGAAAATAAAATCTGACTAAGATTTAAGAGAAACATCTGTATTGATTCACAGGTGCTAAGAAAAAATGTATTAAGGCTGAAAAAAGTTGCAAAAATTATTGAAATACAGATCAGTCAATTCAAACAAGTTACAGGGGTTTTATACGCTAACAGTGTTATTGTTGTTTGCCAGCTTGCAGGGCTCTTTAACTACAGTCTTTGATAGGCACTGTCTTGCAGATTTGGGATCTTTACCTGCTCCAACACATTTTATTCCAATAAAATGGTTCTCCAACAGCTTGTTGTCAAGTTCTGTACAATAACCCGTTAATTTGAGTCAGTAATGTTGAAGCAGGTGTAGCAGGACACACGTGTTTTATTGATGGCCATATGTGTTTGTCAGCCAATTACTGGAGGGGACGTGACAACACAGCACCTGACGCCGTGCTGCAGAGGACGAGGGCCGGTCGGTGACTGCTCCACGATATGCCGTGCGGTCCCAGATCACCTGCTTAGGCTGCAGGTTGGCCGTGCAGCGCTGGATCACGTCTGCTGGAGACTACTGCTGCTTTGCTGGGAGCTTTGCTTGTAGAGAATCTTAGTTTGGAAGGACGTCGCTGTGGATAAGTCTCGCACAGCTGTAACAACGGTCTGACCATTTCTGGTGACACCGACTGTCACCTGAATAACAGCGTGACTTCAGGCATTAGCTGCGATCTGCCACATTGAGTGTGTGTGGGTGCGAGTGTGCATGTGTGTGCCTGCTTAAAGTGGAGGGAATTTTTGTTATACTTTCCCTAAATTTTATTTATCTAGTTTTTATCAAGTGTATTTTATAATTCTGTTTCTTTTCTTTTATCAGGTGCTGAGGCTGTGGTGGATTGGTGTCCCTGGTGGTGGTGGTTGTGCCCCTTCTGTGTTTTTGCATTTAAGTTGGATTGGTTTGTTTACTTCACTTCACAGCAAGGTGCAGAAAAAAATACAAGTGTATTAGAAAAACAAAAATTAAAAAAGATAAAATTGATTACATAAAAAATAAAGAAATAAGTTAAGATTTCAGCGTAAAAGAACCAGCTACAGATCTGGATTCCTAGTAAGAACTATTGAAATGCAGCAGAGAACAGGTGGGTCTTCAACCTTGATTTAAATAAACTGGTTTCTGACTCTGGGAACTGATAGGAAACATGATCCAGATGACCTGAGGATTCTGGTAGGATCCTACTAGGTCAAGAGGTCACTGATGTATTTTGGTCCGAAACCATTCAGAGCTTAATAAACAAGCAGCAAAGCTTCTATTCTCGTCTATTCTCTGGCGAACAGGCAGCCAGTGTAATGACCTTAGAGCTGGACTGATGTGATCCACTTTCTTGGTCTTAGTGAGAACTCGAGCAGCTAAGTTCTGAATCAGCTGCAGGTGCCTAATTGATTTTTTAGGTAGACCTGTGAAGATACTGTTACAACAAACCAGCCGATTAAAGATGAAAGCATGGACTAGTTTTTCCAAGTCTTGCTAGGACATCAGATCTTTTACCCTTGATATATTCTTAAAGTGATAGTAGGGTTTTTGTAATTCCCTTAATGTGTTTCTCAAAGTTAAGGTCTGAGTCCATCAATACACCCAGATTTCTGGCCTGGTTGG
>JBAMHW010000018.1:10272078-10286968 GCA_037177495.1 Rhadinocentrus ornatus
GGAGGGGGCTCAGCACGCACCCCTGTGGGGAGCCAATGCTGAGTGTGCGGGTGGAGGAGAGGTGGGGGCCAAGTCTCTCAGTCTGGGGTCGGGACGTTAGGAAGTCTTTTATCCAGGCACATGTGAGAGGGGGAAGGCCAATGGTTTCCAGTTTGTAGCATAGTCTGTCCGGGATTATTGTATTGAAGGCTGAACTGTAATCCACAAAGAGCATTACTTAATCTTATATTTAATGTTTTAGGTTTTTTGTTTGTTTGTTTGTTAGTTTTTAATAGGCACGGCAATGTGACAATGGTCAATTTGTGTTATTTTTAGCTTACTTGTCAGTCACTTTCCTTTAATTTCTACATGTGATGGGAGCCATAAAAAGGTTAAAATGGTTTTGAGATGGTTTTCCATTGAAATATCAAGCCTACACACTGACTAGCTGTTATGCAGGAAACAGAAAACTTCAGCAGGAAACACCAGCACTCCTTCTCCACCCTCTTTATTACTGGTGCTTCAGTGAAGAGGGTAAGATACATCAAATACCTTGATGTGCAGGAAGAGGACATCCTCACCTGGACATCCCATTAACAGGATCGGGTTAGGAAAGCAAGATGGTGGCTCTACCATCTAAGACAGCTGAGGAGGTTCAGGGTCTCTTTGGAGGTCCTTGAAACCTTCTACAGAGTCATGCCCGAAAGCAACCAGACCAGAATTATCACAGCCTGGTTTAACAGCATTTCTCAGGACCGAAAATCCCTGCAGAGTTATCAAGGCAACACAGCGCTGAACCAGATCTGAACTTCACTCTCTGCAGGACAATTACATCAGACTCTGCTGAAGCAGGGTTGTTAAAATCCTAAAGAACTCTTCCCACCCTGGTAACACAGCAGTCTGTTTAGGCTGCTGAACTCAAGGAAACAGTTCTGCAGCCTCAGAACTAAAACGAAGTCACAGGAGGAGCGTTTACTGTCACCCCTTAAGACTGCACAACCAGAACATGCCCTACAATCTGAAATAGCCCTCCATCATACCACTGTAGTTGTCATGTTCAGTTTTTAATTTGTTATGCACTGTCACTTCACAACAGGTCACTTTAACTACAATACTAGCACTTATTTGTTTTCAAAATTTACTGCATTTTATATTCTCGAACAGTCTGTAAATACTTTAAAACTTCCATCTTTCTATTTGCAAGTAGCCTTACTCTTATTTTTAACTTTTTTTTACCACTTATTATTGCTTCTTAGAAAAAGCTATTCTTATACTAATACTTGCTCAGTCTGGAAAAAACTCATCTTACACTTCACTGCATTAAACCTTTATACATATAAACATCTTGAATAAACACTATTCCTCCTCTTTCTCTAGCATTTTAGATGTATCTATATATAGTTTTACAGTCAAAATAATTTTTAACCCTCTTTCCTAAACAGACCATATCCAGCAACACTTCCTCTCAAGTCCAGATTCGGATGTTTTATTAGTCTTAATTTCAGTTGAGTTTTTTTACAGTGTATTTAACTGTTTAAAAACATAACAAAAACATCTTTCTATGTAAGCAGCATTAACAGAAAACTATTTTCTCTATCTTCTTGCATTGTCCTATATGAATAGGATTAAAATGAGTTAAAAGTATGCCACAGCTGTATGCTTCATGCAACAAGTGACTTTCCCCCCAATGATGGGAGCTGGAATAATGGAAACATTGTCAGTGATGCGATAGATTTTAAAATGGGGATGTCTTTGGTGGTGTCTGCATTATGCTAAACCTCTGCTTGGTTTCTTTTCACTAAATCATCTAGTTCTGTAGAAATGATCACAGCACATGTTTGTTTACTAACAAAGTAAAAATTGTGGAAAGAAAAACTCCTTAAAAATGTACCACCATTTCATTCTTCATTAAAGGCACGTGACATTGCTTTTAATAATTCAATTTTATTAGTATAGAGTTAGTTCATAACAAACGTTATCTCAACACACTTTTAAAGATATTGTTTAATTCAATCCAGTTTAAACAAATTCATTTTAACTGTTTATAAAACAGTCACCTAGCGAACTGCATATACTTATTATCTTTTTTGTAATACTTCATTCATGTAACATTCACAATCCTAACAATGTCCAAAATCTTGTCATTGCCATTGTAGATTTTAAGAAACAACTTACAACCCAGCACTCATTTAACATCCTCGTATACAAAGTTAGAGAAGTAAACATCAACTGTTACAATGATCGACAACATGATTCTTTAGAAACTTAAAAGGTAATTACTTTAGATGTTACAGTGATTAAAACATAATACAGCCAATAATTTCATTACCCCAAGTGCTTATTGTTTGCAGCATACATGATTCATCTTAATTTTTCAGGCAAATGACAAAATAAACAGAGTCTCCCTCTCCTGATAATCAGACAGTGTAATTTTCATGATGCAGATATCTTTGCTCACATTTGGTCAGCTCGACCTTCAGTACACTTGCCTCAGGTCGGTCTTCTGGCTTCTCACACAGTAAAGACTTAATGATCAGGTACTGAAAAACAAAAATGAAGAAGACTGAGAAACCAACAATAAAAAAAACCCACTGTATTCTTTAAATACACATCAGTTGTTATCAGTAAGAATATAACAAGCTACCTCTTGTGGAAAAGTCTCGGAAAAGTCTCTAGGAAACCTCCTGCTTCTTGCATCATTCCAAATCTGGTAAATGCAGTGATAAAAGGATTAAATTAATAATAATATTAATAAAACTTTTAGTAAACCAGTGATTCAAACTAAGTTCAACTGACAAAAAGGTAAAAGATTATAAAAACAGTATTAATAATAAAATAAGTGCTTCTGACTCTGCTATGGCTCCACACAAAACTAAAAATTGTTTAGCAAGCTTCATTCTTATTTATATGTAGTCAGGGTGCGATCTGCTGGGGGGATTTACTCCCACTCTGTTTTTGATGTCCCCTCCTCTCTGGTCATTCATTTTTCATCCCTGGCGTTGGATACGTTTTGCCTTTGGTCCTACCGACAAGCTAAAATTCCAGCAACTGGTTGAAGTGGTTGGAGTTAGCTATACAATACTCCCGACAGTAGATGGCACAAGTTGATAAACAATAAGCTTCTGGGTCCATTTTAGGAGCCTGCTAGTCAGTCCTTACAGTAGCTGTGAAACGTCAACAAAGTATTTCATCATTTCTTAGTGCCGAAAAATCAACAAAAACCCTCTGGTTTTTCCACAAATCACACACTGTATGAAGTAAATACTATCCTTTGTAACATGTTAAAAAAGTACATAATCATACATAATAATGCCTTCCATATGGACAACTCACCACTACTCTTTCGTGGCCTGTTGAGAGTTTCCACAGAAGTTCAAAGAAGATCAATCCTAGAGTGAACAGGTCTACTTTGTGGTTATATTCCACAGTCATCTGTAATAATGTTAGTAAAGAGAAAGAAAACCTTATTCAGGTGAATTTAGAGAAATAACTCAGCATACTTAGAAAAGTTGGTTTAAACAAGCTTGTTAAGATGGACACAAACAAACACATTTTCTAAAAATATAACGCAAGAAATGCTGATGTCACTATTCAGTAGACCCTCTCACTTGTTCAGGAGCCATGTAAGACCTGGTTCCTGTTTTGTTGGTTCTCCTCAGCAGGTTTTCTTCCCCGCCATTGGTCTGAGCAGTGACCAGACCAAAGTCACCAATCTTCACTGCACCATCCTTCCCAAACATGATGTTGGCAGGCTAAACGTTGAAAAGGAAATGTTCAAACCAATTCCCATCAAAGCATTTGAATTATTTTTACAAAATTATCTTTGTATCTATTGAAACATTAGATGTACAAGCCACGAGGAACAACAATGTACATTCTATATACAAATGTTTCATTAAAAAAAAAAAACATACAGTGACCTCTACTTCAAAACCATGACACAGCAGTTCTATAGGGTGTAAGCCGAAGACTCACCTTAAGGTCCCTGTGAATTAGCTTCTGGGAGTGAATGTACTCGACCCCGCTGACTATTTGTTGAGCAATGGGAAGACTCTCTGCACTTCGCTGGTAGCCTTCCAGATTATTGTTGTTCCTTTCTTGTATCCAGTCTTTAAGTGTTTCAGGGCAACATAATTCCATCCTAATGTACAGGTACTGATCACATTGGACACTTTTAGAGCTATAGAACATGAGAAAATGGTGACATGGTTAATAGCTTATTGGTAAAATGAAGTAACATTTTATAAGGGGATGAGACCTACTCAGAGGAGCTGTGGCTGAAACTGTCCTCTTTGTATTCTCTGTCCTCCATCCAACAATTGTAGTATCTAACAATGTTCGTGTGGTGGAGGTCTGCTAACGCTCTCACCTCTCGCACAGCTTTTCTGATCAAAGAATAAAAGAAATATAATTAAATTATTGACTATAATTTTTTTAATGGATCTATTACTGACCTAAAACAGAGTACTTGACTTACTCTGTGCCAGCCACAATCTTTACAGCAAAATCCTTGTCCAACAGCTTTTCTTTAACTTTGAAGACACAACCAAAGCCGCCTTTGCCAAGATGTCCGAGAATCTGATATTCTGATGTAAATCTGCAGACATTAGGAATGAAGGTTAAAAAAGCCTTAAACATGAGTCTACATCATGTTTTAGTGTATTTAAATACTTTCCCACACCTTGACTGGGTTGATGTATTACTTTCATTTTCACCATTTTTCTAAGAGAATAAAACAAATACAGCATATTTATTAGTAAGGTCTGAAAGGTGAACTGAACAAATGAAGGAGTTAATAAAAAGAGCAAAAACAAAAAAATAAATAAATAGAAAAGCAGCCTATTTCGACAGACTAGATGAGATTATAGAAATTCATGTTTAAAAAGATAATGCCCTGCGATGGACTGGTGACCTGTCCAGGGTGTACTCTGCCTCTCACTTGCTAAAATGCTGGTTTAGGCTCCAGCTGTCCTTCATTGGATACAGCAGTATAGATAATGGATGGATGGAAAGATAAGAATGAGAAAAGGTGAATGGAAAAAAGTCTGCTAATGTGAAAAAACATGTTCATGTGTTTGCTTGAGGTGCTTTGTATTAGTTTTAAAGAAGATTTGGAGAGTGAAAGCATAGTTGCAAAACAGGCCTGAACTGGCAAAGACTGAAATTACTTGACTCATCAGCTGTTTATGACTTGAGCTGGCACACAAACTCATATCTTCCCAGATATGGTATAATAAATGAGATTTTCTCAGAGATTTAAATGACTCTTAATGAAGAGCTCTCTCCATTTTCCTTCTGTGGATGTCCATCCCAGTTATTTTGCCCTCAGGTTTGTTTCTGTTAAGGGCAAATATTTCTCACCCTAAATTACTAAAAGAGCAACGAGCTGCCCCCACCACCCTCTGGTACTATGCAGCCTACTTTATTAGTTTCAAAGCAATCAATGTAAACATGCCAGATTTATCGTTTTCTCTTTCTTTTTAAAGCTTTTCCAAATATCCCTTCCCTTTGCTTTGTTAATAAACAAAAACCTGTTCAAACATGGTCACAAATTTGTCTCAGTAAGTTCTGAGTACTCCCAATGACAGAGTGGGTCTGTAATGGGAACAGAAATTTTAATCTTTCTTATGTCTGCACATGTTGCATTTAGTCCATTTTGTGCTGGTTGCTCAGGCACCTAAACTCACTTAAACAGGGAATTGGAGTTTATTTTCAGCTGTTGTTTAAAGACCCTAGATAGTTTAGACCCTAATGTTCACAAAACAAGATTTTAGTGCAAGCACGCACTGAAGCAGGTGATCAATGACATTTGTTATCATTATATCATAAAAAAAGCAGGCTAGAACACAACTTTCACATTTTTCCTTTGTTTTACTGCAGTTTACTCAGGTATAGTAACAAATACAATTTTTTGACATCTGTCCAGGGTGTACCCTGCCTTTCACCTGAAACACTGCTGGGATAGGCTCCAGCTCACCCCGCGACCCCTAATGGGAACAAGCGGTACAGAAAATGACAATTCTTCATTTATTTTGGGTATGTCTGTTTAGGTTTTTACTTCTATAAAAATGGCCAGGTTTAAAGAAAATTCTTTTTTTATTTTTATATTTAACATTAGTAAATTTAACATTATTTTTTATATTTAATGTTTTTCATTTAACTATAACGGAACTGACCTGGGATTTTGATGAGTCAGCAAATAATATTGAGTCACTTGTACTCCTGTGCAGGTTTTCTGATGATGATTCATTTGAGTCCCTAAAAAACAAGGAGGAGAGGCAAGTAAGTACATCTTTGGCAGCACAATGAACAATCCGACTTATGTCTTTGAGTGCCTTACTGTGCTGATGATGTGGATGGTCCACTACCTATGGACACTGTTAACCCAAAATACTCCTAAAATGTACAGAAAATCTTTTTTTTAGAAAATATAAAACATCAAAATCTCATGAAAACTTCACTGCAGTGGAAGCGGGCTTCTGGATCTATAATTATCACTAACTATAGAACCATTAATCTATGTTTGTGAATACATAGTGATCAAAATACATCATATACCTGGTTGTCCCAGTCTGACTGTCCCTGAAGAGCAAGCCAAGCTAGTTTAGCTGCATTTTGTTTGGCTTCTTTGGAGGTCTTACCCTCACCAACAGGGTATTCCTTGGTGTCTATTTTTAATTGGTAGACAAATCTGTGTTTTGAAAAAAAAAAAGGGAACATGATTTAGATCTTTACATTTACAAATTAATATGTATTAACATTAATCAAGAGTTAGCATAGTGACTACAGGCATTATTCTAGGAAAAATACTCACTTGAGGCTATGAGGAGGGCCATGTCTCCCCACTTCAATAAATGTACGGCTGTAATTCTTGTTCTGACAGTAGTCATTGATATGTCCAATAAAATTAGTCCCTCTATAACCACTGTCTGGAGAGTTCAGCCTCAGGCTGCTTGTACTTGTACTGTTACAAAGCAGCAATATTTTAAACTAGCATAGATGCCAACATACAAAAACAATCCATTACTTTTGTGTTTTACTCACCTGATATCATCAAAATCTCCATTTGATGTCTCGTTTTGTTCACATGATGCATCTGCAGTCTTGTAAATAGAAATACATTTTTAAAATGGTTAACAAAGGGGAAATGTGGCCTGAAAATACTTTAGGTCTGGTGTTGTGCGCATCACTACCTACCTCTGAGGTTTTACTGCCATATATTATATCATACACCAGCTTGGCTGCTTCCTCCTTAGCTTCTCTCTTTGTTCTCCCAGAGACCTCTGGGTACATCTTGTCACCCACCTCATACTTACACCAGCTAAATAAATTTAAAAAAAATTGTATGTTTTGATAATTCAAGTGGTGAATACACACCTACAGGAAGGAAACAGGAAGCAGCGTGGAGACTTACAAAACTGTACTATGCAATCCAGGTCTTGTTGTCTCCACAGCCTTTATATCCAGCCTGTTTCTCTGACCATATTGATTAAGTAAACATATGTAATTGTCATTAGTCTCATAAACTGATGCAGGAGCCTCTGCTGCATCGTCTGTCTGCTGAGAGAACAACAAATACACATTAATGAAACAAATGCCACAAGTTGGTCTTTCTGGTTGTGTAAAGATGAACGATGATCTTACTGAGTCCTGATCTTCACTGTTAAGACATTTCAGAGCATTTTCAGCTGCATTTTGTTTTGCATCCTTTTTGGTCTTTCCAAAACCATGAGGATAGGGTTTGTAATTTAGGATAGCTCTCACAACAAACCTGTGGAAGATCAGACGTCTGTCATGAGATCCTTCTCTAGAAGATTAACACATTACAATTTTCATTAGTATTTGCAACTAATTTTGAGTTTGATCTTTTCCTTTTCAAAGTTTCTCAAAGCTCATATGAAACATAGTCAGACTGTAATCCATCAACCTGAATGCAACATTTCTAACTGTAACGTTAACTTGCAAGAATAACTTGAACAAACTTTGTTTTAATTAGGTCTCTTGCTTTTACAGAGGGAGATGCCGCTCCACACATCACACTGCCTACACTGAAAGCTGTTGCTCTACCAGTGCAGCAATCAGCATAGCATTCACCATGTCTTCTTCACACTTTGACCTTAGATCCAACTGCTGAGGCAGAATCTGGACTCATCCCTGTGTATGTGTTCCTCGACATATTTATGTTCCTGTGCACATATTTCCAGCACCAGTACACACAGCGCCTGATGATGAAGTGTGGTCACGACAGCCCATAGCAGAATAAGTTGCTTGCCATTGGCAGAGAAAGGTTTTTCAAGGGTGCAGCTCACATACTCAACTCTGCTGCTTATCCCACAAATGCATTTTCCTTACAAATAAAGCAAAATTTTTAAGGGGGAAATAAACAGGCTTTCCAGAGGTATAGGATTTATTGCTAAGAAGCAGTTTTTACAACAAAGAAATAATCCATCAAACACAGATTTCCTTACTTTTTGTGCCAAGTTTATATGGAAATACTGTAAATATATGTGACATCTTATTTGTAATTTACTGGGGTCCTAGCGCAAACAGCATCGGTCTAATGATGTGGGTTACGTTTTTTGGCCTAAAACTTAAAATAACACCCTGGAGTTCAGGCTATTTACGGTGTATAAATGTGTGCAAAAGTAGCCAATGGAGACAGGGACAGAAGAATTTTTTTTATATGGTTATTATTGGACTATAAAGCTACTTTTTATGTTTTAAAAAATTGTGATAATACTATTGATAAAAACCAAGTCTACAGAGGGGAAAATAATACTAGCTTTGTAATGAATAGGAATGGAAATACATTTTGGCCAAATGAAAAAAACGTCTTGGCCTTATAATACATACACATCTTATAAGAACTTGTGTGGTTTATATTGTATGTACTATTTGATAATTTTATAATATCACAGTTTTTTAAACATCAAAAGTTGGTATATAGTCTAATAACCATAAAAAAATTGTATGTTCGGCCCCAGTCTTCATTAAATTTCACAAGATGATTCTATCAACAATGGTTAGTGTGTCATTAGTGAAAAACCTCAAATTACAATATTAAACATTTGGAAATGTGGAAAATAAGCAGTTTCCCTTACTTGTGAAATAATTGAACTTATTGGAGTAATATTAACTCGCTGTTGTTTTTTTTTTAGTTTTCTGGATGTATCTAAACTTCTATTTGCTTTAAAGAAGTTTGTTCCCCGCTATGGCTACATCTGAATGTGACAAACTTTGTGTTGATGTGTGATAAAGTTGTTTGCCTTTACTGTGCTTTAGCTGAAGATTTATGGTCTTTTAGTACCGTGTGTGTCAGAGTTTAAGTTTGTCTATGAAATCTTTCATGTTTTGAGTTCAGAATGTGTTTTCATATTTAGCTAAATACCACATCGACTTGATTAAGCAAAATGAAGGGGAAATTTACTCTGTGCCTGTCGTGGCTCTCACGCTGCTGTAAAACTTGAATAAATTGTATCAAATCAATTTATCAAATCAGATATTTCAACCCTGTAGTTTGGCCAATGATTCCCAGTTTTGGGGCCCCAACACTTAGCAATGAATCCCCAGAGCCCCTGAATAAAGGCACGGATGGTATTTTGATAATTTCAAATATTACAATGTATCCACCTTCACGATTAAAACACAGTTTTTGTATGTGGTTGGTAGTAAAATATATTTTTAGTTCTATTCATTATTATTGCTGTTTGTAACTCCACCAAATTACAGAATTTTAGTGTTTTTAACTTCCAAAATAAAAGATTTGTATGTTCCCAATATCCAACTTTGCATACGGCCCTTATTACTTTTTTCTGTTGAATGTATAGTGGTTGCAATATGTGTATCCTATCTGGATTATTTACAGAGCTCTTTTTTGTGATTTGTGATAATATATTTAATATATCTACCATTTCTCTGTGGTCATTTGATGTAGATATGAATCTCTGGATACTTATGAGTGTTTTCTATGGCCTGTATAATTATTTTACGGTTGTCTGACAACTTCCTGATTTTGGGCTGGTTGGTTGAGTACTACAATGTCTAAATAAATATGCAACATAGACATACGTATAAAGCAACAACACATTTAAGACCATAGACATCAACTTTTCACCCTTTTTAATCAGTGTTATGAGATGTAATTATTTCTGACATCAGTATTGAGAAAGACCATGTAAAGGAAACGCTTCCTTCAGCTAAGTTGCAGGAAGCCACTCAGACAAGCAAAAATAGGACAATTTACATTTAGAGGCACACTCCATTAAACTATAATGTACACGTTACGTTTTTTACATGACTTATGTCTGTTCCGAATTGTGTCTTGGTGTCTTAAGTCTATTTCCTTAGGACGGAGTCGTACAGGATATCACTGTGCCTTTAAATAGCAGATAATATGGCCTCATTCGCTGCTAAACAGCAACAGTTTCTTGACGTAAATCAGTACTTGCATTTAATTTCTTAAACATTGATTAACAAAATTCACGATAAGTCAGTAAGCTGATCACAGTTTACACTTTGTTTTTCTGTTTCTAACCATCGTGTGAGGTGCGTCAGAAGTTTATAGATTAACCAGGCCTTCCAATCAAATGTATCGATAAACTGCTTTAGGTGACACAAAGCCCCTCCTTTCTCTCGCGCTCTCTAATGTACAGACCCCCTGACATGTTTCCATTCGGCAGAAAAAATAGGCTACTCACGTTTTATTATGATCTGGGCCACGACTGTCATGGTCCTCATAGCGGAGATCAAGACGAGACCTTTGTGCATATTCGTTTAGGTCAGCCACGAAGTTGCGACTTTCCATCATAAACACCAAAGCAAGTTACATAAAATGTTAAGAAAAGAGACCAAAGGTCAGGGAACTCCTCTTGTGTTTCTACCGCGCTTCTACTCCGGCATCCGTCTGTGTCCGGGCTCTCCTTCTACTCAGCTGACTATGAATGTCCGTAAGTTTCGATTCTAAAGTATGATTCAGGTACAAGGTTTATATTAGTTTCATCCGGGTAAACAAAACTGAAACTGGGCACTAGACGAACACTTCCGGTAAAAGTTAAGTGCGCTACGCGATTTTATTTTTTGCACAAAGTCGTTCAGCAGATCAAGTCTGCTGTGATGTTCACGGAGTCTCAGATTGGAGCACAGTTTTAACCAGGATTTATTTTTACCTGTGGAGCCTCCGCGCTTCCTTTTTTATTTTTTTTAATCATTAAGGAACAAGTTCACCTGTTCGGACAGATCTGTCTGTGACAGGGTGTGGTAGGAATGTTGACATCAGGAGTTTAGGTTTCAATACACTCAAAGTTTTATTTTGTCCTCCTGTCATCTCTCTACATGTCTTAAATCAGAATTCATGGATCTTCACTCCTTTTAATTTTGACCTGATAGCTTATTGTCAACATTTTTCTGACCTTTGGCTTCCAAAGCTGCTGAGGTAGAGCAAACATTACTGCTTCATCTCTGAATCCTATTTAGATTTACAGCAAAGTTTCATTATGCTGTCAAACTTATCATCCACAGTTGGCAGCCTATTTGATACTGTATAAAAGTTTTATAGATTTAAATATAGAGTAAAATGCTGCATTTGGTGCCAAGAGGTTAAGTACTTTTAGTTCAGTCTTAAGAGAAAGTAGTGCCTTGGGAATCACGGAAAATAATACAATCCATTTTGTGCTTTTACAAAGCACTTGCATTTTCCTCTTCTCAGTTGATGAGTCCACAGAGAAAAGGCAGACAAACAGCATATCCAAGCTTCCAGCATTAACTCCATTTCAGCATTTGCAAAGTACAACAGAAGCAGAAAATGAATAAACATTACAAAGAGTTGTTTGTTGTTTTATTCTTCAACCCAATTCAGCCTCCCAGTACATATTACAGACATTTAAACACTTCAGCATCCAGTAAGTGATCTCAAAACAGTTGTCAGTTGTTACCCAAAACATGATTACTTGTTAAAAGTGAATTATGTAATTCATATAGCATTCACTGATTAGGAAATAAGGTTATATGTTTTCTTCCATTAATTACAGTACTATGCACAAGAAATCATGAGCATGATACATTTTGTCCCGTCAGTTCATCAAAACTATTTTCTAAAAGACTGTCATCAGTTAAAGTCATGCAAGACTTGCAGAAATGCCCAATTAATAAAACATATGTGTTAATAATTCCAAGTATTTCCTTAAGGTAATCAGACAGTCTTACTGTCACGTTGCCCAGTTTTAAGCATCGCAAGTGAACGTTGAAACTCTTCCAAGTCCGACTTTAGTTTACTTGCTTCTGGTCGTTCGTGTGGTTTAACACACAACATTGATTTTATCACTTGGCTCTAAAAAAAAAATAAATAAAAATTATTGAGATTAGTTTATTTTTAAAGCATGTTAACAGTCCAGTCTGGTTTACAGTTCCAGTTTAACAGATGAACTGTTATGATAGGAGACACCCTCCCCTTTGTGACCAGTCAAAGAAATACGCAGAGAAGAGCTAACTTAAAGAAAACTTAAGTACCTCATGAAGAAAGTGTTGAGAAAATCCCTCTGGAAACTTCTGGTCTCTGACATCATTCCAAATCTGGAGTTCAGGCAATGAAAGAAATGCAGATCATTTCTACATATATACAAATGAATACAATGCACAATACATTAATACATTGCACTGATATCCAGCTACAAAAAGATTGAAAGTCAGTTCTCAGCTTCAAACAGCAAAGTTTAAAACTGCAGGTCTGCTGAAATTCAGGGTTAAAATCTTTCCTATTTGCTTCCTTTTATCAGAGCAACTGTTAATTAACTTTATTTTGTCCTTTTTTATCTATTTTATTGAGATCTTTTCCTTTCTGTTTTTATTTAATTTTCTTAAATTTCTTTTAAAGTCTGTTTTTAATGCACTTGTTATTGCTTCTTGCACCCTGCTGTATTGCTTTTAATGTTTTAGGTAAAGCACTTTGAATTGTCTTGTACATGAAATGTGCTATACAAATAAATTTGCCTTGCCTTGCAATAATGACAGTAATTTTGTATGTACAGTGTTGACTCAAAACACAGTTTTTTCATCAGGCTTAGGTGATTTTACGGGCAAGAACTTAAAAAAAGCTCTTCTGTGACCCCCTTGTGAGTAGTTCTGAGCTAAGCTCCCTGTCAGTGTTCCCCTCTGATTCTCTAAACTGATGGCTGTTTACTGCGCGCAAAACACTGATACTCATAGGTACATCGCACAATTCTAATTAAAACAACACAACAAATATCCCAAAAATAGTAGAATTTGAGTAACATATATGTCCACAACCTGCCCAGACAGTCTGTGTCCTGTTAGCTGAGTCCAAGTTCTCCAGCTGATGGTTTGATGTGCTCCTAAAAAATTCTGAATTGCACCTCTGATTTGATTATTCTACCCATTTACACAACAAAACTGCCCCATAGCATGATGCTATCACCATGTTTAACAGCTGATGGCTGTGACTAAATAATGTAATAATAAGCAAATGAAATCTACAGATAAGTAGTTATTTAGAAGTGTTAACCAGATAATTTTTTAAATGGACTAAATGTATAATCCTCTTCTTAACCATCCTTTTACCATATTTTGTACATATATTCTTTAAAGGGTCTACTGCTGATATATAATAAGAATTATATGATTGGATGCATCTTTTGATCATAAGAAAAGTAAATGTAAGCATGGCAACATAGTTACAATAGGTGTTGAAGGTTCTGGCTGTTTATTCTATTTTTCATCTGCTTTTGTTTCTACAAAATTTAAAACCATCAGAGGTTTTGGATCACAGTCGTCCCTACAGTTACTGCTCCTAGAGAGTATTAAGGCAAAACAGGCCTTTGCCTGCAAGATTGCTGAATGGTAAAGCAAAGATGGTCATTTTGAGGATGAGGATTAAGAAGATTTTGACCTGATAAGGGCAGACCCTTACCTACCCCTTCCCCATCATAACTTTGCCTAGTTATGATATGTTACACACGTTACTGAAAATGTAGGTTTTATACCCAGGTTTAAATATAACCAACATTAAATAAAAAAAAGAAATCATACATATTATGTGATGGGGAAGTCTAAGGAAAGAAATCCATGTATTTATTTAGCAGGGAAAAATTTGGGATCTGGTGTACTATGAGTCTACTATCAAAGTCTGTAAGTATGAGCGGACTTTAGCATCCTCTTTGATTTTGAAAAAGAAAAGCTACCAGATGCAGATAATCACAACTTTAAGCTCAAAGGCAGTGGCAATGTACAAAAACATTTAGGAGCTTTCAATTAATAACACATAAGAGTGTTTGGATATTTTTTAATTAGTATATGAATAGCTGACCCCGTGCTGTTTTTATAGAAATACAGTATACAGATGAATGCATCACATCTACTGGCTGCAAGTATTTGTCACAACACGCCATGGTCTTGTGTGTTGAACTTTGCTCAGCGCAGCTACAAAGTATCATTATGCCGCTCAAGCAATGAAATAAATGGCTTTCAGAAAGCAGCAGCACACTCACTGGATTTGGTCTGAAAGTGCCATAAGCTTCAGTGTTTCTGAGCAACTCACCGCGTACTTTTCATGGACAGTGGGGAGGTTCCAAAGGAGCTCAAAATATATTAGCCCCAAAGCAAATATGTCCACGTTACGGTCATACAGGATCTTTCTCCTCTGTGATTAAAAATAAAAAATAAAATTAACAAGAGACACGTTAGCTCAACAGGGAAGGATAAATATAATATTAAACTGCATGTAATCATCTGAATGACATAATATGAAGTGCAGCTGATCTCACCTGCTCAGGAGCCATGTAGGAAGGGGTTCCTTTGTACTTTTTCCTGTCCACCAAGTTCTCGGCATCATCTTCAATCTCTTCAGTAACAAGACCAAAGTCTCCAATTTTCACCTTTCCATCCCGGTCAAACATGATGT
>JBAMHW010000018.1:10297673-10311555 GCA_037177495.1 Rhadinocentrus ornatus
AGTGACTTTGTCTCATTCTGTTGTTTGGCTCGTACTTTCTGTCTATAATGTTCAAGTTCCTCCTCTGCTTTCCTTTTCTTCAGCTCCTCCAGTCCAATGCCCCCTCTGTCTAATGGATTGCAGCCAGAGAAGTACTTGAACACTGGGGTCCATCATTTGTACTGAACACATAATTATTTAAGACCATTAAGGCCATATAACTTACCTGTTTTAATATTGAGTGGAATTGGATCAACTCTCCCTGCTCCTGAAGAGGAACCAGAGCTTAGTGTAACTCATGCAAAACAGTTGAAAATTAAAGTTATATAGGAAACCTACCCTCTTTTCCGAGGCCTTGGCCGGCTTTGTAACCCATTTTCTGAAGAAGTGCAAAGCCCTTGTTCTCATTGGTAATAGAGCTTTGCAAAGCTACCTCTCGGCTTTCATTCTCCTGTTCCTTGTAGGTCTTCTGGCGGTTCTTTATGTTCTTTTCTTTTTGCTGTTCCTCCTTTTTCATTGCTTCCTTTACCCTCCTCACCATGCTGACACCTGGTTTTACATCTTGACTAGTACACAAGAGAGAGAGAAAAAAAACCCCAACAACATTAAGGTTTAAAAAGATGACTTTCTAAAAATGTCATGACTATAACAGTCTCCTTTAGAATTTCAACAGATAAGGTCTCAATAAACACCCCTAAACTAGTTTCTTCATGGTTACATATTCACGTTCTTTGAATTTAATACAAAAAGTAAATCTATAGAAATTGTTACATTTTACTAAGAAATGCATCCGACATATAGTCCTCTTCTTCTTCCGACATTGTAGACATATAAGAGTGAAAAAATATAATGAAGAAGAGCTATAAAACTAAGCAAATTATCCGGTAGACAATTTCTACGTGCGTCTCTGATGTTTGGTTCATTGACTAATAAATTCCGACTAGCTACAATGCACATTTTCAGTCAAATGTTCCTCTTAGTTTTACAAATAGTTCTAATGTAACTATGTATGATAAATGCACTAAATTATTTTCAATAGATACACACGATATATTGGAATATCTGTTTTTTACGCCAAGTTGCATTCGCTGTTATTATTTCTCATTTTCCACACCGGAAAGATTTCAATGCGACACTGTACATTCTCGTCGTCATTCATCTTGGGTCATCGGAAAACAGGTAATACGAGCTAATTGATCATTTAAACACATATGTCAGGAACTTGTTTTGCCTAGCTGCTATTTTAACAGATATGAGTTGTGAAAGATTATGATAGACGGTGAAAGGCGCGTCTAAGTGAGAGTATAGCTAGATTTCAGCTTGTTCCTGGAAGGAACTAGCTAGCCGAAGTTGCTAACCAGCTGCCTTTAAACATTTGGATGCTGGCGGAAGCTGTCATACATAACAGCAAATTGTTAGTGCTACATAGCTTTGGCACTTTAATTTGCTAAACTGTATACGACACATTAACAGATTAAGAAATTTCAAGAACGGTAAATGATCACAGATTCTTAGTTCCTAAACTGCTGTTTTATCTTGGAGGTGGGTAGTCTGCTTGGCTGGAATGGCTGTTGTACGGAAACAGGCGTTCACTGTATAAATTTAACATTGCAGAGACGAGGGTGTACAGCAGTAGGATAAAGATCCTCGCCATGGAGTTGGCTCACAGTCTGCTTCTCAATGAAGATGCTTTGGCTCAGATCACTGAAGCAAAGAGGCCCGTCTTCATCTTTGAATGGCTCCGCTTCCTGGATAAAGTGCTTGTGGCAGCAAATAAGGTGACACGTAAAACTTTGGTACTGCTTTGTTGAGTCTATCCTTTAGAGAATTTTTTTTTTAAACTTTATTTTCTGCTTGCAGGTGGATGTGAAAGAGAAGCAGAAAAAACTTGTAGAACAGCTAACAGGACTGATCAGCAGTGCCCCTGGACCACCGACCAGAAAACTTTTAGCTAAAAATCTTGCTACTCTCTACAGCATTGGTGACACATTCACTGTTTTCCAGACTCTGGATAAATGCAATGAAATCATTAAAAGCAAAGATGACACACCTGCACACTTACCAACTAAACTGTAAGTCCCCATTCAGTCACAGTAGTATATTTTCACTGGCTAATTTTACCAAAAATCAACATGTTTATATACAGATTGATCTCATACACATTTTGATAAAGTTATACTGTTAGATGTTCATTGGTGCTTTTAAAATTTAAGTCACGAGCAGTTGGCCCACCTTCAAGAGTATTATCAGTTAAGCCAAACATTAATCTGCAGAAGGACATTTTATGTTTGAAAGGGAGGATTACGTTTATATGAACACATGTTGCATTTCTTGCTTGCATTAATGGAATGTGACACCGGATAATGCTGCGTTAGTGCTGCGTTTAATCCATTCATTCATTCTTGGTGTTTTCTGTGCAGCTTCAGATGGGAGCACATACAAGAGTCAGAAACATCTATGCTACCTAAGCCATTGTGATACTACTGCAGTATTTTAGAATACATTATAATGTGTTTGGAACTGTAATTAAACGAATGATGATGCCAATTTTACAAGCCAAAGCCATGCTTAAAGTTACCCTTTACCAAGAGCAGACTAATGAATGTGAGAAGTAATACAGCCATGGAAGTACAATATCATGAGAATCAATTTAATTTATTCAATCTTGACTTTTCATGATGATTGAGCTGCATAAATTTATGTTAATGTTTACACCTTTCATGCAGTGCTGCAGTTGCATGTGTTGGAGCTTTTTATGAGAAGATGGGCAGGATGTTAGGAAGCTCCTTTCCAGACACCATTAATAATCTTCTGAAGGCACTGAAGAGTGCAGAGGTATGATTTTTAAGAGTATGAAATTGTATGTTTGAATGTAGCAGCACTGATCTCTTTTAATAGTTTGACTTCACTGATCTAGTCCCAAGGCAGAGGTGAGATCCTTCTCAGTCTACAGAAGGTGCTGAGTGGACTGGGTGGAGCTGCAGCGTCATGTCACAGAGATATCTACAAGAATGCTCGCTCTCTACTTACAGACAGATCCATGGCGGTACGGTGTGCAGTAGCAAAGGTTAGTCTCAGAAAGAAAAAAAACAAACAAGCACAAAATAAAACACAACTTAACACTGTTTTTTAGTTTGTTGTTGTCTGTTTTTGTAGTATTTTCTCTTGTTATAAAAGTAGAATGGCTGGGTGATTTTATTTATTTATTTATTTTTTTGTGATCCTAGCTTTTACTATGACTCCAATTTAGCCAATTAGGCATTTTGGAGGATAAAAACTAAAATGTTTTGGCTGTGAGAACAAAAGTGCAAAAGTCTCTTCCATTCTACCGTTATGAAATCTGGTTTCCTGTTTAGAAAAAATGTTATCTGGTGAGCTATATTAGATGTGAGCTGTGCGTATTAACTTATGAATTGTGTTGATATGTATAAATGGAACATCAAGTAGAAATGAAGAAGAGTATTCCATCTTTATGGTTCATGTCCCATCAGTGCCTGTTGGAGCTGCAGAATGAAGCAGTATTCATGTGGACTACAGAACTGGAGAACGTGGCCACGCTGTGTTTCAAAGCTTTGGAAGGGTCTAATTATGGTGTTCGGGTAGCAGTGGCCAAACTGCTGGGGACTGTCATGGCCACTGCTCTGATGCCCAAACAAGCGGCTGGTAGGGGAATTAGGATTTTTGTGTGGCTACGTTCAAGTTAAACAGACCAGCTCACCAATCTTTGTTCTTCACCATCTTATTCACAGTGATGCGTCAGAATGTGAAGCGGGCTACCCTGGAGGAGGTGCTGGAGCTAATGGCCACAGGATTTCTTCGTGGGGGATCTGGCTTCCTAAAAAGTGGTGGAGAGATGTTGAAGGGTGGTGGTTCTGTCAGCAGGGAGGTGCGAGTGGGTGTCACGCAGGTAAAACATAAACTCAGACATAATACAAACCCCAACCCGTCTTGTGTGACTCATCCAGCTCATGCATATTCCTGCTTCCTTCTCCACAGGCTTACGTTGTGTTTGTGACGACACTTGGTGGTCAGTGGCTTGAGCGCAACTTTGCTACATTCTTGTCCCACGTTTTGGACCTAGTTTCTCACCCACGGGCCACACAGACACACGTTGAGGCTGTGTACTCACGCCGTTGTGTCTCCTTCATGCTACGTGCCACCCTGGGGGGCTTACTTGGAGAAAAAGCACAAATTGCTGCCGGCAAAGAAATCTGCCAAGCCATCAGCAAACAAATGAGGGCTGTGGGTAAGGAGGATGGGGGGGAAATATCACGGTTCAGAGCTTTACAGAGTAAGTACTCATCCATCATAATATCATAATTCTGTTTATTTACTTTTCATAAATTTTTTTTTAAGTTCTTGCATGCATTGTGCTTGTAGTGTGTACAGAGATGGGCTTTCTTTTCTTGAGAGTGGCTTTCCCTGCTTTGGCTTTCTGTCTTCAAGTCTTTTGAATAACTTTTTCATTAGATATCTTTTTAAGCACAGCCAGCATCAAAACATCAGTAACATTCAGTATCATCTATCAACATCTCACCCTATAAATTACTCCTTGCATTACTGTGTAGCTGGCGTGTCTTCTTGCCAGTGAGCTCACAGTCTATTACTGCCTTATAACCCCTAAGGAGCAGATAGTACCATTTCCTGATTGTAGACATCTAGCTTACAACAGCAGGAAAAACTGCATGTGCCTCTAAATTTGGAGCCTCATAACCAAAGGTAGCCATTTTCCCTGCAGCAGCATGAAATCATATTTGCAAGTTTACCAATTTTTTTCTACTTTACATCATCACGTTAGTTTTTTTTTTATTTTTATCACATTTATTTAATTCAAACAGGATGATTCTTACTCTGATTTGCTTTGCAACCTTTAAATTTATGTAAACTATGTCAAAAGACCTTATTGTGATCTTCTTGATGTTACGACAGAATTTAAAAGGATTTTGAATGTTGGTGTCTGAGTTGATCCTGGGCTTTTTATTGTTCACTCTGTACTTTGCTGTAGCTTTCCATCCAGCTGGATCTGTGAGACTTCTTGAAATGAACATTTGTCAAATGTCTGTGGCTGAGTCTAACATGAAAAACTGGAACCGTTGTAGAGGTTGGACCTCCTGTTATGTGTCCCTCTCTATTCTACTGTTAATTTCCAGTTTATGAAACAAAATGACTGCCACAGTTCAAGAAGCAGCTTTAAATCTGTTCCTCGAGTAACATGATGGACCTTTGTGTGATCTGTTTTGACTGCTGTCTTTTTTGAGCTCAGAGGATAAATGAGCATCACATGCTCATTTGTGTTTCTGTTTTTTAAATTTTTTTTAAATTTTTTATCCTACATCTTTTAATGAAAGAAACCCTCAGAGCTCTTATTTGCGGCACATACAGGTAGACTGGTAAGAGATATTTGAACACTGACACAAGTTTTCCCAGAGAAAGTTTAATGTAAATTGGCAGATTTAAGGTTCAGAGTTCAATCTAAACACAGCCTTTACATTTGGATGCTGTTGCTATGAACTCAAAACATTTGTTCAAACAAGCTCTCATAGAAAGTGAAGCAGTCCATCCTTAGACTGCAAAAACAAACCCTCTACATCATTACATCATCAACCCCTTTCCGCTCTGTGTGTCACTGAGGTGATAGTATGGTCACATCACTAAGTGCAAACCTATGTCAACAACAGAAAGCCAACAACATTTTTGAAAAGCCAGAGCAGTTCAGAACAACCTTCATCGAAATCATGACATTAGTTCAACCTGAACGTGAATGATGGGGAGACAAGGGTATGAAAAAGACTTGGAACACCTCGTGATCTAAGGAGTACATCACAAGTATTGATGACATGGTACCGGAGTGGCTGAAAATAATTTCAAAGTGTAGAGAGATTTCTCGCAGCAAAGTTGAGGGGAGGTCTCTTTAAAATACAGATGGATAATGACCTAAAACAACATACTGTGAAAGCAACCCTGACTCAAGGGTTAAAGCAGTGGAATATGCAGTATGTGGGTCGGTCAACTGATCTCAACCCAACTAAGGTGCATTTCATTTGCTAAAGGCTGAACTGCAAGGAAGACACAAAAATAAACTACTAAAGACAGTTGCAGTGAAGGATTGGCAAAGCATCACAAATAAAGCAAACTAAATTTTTAGTGAATTCAGACAGTCATTAGCACCACTGCTATAATTCCTAAAACTTCTAATTTAAATGTGATGTTTTTCTTTAATATCAATTTAGAGGCTGCTTTAAGGCCAATTTAATTCTAAATTTATAAAAACCCAAAATTTTTTTTAAATATAGCTGAAAGATCAAAATTTGTGTTGTGTCCAATTATTTCCGTCTAATTGTATTAGAGTGTGCTGCATTGTAAAGCGACTCTATAACTGCAGGACTTGTGTGACAGCACTGCATGGCTTAATATGATTTAGTCTCCGCAGCTGTTGAATTATTATGTACTAGTGCCAAAGGATTTTAATTAAAAAAAAACAAACTTAAAATGCCTTTACAAAAAAGAAATTCTGTCCAATTTTAAATTGATTTGAACCATTTCATCCATCAGTGCTGCATACATTCTGTATCAATAAATACTGGATATTATGCTATAATATGTCTTAAATGTGCATCATAATGACTCAAACCTGAATAATTAAACTGATAAGTACTCGCTTGTTCCTTTTTCCCTGCCATGTTTTTCCAGAGGCAGTAGTGAATGACATCAGTGAGAACAAGGCGGGAGCTTTAGATGTTTCTGCCAGTCAACATGTGATGGTGTGTGCCCTAAAAGAGCTGGGGAGTTTAGTTCAGAGCTTGAGTGCTACAGCTTCACCACTCATCCAGGAGCCATCTATTGGTGAGAAATGCTGATTATAAAATGGAACTTCAGTTATTTAGCTTTAAATGTTGCTGATCAATACTGAATTAAATATAAAATTAGACAGCATATTTCTTATTCTGCGTCATATTCTGCGTTCCAGGACTTTTGGAAACTGTGACTTCAGTGCTGCTGCACCCAAGCATGGCAGCACGTTTGGCAGCTGCATGGTGCCTGCGCTGTGTCGCCGTGGCGCTGCCCTATCAGCTGTCTCCATTGCTGGACCGCTGTGCAGAGAGAATCAACAACCTGAAGAGCTCACCTGAGGCTGTGAGCGGTTACAGTTTTGCAATGGCAGCTCTGCTGGGGGGTGTACACCAGTGTCCACTGGGTATTCCTCACTCTAAGGGCAAGGTATATAGTATCATAAGCAATTTTGCACTTTTAACCTTCCTACTTAAGTCAGTCTTTATTGGCCTTCTGTCCTAGCCTCAGTGAGAAGATGTTTTAAAGAAGGAATTATCTGTTTGGTCTCTGTAGTTGGTGGTGAGTATAGCTGAAGATCTTCTGCGTACAGCTGCTCAGAACAGCCGGCTGTCCCTGCAGCGAACACAGGCTGGATGGCTGCTGCTGGGAGCCCTCATGACTTTAGGTAAGTCTTTTAGATGTGTGTGTTTTATATATTAACGATTCACTCTCTTTTTCTTTTATCAATGATGCCACCACTTATTTTTCATTTGTGCTCATAGGCTCTGCCCTTGTGCGCTACCACCTCCCCAAAATGCTGCTGCTATGGAGGAACGTGTTTCCTCGCTCTCAGAAGGAGCTGGAGGCAGAAAAGGCCAGAGGAGACTCTTTTACTTGGCAGGTCACCCTGGAGGGCCGAGCTGGGGCTCTATGCGGTAAAGAATCGCTCCTGCTTCCTGAATCTGCATCTGACATGTGATGTTCATATGCACAACACTGACAAACCCTGCTAATTTCTTCTGTAGCCATGCGAAGCTTTGTGGCTCACTGTCCTGAGCTTCTCACAGAAGATGTCATTCGCAGACTGATGACGCCCATTGAATGTGCAATGACCATGATGTCTCAGTGAGTTTCATACTTTCAAGTTTAAATTAAGTGTTTTGTCAGGTGTGGTGAATGTTTCTTGCATTTTTTTCCCTTGTTTTATAGTCATACTTTTGGCCTTTTCTTAGTGTCCCGGCGATCATTAAAGTCCATGGTGCTCACCTGAAGGCAAGTGCTGCAATGGTGAGGCTCAGGTTATACGACATCTTGGCTCTCTTGCCTCCTAAGACTTATGAAGGTAAGCCAGTCTGGGTTATTTTCACAGAAGTTAAAAATGATTTATATTACGTGTTTTTAAAAAAGGAAATTTACCTGTTTAGGAAGCTTTAATGCCCTCCTGAGGGAGCTGGTGGCAGAGTTTACTTTGACTGACAACTCGGCCAACACCACCACCTCTCTGCTGCGCTCCCTGTGTCACTATGATGACAGCGTGCTCATGGGCTCCTGGCTGCAAGAAACCGACCACAAGTCCATTGAGGATCAAGTAAGTTAGATTTATCTGTGATATGGAGAAGATGTTGATATTTTGGCTGTGATTGCCTTTTTGTTATAAAATATAATTGGGCAGACATAATCTATCTCCTACTAAATAATTAGGCACTATTGTCATCATATTTTTTGGCCTATACACAGTGTTTACAGTATTAGTGTAAATGTAATATTCTTCCTTTAACAGCTGCAGCCCAACAGTGCATCTGGCAGCGGAGCCCTGGAGCACGATCCCTCCTCCATCTACCTGCGTGTCCCTGTAGGCGAGGCCATCCCAGGGCCTCTGCCTTTGGGTGTGTCAGTCATTGATGCTTCAGTGGCGCTGTTTGGTGTGGTTTTCCCCCACGTTTCCTTTAAACACAGGTGAGCAATTCAGTTGTTGCTGTAAAAGTAAATTTAATAGTAAAAAATAAATTTACTTTTTTCCCAAGAAAAGCTTTCTCCTATGTTTCTTATGCATTTATATTCACTGCTGTGTTGCTACAGAGCTCTTTTTTCAATGCTTACTTTTAATATGTTCTCCTTGACTTTTGTGACTGTGTACAATTCAGGCTCCAGATGCTAGACCACTTTGCAGAATGCATAAAGCAGGCTAAAGGTGTTCGACAGCAGGCAGTCCAGCTCAACATCTTTACTGCAGTGCTTAGTGCCCTCAAGGTAACACAACAGACAGTGTGTCCTCATATGGCAAGAATAATGAAAAGCATACACATTATTAGAAATGTATTGCTAATGCATCTGTTTCTTCCTGAAGGGTTTGGCTGAGAATAAGAGCACTCTGGGTCCAGAGGAGGTACGTAAGTCAGCCCTAGCCCTAGTGATGGGGGCTTTGGACAATCCTAATCCCATTTTGCGCTGTGCTGCTGGAGAGGCTCTGGGCAGGATGGCTCAGGTGGTGGGAGAGGCCACCTTCATCGCCAGAATGGCACAAACCAGCTTTGACAAGTAATCATATCTATATTTGCGTTTAGTTTTTTTTCTTTGATTTATTAATGCATCACAATATTTATAAAGAAATTAATTTGTTACAACATTTTATTGTAATTCAGGGACATTTGTAGTAATATAATCAGTTTTTGACTTTAACCAAGTTACCTGTGTCTTCTCATTTTCACAGACTCAAGTCAGCTCGCGATGTAGTTTCAAGGACGGGCCATTCATTGGCTCTGGGCTGTCTGCATCGATATGTTGGTGGAATTGGCTCTGGCCAGCACTTAAAAACCAGTGTCAGCATCCTGTTGGCTCTGGCCCAGGATGGGTCCTCTCATGAGGTTCAGGTACAGTAAATCACTCAGCAGGAATGGATTATGAAATCTGATCATAGTTTTCTGTTATTTATGTCTTTATGTGTCTTTAAAATGAATGTTCCTTCTTTTTTTCCCAATCAGACATGGGCTCTACACTCTCTGGCTCTGATTGTGGATTCTAGTGGTCCTATGTACAGAGGCTACGTGGAACCCACGCTGTCCCTGGTGCTCACCCTGCTCCTCACTGTGCCACCTTCTCACACAGAGGTTCACCAGTGTTTGGGTCGCTGCCTCGGAGCTCTCATCACCACTGTGGGACCAGAATTACAAGGTACAGAGGCAGAAACCAAATTTCATATCATCTTGTGTAACTGTGACACAATAAAAACAGAAGAAGATATTTTGCCCCACGCTCTCTTACTGTATTATTTAATGTAAACTAGAGAAACATGAACACCTTAATGAAAGTACTGCGTAATAATTATGGCTGGAAATTAGGATAAACAACTAACCAAAAAAGTAAAATATGCCGTTTTGATGTTAAAAATAATTACAATAATTATAGGAATTGTGGGACAGCATTATCTACTTTCTTTCCAATAAAAATTGTAATTGTATACTATACTAAGGGAAATAAAAAGCCATTGGTCTGACTACATGAGACTTGAATGTCACTGACCCATGCTGGAGGGCATTTAGATTATCCTCTAATTGCTAAAACGGCTGTTTCTGTCTGTCTTTCTAATCAATGTCATTGGGTTTCTCAGGAAATGGAGTCACTATTTCCACTATCCGATCATCCTGCCTGGTTGGCTGTGCCATAATGCAGGACCACTCTGACTCTCTTGTCCAGGCAGCTGCCATCTCATGTTTGCAGCAGCTCCACATGTTTGCTCCCCGGCATGTCAACCTATCCAGTCTGGTGCCCTGTCTTTGTGTAAGAAATTATTTTAAAACTACTAGTGCAGCACTTAAATTTAGTTTTAATCTGAGCCTTGATTCCTTACTTTGATATCGGATTCCTTTAGGTTCACTTGTGCAGCTCTCACTTGTTGCTACGTCGTGCTGCTGTAGCCTGCCTGAGACAGCTTGCCCAAAGAGAGGCTGCAGAGGTCTGTGAGTATGCCATGAGCCTGGCAAAAAAGGCAGGAGATGGCAAAGATAACTCTACAATCAGTGAGTACAAATTATAAACTCCCAAAGAGCATTATGTTTGATTAATTAATCTCAGTGAGGTGCATTGTGTCTTACTGTGTTGGCTTGATGTGGGTCCAGACATGAACATCACAGAAACCGGTCTGGAGGGTGTTCTGTTCGGTATGCTGGATCGAGAGACAGACAGGAAGCTGTGTTCTGACATCCACGACACACTGGGTCACATGCTGTCTTCTCTTGCCGTGGAAAAACTTTCTCATTGGCTAAAACTCTGCAAGGATGTTCTTGCCGCAACTACTGGTAAACCAACAAAATGAAACAAAATGAATGTGAACCCTTGTTTTTAAATAATTGTATCATCAATGTGTCCATTTCTTATCTTTCAGATGTAGGGGGAGCTGTTGCATTCAAGGTGGAAAAAGACGAGGAAGACTCTGAGAAAAAAGACGAGATAGATGATGACACTATGTTCACAGGGCTGGGGGAAGATGACAAGTCCAAGCCCTCCGTGGCGCCGCGCTGGGTGACGCGTGTGTTTGCTGCGGACTGCTTGTCCCGTATCCTCCTGTTATGTGAAAATGCAGACAAAGCGCACTTCGACCTGGCAGTTGCTCGCTCTGCACAAGCCAAGAACCCCAAAGGTACCAATCACCATGCTGTCCACCTAAAGATTTGTGATTGTTTCATGCCTCCTGATCCTTTGTCCATCCAGTTAAATTCTAGGCCATCTTCTGACTTTGTTCATACTGAATATGATGTTGAAGCCTCCAGGCAGTTCTAGGGTCAACTCCTTTGAAAAAGCTGATCTTTGTACTTTTTGTGTAAAGATAGAACAAACAAAGCGATGCATAAGAAGTAGTAGTCTTTTTGTCCCCAGTAAGAAATGGCAGAGTCTGTTTTTGTATAAGCTTCTTTTAAAATAAGTAAGCATACTACAGGCTAAAAAGTTATCACAGTGTGACTTTGCAGCTCTAAAACGACCAAAGTTAAATTTAGGGACTGAGATTGAGTGGATAGCTTGTTAACATGTTGATGTGTCCAAAAAATTTCTTGACTATAACATTTAAGGTAAAACCCAGGTTAAATCTCGACCTTTATGTTTGGCTTTTTACAATCATTGCAGGCACACTGTTGTATCATCCTGTATATAACCCTGAAGACAAGGTGCTAAAAGCATGTACCTTTTGTAAGAGGCAGTCTCTGGATTCTCAAAACAGATATTAAACATTGACCAAGATGCGTACTTGGGTCATATTTCTTACAAAGTTTATAACTGAGTTTCCATTACTAACACAGTCGTTTATCCTGTCATCTCTGTCCATTTAGGAGATCTGTTGGTTCTTCATTTGTCTGACCTCATCCGTATGGCCTTCATGGCAGCCACAGACCACAGTAACCAGCTTAGGATGGCTGGTCTGCAGGCCCTGGAAGACATCATTAAAAAGTTTGCATCTGTACCAGAGCCTGAGTTCCCAGGACATGTTATCCTGGAGCAGTACCAGGCCAATGTGAGTTAAACACCTCATTTACCTACATTATGTCGTATAACCCCCAAATTAAAAAGCATAAAAGATGTAACACAAACAGAAAAGGTGAAATTTGTAAAAATGTATGCACTTATAGGTTGGAGCTGCACTCAGACCTGCATTTTCACCAGATACACCGTCTGATATAACAGCTAAGGCATGTCAGGTAAGACACTGCTGCTTATTTTAAAAATGTGTTTGTTTGGTTTAAACATACTTTTATATCTGTGTTTGAGATGTACAGTATAGAAATTCAAAGATATCATTTGCACATCCCATTTAGCAACATCCCTCATGTACAGAATCTTTTTAACCTGTCTTTATAGGACTATGACAGGGGAAGACAGAAGAAACGTCCTTGCATTACAGGGCATTTACAACTCTAAATGACAGATTGCTCTTGATCGCGAGACACTGATGGCAGATCTCCTTTAAACATTGCAGTCTCATAGATGTGTGCTCCATATTTACAGCCCTTTAATGACCGGCTTGTTTATTAATAATAGTAATTTGACATTTTATTCTTATAAATGGCATGGGTATCAATTTGAGTGCTCTGATATTGAATAAGTTGGCCCTTCATCTTTGGTAGTGATTAAAGTAGTTGATAAAAAAACAACAACTTAAGCCAGGGGTTAGTTCGATCATGCAGTACTTTTACCCCTTTGTGTCCACAGGTGTGTAGTACGTGGATTGGTAGTGGTGTGGTCAGTGACCTGAATGACCTGCGGCGAGTCCACAACCTGCTTGTGTCATCACTGGACAAAGTTCAGGCAGGGAAAAGCTCGTCCAGTCAGCTGTACAGTGAAAGTGCCACCACGATGGAAAAACTGGCTGTGCTGAAAGCCTGGGCTGAGGTGAGACTCAAGCTTAGTTTTCCCCTTTTGTAATACAGCATGTTGGTGTCCATAAGGAACCTGATCACACACAATGACTCTTGCTCAGGTGTATGTGGTGGCAATGAAGATAAAAAAAGAGGCAGAGTCCAAGCCCGCCAAACCAGTCAAAAGTGAGGATGAGGATGAAGATGAGGAGTACTTGGGTACTGATGTGCTTCCTCCTGACAGTCTCATCACCTTGGTGCAGTCAGAGCTGCCCTCGTTGAGCCGCCTCTGGCTGGCCATGCTGCGAGACTATGCACTGCTCACTCTGCCTGCTGAGTTCTCCAGTCAGCTGCCACCTGATGGTACGAGACTGGTTTTTGTCTGTTGGTTGCAACATATAATATGTGAAGGATTTATTATTAGGTAAACGTTTTATATTCTTCTTTGTTTTATCTGTGGTCCTGATTAAATCTCTTATGCCTGGACATAATGTATTTCTGTGTGAACATTTCAACATAACTTGATAAAGGCATTACTTTTAATTTATTGTAACCACTTTTTTTCTGTAACATTGAAATGATCCTCTTTAGGTAAAAAAAAAAATCTGTTAGTATATTAAAAGGGTTTTGTTTATAATTTCACAATGTTATAATTGTCCCCCTGGGATTATTTGTGGAAAAGGACCATATGTTTACCACTTGGTGACATAATAAAATCAAATCAAATCAAGTTTATTTGTATAGCCCTATATCACAACAAAGTTGTCTCAGAGGACTTTACAGAAAGA
>JBAMHW010000018.1:10324630-10375615 GCA_037177495.1 Rhadinocentrus ornatus
ACACTGCTGGGATAGGCTCCAGCTCACCCCGCGACCCCTAATGGGAACAAGCGGTACAGAAAATGGATGGATGGATATATTAGGAATAAAACAGTCCTCTGTACCATTTTGAATTGCATCTTCCTGTAAGTTGAACTTATTGGTTTGCTTTTATAGAAAACAACCAAGTATCAAATAATCCTTCACAGGGAAAGAGACAAAGAAATTGTGATGTTTAGAAACCAGATCTGGGCTTGTACATTCTTTGTATTGTGTTGAATATTTTTTAATCACATGAATTGTATCAAGCCGAATCGCATTGTATAAAGTCAAACCATTAATAAATCGCATTGCATCGTCGAATGGTGAATCATATCGCATTGTACCAGCAGGACGCTTCACTGCATCGTTACATGTCTTTGGAAACTTGGCTGGTGCCTGACACAAACCAAAACCTTTTTAGAAAAAACAAGGATATAGAACAGGATATTAAATTTAGTAATGGTCCCCAGCATCTCTGCCTTGCTTCTGTTGCATTGCCTTTTTTCTTCCTTTTAAAAAGCTCTGTTACTACCAGTGTAATGGCATGTGTGGAATGTACTTGGCTAGTTATCAAGTCACCCATCGTGGTGCTTGTTGGTTTGTGGTATTTGTGAGAGTAAACCTGGTGTTCAATGAAAGAAGGTTGTTTGTGCTGTAAACGTGGGATTTTTACAAAACCCTTGTTTCCGTCTTGAGGCGAGGGGCCGGCATGTGTGACCATGATGTTTGTGTGCAAGCCCTGAGTTTGTTAAAGTATCCACTGAATTTCTTTTACATAAGAAGTGAGCTCAGTCTTGCTGCAGAGACATATTGGGATTTTCTTGGTGTTCACTCTGTCGGAAATAAATGGGCTCATTGTGCTCTATTGATGTGTTTTGCGATGACGCAAAATGAGTCTGGATGAAAACATGTCTGGTATTCACAAATTTAATAAATTTTCTGTTTTCTCTGCATCATGCTGTATGTGTTACTAGAAGCTGCAATAAATCTCTTTTTTTATTTTATTTTATTTTTTTTTATTCCAGACTACAATTTGACCACATGTCCAAATAAAATGTACTATGGGCAGCTTTTGTATCACAATATAGAGATTGGTGGCTGGTGTTTGTTTTCCTATCTAGCATTAAGCTTATCTCTTCTGCCTCCTTTTCCTGTCGCTGAAAAGCCACACTCTCTAGATGGATGCCCCATTGTACATGTCTCAGCCTCAGACAGCACTAAGGAACCCTTATCCAGCAGTGTAATAATGCAGTCAGTGTGAGGCTGGGAATTAAATGCTTCCTGTGTCTCTTTATGGCCAACGTTGACTCACTGCATTCCTCCCAAGGTTAATGTTTGATAGAGAAGAGATGGGAAGCCAGAGATTCACAGAGCTGCACTCTTCTTTATCTCTTGCACGGCAGGATGCCAGGGTTCCTTGGCCAGTACTTCATGATGAAGGGGAAGTGAATGGTCACTCACTATCTCAGTCAAAACAGATGCACACTTTCATCTACAGTTAAAAAAACAAAAAAAAAAATGCTTGCACATGAGGTGATTAATTGCGTTCAACCTAAGTAACAAACTATCAATCAAGGCCAGATAAATATATTGGTGGCCGATTCTATCAATGTTATGGGCACAGATGTTGTGTTTGTTTGCTACTGTGGTACTTTTGATGTTATCACATAGTACAGCATAGTGGCTCTGACTTATTGGTTACAGCACATGACTGTAGCACATGTAGCAGAGTACACATCACAGCAAGGAGTGAAGTGCTGTGATCACGCTATGCTGCTAACTACTTTGTGAAACTGCCTCTGAGGTGATAAACAATGACCCTATGACATGATGTATTCACATAGTTGGGAGAAAGAAAGAAAGTGTCACCCCATGTATCCATGTTGAAATTTTTCACTCCCTAACATTTACTGTGTTGCAATTGTTTCACTCTTATTCCTGAAATTGTATCACTTTTTTGTAGTTTATTACTGTAACCTTAGAATTTTGTGATTTCCCATGTGTGCTGGTATTCCGCTAGACATCACTGGTAATTTCATAGAAAGTGCCTCTGCAATTAGCTTGATGAGGTTATTTGCAGACCTAGTTACTTTTGATGACATTTTAAATGCCCAAAGGCTGTACTCCCCATTGATATTTGGATTGGACCTTCTTTAGCTAGAGTGAGTTATTTTCAGAGCTGCAGACTCTGGTCCAATCCAAACACTGACAAATTTCCATGGAATATTTTCCTAATGCCTTATTTTTACCTTTACCCACCTTACAAAGAGGGTACAAAAAACTGCCTTATCAATTTTAATTTTAAATAGTTGTCACAGAAAAAACCTGTAGTAAAGCTTGTATGGTGAGAATAGAAATAATACATGCCATGATAATCAAAACTTTAATTAAAACTTATTTTCAAACGACATCCATTTAAAGAATAATTACAATGCATCAAATAAAAAATGGTGATGTTAAACTGCTGAAAAAAATGTCATGCTTGTGCTTTACTGAGCTAAAAACAGAACTTAATGCAAAGGTTGGATTGAAAAGTTGAGATATTTAATAGAATAGTAGCAGCACGTTTTTTGTTTGTTTTGTGAATTTTAGATGTGGTTATGATTTGTTTCTTATAATTTTAAACTGCTTCGTGAAGAAACATCTTTGTACAGAGGATAGTTGAGATGTGTTAATTTCAGAATGTGTGATGAGATGTATTAATTTTTAAAGCACAATAAAAAATAAACACGAATCCTGAAAAGTTAAATCCTAAAATAAGATTCCTTTGACCCGTCAACAATAACAACACATATAAAAGCACAGAAGTTTAACAAAATCATAAAGTCTGTCTTACCTTTGCAGTTATTCAGTGAATTGTGCACTGTTTAAATTTAATCACTCAAGTCCAGGTTATTTTCATAAAGATAAAAGATTTATTAGGATTGTGTGAGCCATCTTTTTACAGTATAGGATCTTTGGGTCTACATCCTTTTGATCGTATTTGCTGCGGTGCAGTTTTTTTTTTTCTTTAAGAATTTGATTTGTCAGTAAAGTTGTCAATCATCAACTGCCAAGCCAATCCTGCCGCCTCAAAAGAAACGCCACAGCCCCCTTATCATAATTAATGCTCCTAGCGCCCCCGGTTGTTATTACAACACCCCCGTTGAGAAGCAGATCTAAATGCACCTGCAGCCTCTTAGTGACATTGTATGTTATTTCCTTTTTTCCAGCTACTTTTTTCATTAATTAATTTATTTTATTTAGTTATTTATTTGTTTTTGTTATCACTCAGCAATAGTGGCTCCAGGATTTAGAAAGTCAGAAACATTCTGAGCATTTTTACTGCTGATGTAAATCCTAACTACATAAGTTTAGATCCAGCTGAGGATAAATTGATTAAGGTTGCATGAAGAATTGCAGACTCTCTACAAGTGATGGAAGGGTTGTGTTGATCCACTTTGCTAAAACATCTTTCCAGTCTCCTGGTATGTGACTGGTGCCAGCTAAACAATGTCCTGTTTGCACTGTCAAACTGAGCACCAGCACTCTAAATCCTAATTGCACTAGAACCTTCACGGTCCAAGTTGCTGTGTAGAGAATTTTGATGGTGGTAAGAGAGTTCCCATATTATTACAAGGCAGATCGCAGCACTGTCATGACTCATTCTTGCAGGCAGCAGCAGCGCTACTTGTTATCCATGTAAAATTGGGATCCAACCCACTCAAACTAGCACTATCCTCTGCATTTAGAGTGAAATGCAGGAAATCAAGTCAGCATTTATTCTTTTAAAGTGGTTAAACTGTTATTATAGCAGTAAAAACATTAGACATTAGATTTAAGGAAGTTTGGCTCACAATCCTGGTTTCAAACATCTCAGTTATTGTTTGACATTCTCGGCCATAGACCAAATTTTCCAAATATATATATATACATATATATATATATATATATATATATATATACACACACACTAGCTTGAGTTAAAATTACTTAAATAAGATTTAAGTAATTAAATAAGTTTAGTTTTGGGGGGTTTTATCCTTTTCCTATGTGTGCATATATACGTATCGAATATAGATATCATGGATGTTTGTAAAACAAAGCAAAACTGACAGGCAGCAGAAATTATTTAATTGTTAACTTAGGCAGACAAAATAGTTATACAATATCTGATTTTGCTTTTATAGTTTTTCATATGTTCTGCTCTATTTGATTGTTCTGTGGCTGCTTATGTAAGGTGTGCTGCACTGGGAACTGGCCTCTTTCTTGATGAGTCTGTGTCTGTATGCATGTGTGTCCATGCACAAATGTATACGTGTGTGTGATACCCAGCTATGTAATGTAACGCTGACTCAGACTGAGTTCATCAACAGCTGCTGCCCGTTTGTGAGGATAGACAGTGGTGTATGGAAGGACAGGGACGGCTGGTGTATGGGGGAGTTAGGAGGTTAGATTGAAATAGAACAGTACATAGTTGGATTTTTTTTCCCATAATGCCACACATATTGATTTAACATCATCCTATTTCAGTCTTGAAAGAAGCGGTTGTTTTCAGATGTTGCTTGACGGAGGTAGGCTTTGTAGTCAGGTCTTTGTTGGTTGCTTACTGCCATCTAAGATGCCAGATCTCCGGAAACAGTGTTTCTATTTATAAAAGATAACATTTGAAAAATCTGACCTGACAATTCTTTTTTTGTGTTTTTAGGCCCAAATTGCCTTCCTGCAGGGGGAGAGGAAAGGACAGGAGAATTTAAAGAAAGACCTTGTCAGGAGGATCAAAATGCTGGAGTACGCGCTGAAGCAAGAGAGGTAAGTGCCTACTGCCCACTGATGCTTCAGCCCACCCACAATATACAAGTACCTCAGCTACTCTGCTGGAACTACAGTGTTCATATATTAATAAAAATATGTCACTGCCTCCAAGAAATCTAGAAATAAATACCATAACTGTATTAGTTTCTTATAGTCAACGAAACGTCACCTTCATATTCATTGAGCTTGATTGCTACAGACTCCAACTCTTCACATATTTACGACACAAATTTAAATATAATAGTGAGCATTTAAATGTTCAGTGTCATCCTGCCTATTGCACACCAGTCTGGTGTCTCAGCTGGTGTCAGCTGAAATAGACTGCCAAAGAGATTCCCTCGAGTCCAGCTGGTGTGATATATCTGGACAAGAGTGTATGTTGGCATGAAGGCTGTGTTTACTTTATGAGGATGATGGAAAAGGAATCCCGTCTCAACCCAAGACTTGGTCATTGTCCCTGCTATCTTTTAGGAGAATTCCATTATTCTCACTTTCAGCATGCTGTGACCATCATACTAAAGGTCCCTGCGATAAACCAGTGTTAACATTTTGCATCTCTCTTCTTCTTTAAAACGCGGCTGCACCTTGGAGAAAAGATTAAGCATGTTGGTAATTCTGTTATGTCTGTATTAATCTTAACCACATCATTTATACAGAGTGAAAGAAAGCATTAGTTCTTACCAATGTAGAGAGTCTTTTTTTATATGTATAGGTTTGATTTAATGGTGTCTTTGAGTAGCCAGGGAAACCTCTTACTGACGTAAATAACTTCTCTGTGGTTAAACCGAGCAATGTGATTGTATGACACAACCCTGAGCTGGTAACATGTGAAATCCTATAAATGCAAAGTATTGCTGTGGTAAGCACAGTCAGTTAGGAAAGGTTTAACTTAACAACATTGTAACTGACATGGATATTAAGTAAAACAACTGTCTTCAAGTAGCTTTGTCTTTAGCCTTTTATATACTGATATAAAAACTTGCTAACACCCCATTCTCAGATGCATTAAGACTTGCAGAAGATGACTCTGCAGTACACTCATATTTTAATCTGTTCCATCTTAACTCAGCAACAGTGGGAACTCAACATCCAGGTGGGCATTCTAATTTTTACTGATGAGGCTGTGGTTGCGGCAAAAAAAATGGACGCAACTTAGATTTTCTTTACAGATACATCTATGGACTAGCAACAGACGAGGCAAAATGAGACAGTTAGTCTTTAACATAGTCACGACAACTGGAAGTTTATTCTCTGTCATCAGCAGTCCAGTCAAAGTTATAAATTGATTATCTCAGTGAGTCATGATTATCAGAAAAGCAGCATTGCCTATTCTCTGACAGGTATAGGTACAGTCAACAGTAAGTTTTAGCCTAAGCGCACTGATGAATTTTCCACTACTACAAGCAGTGGAAAATACTTTGTCTTGTTTGAACCCACAGTTTTAAAAAGCCATTTAAACATGCCTCTTTTAATGTAAAACAGTATTTGGGAGGTCTTGGATCAGGGTGATTAGACTAATGAAAGTGTTAACACAAGTGAGTCCGATAAGGGCGCATCAACACCAGCCTTCTTGATTCGAATCCTAGTCCGTATGCTTGGAAGGTCTACTTTTTTGGTGGTATTGTGAATGCACAAACGAACTCTGATTCAGATCAAAGAAGTGGAATCTGTTTGCCTACAAACCCAGGTCTCGGTCCGCTTCAAGTGGACCAAGTACAGAAAGCGGACTACAAATTATTGATATTTGTTATTTAAAACATCCAAATCGCTTGAGTAGTGCAGCGTGAACGCAGTTGCAGTCCGGAAGAATGTTGCACCTCCAAACTAAACAGAGTCCCCAATCGGACCGAGTTTTGCGGAATATCCTAGTGTGAATGCACCCTTAGTTTCAAAATGGCTTTCGGCTTTGTTGTGTCCCTACTCAGCTCACTTACATTATTTTTGCCTACCTGTGCTCTGTGAGGAACATCATCATCGGTTTGTTTAGGGTTGAATCCTCATCTATGTTTATTTATTTTGTTCCAGTAAGATCACTATGGACCCCGCTGAGGAGCAACACTTAACCCAGAATTGCTACCACTTTTCTTGGTTGCTAGGCAACAGGTCATGTCTCCAAGGGTATCTCAAAGCAATAGCAGAAACGGCTCTCTGAATGTGGGATGTACCCAGATTAAATGGATTTGATTTTGATGGGGGTTGCTTTCTCTGCATCATCAGAGTGTAGTGCAGTGGGGGCTGTGTGAGCTGTGGAAGGTGTGAGAGCTTTTCTTGGATTGTCTCTTCACCTCCATCGTGAATGTCTGAGAAGACATAGCAGAAAAACGGATAAAATGCCTTCAGTGCCGTTTTATTCTACATTTTGTTTCATTTAGTATTAGCTTCTCAACCACTTCCAATACACATTCAGAAATGTCTCAGTTGTATTAGTGTAAATCTGTTGTCTGAATCTATAATTCTGAATAAAGTGAATAAATATGTTCTTTTTCATGTCTTTCAGAGTTTGGTGATTTACTACAGCTTAAATGATCACTAAGTTAATAAGCCAGTCAACAGACAATTGACCGTTTAGGCTCCTGTTTGTGGCAGAAATAGTTGTCTAAATTCTCTGATGAAAGTATGTGCTGTTTTTCTTATGAGCCCTAAAATGTAAGCAGAACATCAGAGGTAATAGCAGTTCACCTAAAATCATTTTCACAAAATTTTCAGTCTCAGTTCTGAAACTTGTTGGTCGCATATAGCTTTTTTAACTTAAAAAAAAGTCTGTAAGAATTTCATTTTCAGAAATATGGGCAGCTTCTCTGGGCTTTGATCAGGTCTGGTTGCTTACTTGTCTGTCCCCTCTTTTTTTCTTCCAGAGCAAAGTACCACAAGTTAAAATATGGGACTGAGTTAAATCAAGGTGACATGAAGCCTCCAAGCTATGACTCTGGTAAGTGTACGAAGACTCAAACAGCTTCTTCACCTCCAGCTGAGCACGCAAGTGACAGGACTGTTGCGCATTGAAGAATGCACACATGTTCAATCTTGTTTGTCTCCATACATTTCTTCACAGTGTTTTTACCCAAGTTGTCAAAGAACCATAATAGTTGCAGATACACACAACAGATTCTTTATAAAAAATTCTGAGTCACAAGCCCGACAACTTATAAAAGCTTTGTTTGTCTAAGTTAATCTCACATTTGGTTTGCTTGCTTCTTTTGGCATGCAGCCACTTACATGGGTCTTGTTTTTGTCTCCTACGTTTGAGTATGTTGTACGCTACAAAAAACAGTAAAGATTAATATGGTTTTTTTTGCTGCTCCAAATGCTAAAATAAAATCCTTATAAGTACATTGGAAAGCTAGGACCTGAAAATCTGTTAATAGAAAATATCCCCCCATGACAGCTGTTCAGTGGTCTGTGGAATATTCAGCATAGTTGGAACATTGGGGAAACAATGTGATGCAAGTTGAAACAGTGGATCTAATGATTGGGTTTAACTGAAGGATGCTGAAGGATGAACAACTGTATTTCTTATATTTATTTATTTATTTTACAATGAATCACAACTCTTTGAACTGAGGATACTTAAGAATTTGTAGTTATTAATGTATACTTTCACATTTCTTTCATCTGTGCAATCAAATTCACTTTTGAAAATATGTAAACAAATATGCCCATAAAAGGCTGTAGGTGTTATGAAGAAAAAAAAAAGGAAAATATGTCTTCAGTTTTTTCAGATGCTTGTATCTTTGCAAGCCAACATGGATGAGATGTCCATCAGAGCCTTAAACTATAGAAATTTCAGCATGTACCACTTGTACCTGCTGACATTGGTGTTGTGGTAATATGTTGTCAACTGTGTGAGGTCTTAATTACAATGCTTCAAACCTATAAAACCTTTCTAAATCATATCTGTAGCATAACATTTTTGCTCTTACTCAACTTTACTGCTCCTCAGTCAATGTTCGTGCGTCGCTGTTACATCAGCACAACACCTATTTCTTGTTGTGCTGTTGTTAAAATGGCCTCTCATGTTTAAGTCCTCAGAAATTGTTAAGTCACTTTTCAGTATTTCCTCTACTTTCTCCTCATCTCTATTCCTGAGGACTGTTCAAAAGCACAGAGCCCTTGAAGTGTTGATGAATTGGTGAGGAGTGAAGGGGGGAGAGGTGTTGGGTGAAAGTGGTGGAGGAGCAGGGGAAAAAAAAGTGGGGGGTGTTGCTGGTGTGGCGGTACACCTGCCTGCTTATCACCCCTCTGAATTAGGTATGACCCACTTTTAAAGGCATCCTCATCTCTGCGTTGCCAAATTAACCCGCTCATCCCATCTAAATCTTATTAACACGTCTCTTTGTTCTGTGCTGAATTCCCAGCTGACTCGCTTCAGATTGCTGATGTGAAATATCAAATTCAGCTCTGAATTTCAGCATTTGTTTGTTTGACGGAGACAGCTAAAGAGTATGTAGTGTTCTGGCACAGGTGGGACAGATATTAGCTATTTGTAGGTGACAGTAAACATAATTAGATATCCAGTGTGTTGTTTTACGCATCAGGCTGTTGCTCAATAAACTATTTTTGCTGTTGTGTTTTCGTTGGTTGTAATTCACAGCTGCTTTTAGTAGGTAAACAAACAATGTGTCTAGTTTCTAGGATGCTGTGATGCAGGAATGTTCTGGTTGTGTTTACACAGTGGAAATAATGTCAGAGTGTGTGCTGTTTGTGTAGCCCAAATTTGTGTGCCTTTCTCTTCTCCTCCAGATGAGGCAAATGAAAATGAGTCTTCAGGATCACTCAACAATCAGCTGTCCTGGAAACAAGGCCGGCAGCTCCTCAGACAGTGAGTGCACATGCTTTTATCCCCCCGCTCAGAAAACTGTCTTCAACCCAGAAACCCTCTAAGTCTGCTGACATTAATTGAATTGAAGTACTGTGCTGTTGACCGTCCTCTAGTTATAGTTATCTGAAACTCCATTGTCATTTGTAAAATGTTTTGACATAGACTCCAGGGCTAGCGAAGATGTAGAGCAAAACATTTATGGTGAAGAGCACCCTCACATGGATGGTGGCAGTCATTACCTGCTCTGTGTTTTCCTTCTTGCCTCTTTGTCTCTTTTTTCTTTGCATTTATCCTTTCACTCCCCTCTGGCCCAGCTGATGAAGCAGCGGTGTCAAGGGAAGGATCAGTAATGTGCCACTACACCCCTCCCTCTCAGTTAACTGCTCACTAAAATTGCCGAAGCTTCTGCTCCACCCCTACTGGGTGTAATATGTGACTATAGCTCATCTTGCCACAACAGAGCTGATGGATATACAGCTAATAGCTGCAGCAAGTACTCAATGAAATATATGAAATTTCAGACCATAAACGTTCTGCAATAATTCATTCGTCTTTCCAGAACTATGTAACTACTGAGAGATGTAGGTGATGATACATGTGGTTTTATATGACAAGATTTTGATATAGTTTGAAACTAAACATAACAGAAAAGCTATTGTTTATTATATATTATAAAACAACACACAGGATATTATATTTCATTTCAGAAAGCACTTCCTCAAAGCTTGGAAGACAAGTCAAACTATTACCCAGTGAACGATAGTGCTATAGTCATTTCCACATGCCTATAGCACATGACAATGAGTAGCATTCACTTTGATATGCCAAATGCTTGGTTTATCAGGTAGAGAATAAACTGTTCATTTAAATTTTATGTTCATTTAACCAGTAATGTGAAAAAAAAAAGAACAGGAAGAGGTTGGTCAGTATTGTGGCGTAAATGGAAGGAGGTTTGTTTTAGTCTATGTTAAGATGGATTCTGTTATGTGTAGATATGCACATGAGTGAACTGTCACTGTGGTAAATGGAACCACAGGCTGCAAAATAGTAGCTAGCAAATGCCAGATTTGTTATCTACATTCAAACAAATTTATCTTGTTGCAGGTATCTGCAGGAGGTGGGCTACACAGACACCATCTTAGATGTGAAGTCCCAAAGAGTCCGAGCTTTGCTTGGGCTTGCAGGGGATGGAGGCGGGAAGACTGGTGAACGGATGAGTACTGAGCCTTTGGTCAATGGGACTGACTCAACAACAAAGGGCATGGGCACCAGGGGGTGGGCATAGTCCACTATTTTTTATGTTAGACCACTGCATACTGAAGTCCTACTTTTTAAACAGCTAAAACAGTTGTATGTTGGTAAAACTGTCTGTTGATGCTTTCATTATTGACATCTTTGCTTCCACTCTACAGGAAAGCTGAGCTCTCTGACACTAGTGCTGTACTGGAGGCCTTCAAATTCATTGAGAATGCGGCAGCTGAATTCAGCGATGAAGATGAGGAGGAGGATAGTGAGGGGAAAGACAGAACCCATGTAGAATCCAGGACGGTAAGAAAATAATCTTCCCTGAATCCCTGGACTCATACAGTTGTTTCCAAGTTGTCGTATGACCAAATAAATTGGCCCTTAATACTCCCCCTAGATCATGAGGAAGAAGCCTTCATCATCATCATCATCATCATTGCCAGCCAGTATGGACACCAGTGAGGATCCTGACACAGAGGAGGCACTTAAGGGATTTGACTTCTTGTCCAGCCCTGATGAGATGGACACCTCGTCAGAGTCCAGAGGCACTGGGGATGGGACAGACTGGGGTGAGTCATGCATGTACATGAGCAGAATTGGACACGGATGCATCAAAGTATGATTTAGACTTCACATGTTACAGTACCAACAGTGTTTATTTTCTTTTTCTTGATGATGAGCTGAGAAAAGATCACCAGTTACTTAACTGTGTAATCTTCAACTTTTTTTAAAGTTTTTTACCTGACAGTTTGGTGACTTTTCATGGAGTATTTGTCATTCATATATCATGCTGTGATCATTAGTATTGATGTTGAGAGTGTCTCTGTTTAACTCGTACTTTGTGATCTCTTTCGCTGTGTTCCCATAGCCAGCCCGTGACCACACTGTCTCCCACTTGTGTGTCATCAGACCAACATGATTCGCTTTGAGTCGCACTGATTTTAAGACTGAATCCAGAAAAAAATGCTGTGGTGCTTTCTTTGAATTTGAGCTCAGATTTGTGTATTTACGTCATGTGCATAAATTAGTTTGATCATTTTGAAATTATAGTTGTCAAAATCAAAGAATTCACTATCAATTTCTCTCCCACCACTCTCATTTGTGATTAAAAGAAATCCTAAAGATATTCAGAAGAGGCCCGCGAGTGCTGCTCCTAATTGTTTAACATCACTGAAGGGTTGTGTCCTAATTAAATATGTTATACTTATCTTAAACCGCACAAACCTACTACTCTTCTAGAGGTTTGAGAAACCTCCAGGGTAATTTGAATATGAGAGGTGTGTGCACCTTACCCACTCTGCCAGGCCACTCATTTCTCGACCAGGGCAGTTTCTCAACAGCCTCTCGGTCTGGTTTTGTTCCCCTTGTGTAGAGAAGGACGAGCAAGGTCCCATTTCTGAGGCCTGGGACGTGGACCCGGGCCTGATAACCAAACTCAAGGAGCAGTACAGAAAGGAGCGCAAGGGGAAAAAGGGGGTGAAGAGTAAGTCATGTTAGGCATCGCTGCCTCCCTCCCTCTCTTCTCTTTGAAGAGCCTTTCTTTCCTGAGTTCAGCCAAAAAGCCGCAAATCGAAAACAGAACATCTTCATTGTTTTTTCATATCCTCCTCTAGCTGCTCCTTGTTATGCCTCTCTCTGCCCTCTTTACATTTCTTACTGAAGTCTCTTCAGTCTTCCAGTGAGTGCTTGCGCAAACAGAATCTGTCATGATTTCCTTTTCCAAATTGAAATGTTTTATGCATGTTTGTCTGTCCCATTTAAGTGTTATAATTTTCTGTATTCTCATGTTCACATCATCATCTTACACTGTTTAATATCAGATATTGATGTGACTGAGCTGTGATGAGAAGTCCATCTGTGCCCCGTCTGGGATAGCAATTGTGTCTGTAATCATCTGTTTCTGTGTCCTAGTCATAGTAACATAATGATCACCATCTTTATCCTCATCTATCAGCCATGTTGATGGTACATTAACAAAAAATTTACTCCTGATACATATTGATGAATAAAAATAAGCTTTTTCACTTTCTCAGAGAAGTGACTCAGCTGAATACTACCACTCAGGATAACAGATCACTTTCACCTCATTTAGCAACTGAGAGCTTTCGCATTTTACATTTGAAACCCAAGCTCTGCTTTCTCCTGTCGTGATAATCGGAGATTAATAACTCACTTCGTCTTGCTTTCCTCTTCACCTTACTGCAACAACACTTTGCTGTCTCCTGCTCTGGTTTAGCGGAAATTTGTCTTCGCTTTTAGCTGGTGCTTTATCCCTTTGGCCAGTGTGGAAGGAGATCATAAGAAGAGATTTTAAAGGATTCATATCTGTTTCTGGCAGATTTAGGTCAATAGATAAAAATTATTCACGTGTCTAATATAGAAAATAACATGGCGGCTAGCCTTCCTCTGATCAGAAGGGGAGCCATGTGTATATATAAGGCTTTCTAATTTGCATCTTGCTGGTAAAATCTCTTTCATCATTAAATTATGGTTGTGGATTTTAAAGGTTTTGAACAGAACCACCAACTTTTAAGTTATATAACTTAATATCTTTCCAAGGGTCAGTATACTTTCTGAATAGCTAAAATCTTAACCGTCAGTATGCTGAACTTGGCTGATAGATTACTGGCCATTACTTCATACTGTTCTTATATAACTTTCTGTTAGAGGCCCCCTGCATTTCTTCAGCCAGGATTAATGTTTGGCTAAGACGCTCTAACATGTCTAGATATCATTTCAGCCTGGTTGCCACAAAAAAAAAATTCCAGTCTTTAATGACTCTTTCCACACTGCCCACGATTTTTAACACACCGTTGTGTTGAAAAGTGTTTCTTTTCATTTAAAAGAACCCTGCTGGTGGCATTTATTTTCTCTTTCACATTGTGTATTTATTGATTTCTTTTCTTCCTTTTCAGTGCTGCTTTCTTTCCATCTACATTTACATTCTGTCTTCCAGCCTGTGCACATTTTTTGCAGATCGAAATATTCTTTTTTTTTTTTTTTTTACCCCTCTTTTCTTCATCATTGTTTGTCTGTTTTAACTGTTAACTGGATTTGTTAACAGGGCCCAACCGGTCCAAGCTGCAGGACATGTTGGCTAACCTGAGAGATGCGGAGGACTTGTCTCATATGCAGCCTCCATCCACCCCCCAGTCCCGACCCAACGTGGCCCGCTCCAATGAACATGAGGGAAACCGAACAGATGAAGGTGCTTTTCACTGGATTGTAAACCCTTTCCCTCTTTACCTTTGTTGACTTGTTTTATTATTATTTTTTTCTTTCCGCAGTTGAGGCGCTAACTTTCCCACCATCCCCAGGGAAAGCATTCATTATGGGCACAGATGAGGCCATGGAGAGCGAGCTGGGCTTGGGGGAGCTGGCTGGACTCACTGTGGCCAACGAGGCTGACAGTCTGGCATATGATGTGAGTGGGGAGAGGTAGCACACATCCACAAAGCCATGGGAAGCTATTTTCGTTGAAGGTGTCATCAGAACCTTATGGAAGTTATCCATCACACTTTCCTCCACACAAAACAAAACAAAACAAAAAATTTTTTTAAATCACATGCTGAAAACTTGCCGTTTGCTTTTCAAACAGATTTTTTACAGGCTGTTAGGGAGGCTGCTTTTATTATATCATGATTTTTTTTATTTTTACATTAAGTCACATGGTTGTAAAATCACATTGGAGTATGGTTTTAATTTGTAAAAATTTTAAATAAAATGAAAGGCTTGGAAAAGTTCTTTAGTTACATCACCTTTTAGGTTTCACCTTACTTTTGTTTCACGATTTAACTGATTAATCTATAAAACTGACTTTAATTGGAACTTAAGTTTTGATGCTTTCTTGTCAGATTGGCAACAATAAAGATGCCATGAGAAAAACATGGAACCCAAAATTCACTCTGCGGAGTCATTTTGATGGGATTCGCGCTCTGACCTTCCATCCTGTGGAGCCCGTCCTCATCACAGCTTCAGAGGACCACACACTCAAGATGTGGAACCTGCAGAAGACCGCTCCTGCCAAAAAGTTAGAAAATTTCTTTTTTTTTTCTCTAACCAAAATGGACTATTTTAGATTTTTTTTGTTCTAAATGATCTATTCATTTTCCCCTGTATGTTGCTCCCTCATTGACTCGGTTTGAGACATTAACACTCAGATCTCAATATGTCTTTTTTTCCTCGGGTATTCTTTAAAGAGAAAATCTCATGTTATTACAGCACCATTTAGCCAGTAGCTTATCTTTACCGCATCACTGTCACATGAATCAGGAGTAAGAAACTGTCCCCATGTGACAAAGAAGTGATGTCACTCTGACTTGGAAGACTCATTAATTCTTATCGAAACTCTGCAGCCCACGCCCCGTCTGGGCCAACGTCAATTTTTGGATACAGGAGTGATTTTGTAGTCAAGTCTTTTGTGAATAAGATGATAGAGCAAGTTGTTGTAGTATGAACAAGTGATTGCTCATTGTTACATCAGCAGCTGTACATGCGCTTACATGTAGTTTAACAGCAATAATTTGCAATCAAGCCATTGACAGTTAGAAAGGTGGGACTGCTTTGTGTTTTCTTTTCCTTTTTTTTTTTGTAATGAATAAACACTCTTGTCTGCAGGAGCGCATCATTAGATGTGGAGCCCATCTACACTTTCAGGGGACACAGGTAAAAATACTAAACATGAATCAAAACTATTTGTCAGTTTTGTGTTGATTTAACAAAACATTTGATATTTCATTATTGCTTAAATCATAGGGGGGCTGTACTGAGTGTGGTGATGAGCAGTACAGGGGAGCAGTGTTTCAGCGGAGGAGTTGATGGGAGTATCCAGTGCTGGAACACTCCCAACCCCAACATTGACCCATACGACTCCTATGGTAATTAAAGTGTCTGTTCTTTTGGGTTTTTTTAAATTAAAATTTTCAGATCAGATCATGTTATTTGACTCTGGTTATCCTTTGACAGACCCTTCAGTGCTGCGGGGAGCGCTGAGTGGACACACTGACTCAGTTTGGGGTTTGGTGTACAGCAGTGTCCACCAGCGCCTCCTCTCCTGCTCTGCAGACGGGACCGTGAGACTGTGGGACGCCAACACCACCTCCCCCGCCCTAGCTGTGTTCAACGAAAACAAAAGTGCTAACTTGATTCATGTATCTCTTCTTTTCTCAATTCTCTTTAAATGAAATAGCTAAAACATTTTTTCTTTACAACAGAGCTAGGAATTCCTTCCTCAGTAGACCTTGTGTGTAGTGAACCAGCTCATCTGGTAACGTCCTTCACAAATGGGCAGATTGGCCTCTTCAACATGGAGACCAGCCAGCTGGTCCTCAGTCTGGAATCCACTTTGGAGCCCGGTAAGTTTGGTGTTGTGGGTACAATATCAGTGGCTCTGTAGGACCAGATGTTATTAACAACAATGGATTTAACTGTTTTAGTAAAGTATTTTGTTTTACCCCTAAAAAACTTTTTAAAACTTGTTTAGGGTAATAATATCTTTGTGTAGACAGCCTGTTGAATTCAGTCAATGTTGTAAAATGGAGACTCATGAAGAAGGTGTCTGGTGAAAGCTCTTTACTTGCATCTAGTGGTGGCAAAAGGAACAACCTTTAGGACGGTGAAAAAAATAACCTGAAAAACACAGTTTCCTTTGGTACCTTTTTGGTTACCAGGCTTACAGTAATATACTGAATTCATGGTAATATTGGTCATATTGACTTTTTAATTTACATAACCCCCACAAACAAGATATAAAATCAAAGTCCATTTAAATTAATATAGTCTGATGCCACACTAGGCAACCTGTTTAGTCTGTAAAGCTATGCTAATGTGTGTATTTCTCCTTACTCATGGTGCAACCGCAACCCCACTTTCCCCCTGTGTTTATTCAGGACAGATCAGTTTCAGACATGCTTACAACTCCTCGTCATTGTTAGGATTAGTTACAAACTGTGGTAACTTCAGGAATGTGTGACTTCTTGGTTTTCTCTTCACCCCTCTGCAGAGCAGCTGTAGCTGTGAGCTGCACATGCAATGTGACTTACATTTTACATGTATACACAGCCCAAAGTAACATGGCACATAAACTTCTAATCTGAAGTACTGTAATTGAATTCTTTATAATTTCCACTGTTGTGTAAATTTAAATAACTACACCTGTGATCTCTTGTTTCTCTGCCTCTTAGAACAACAGGGAACGTGTCACCAAGCCCAACTTCATGATAAATTATGTCATAAAAATTTACAATTGTACAAAAAAAAAAAAAAAAAACTGCCTCTCTATGAAATTAGGGGGGAAATTAAGTGGTGAATCTGTTTGCTCGTCTTTGTTAGCACAGTTTGTCACTTCAGTTAAGTTTCAATCTCCCTGTTGTTTTGCCAACTCTAATGTGCTCAATTATTTTTAACCAGGCACTCCCTGCCAGATCAACAAGGTCCTCAGCCACCCCACACTCCCCATCACCATCACTGCACAGGAGGACAGACATATCAAGTTCTTTGACAACAACAGCGGGAAGCTCATTCACTCCATGGTGGCCCACCTGCATGCTGTCACCAGCTTAGCTGTAGACCCAAATGGACTTTATCTCATGTCAGGCAGTGAGTACCTGTCAAATAGTTTCTTCTTGTTTTGTCTTAGTTTGATGGACTGGTTTCCCTCACTGGGATCAAGCTGTTACAACATCTATTTATAGACTAAATTTAGTCCAGTGTCCAACACTAAATCCTTGTTAAATTTCAGATTATATTATTCTCCAAACACTGTTGATATCATTGCTAGGGGTGAAACTGTAACTCGTTATTTACGATTAAATAAATACACAAAATTAAGGCGTTAAGAAAATGAACGCATTTAATCGCAGTTTGAATTCTGAACAACGTGGAAAGTTTGTCAATCCACGAGTTCCTGGTACACCGAATACACTGGTGCACACATCAGCGCTCGGCTAATAACTTCAGACCCCTCTGGCAACTCTATTTTAAATAAGCGACTAGTGACAAATCTAATTACGTTTTCTGGTAGACTTTTGGAGACTGACGTGAAAACACATTTAGTTTACTTCTTCTCGATGAGATGCGGAGGCTGCCGAAGGCCTCTTCCCCGTCGATTAGCGCTCCCAGCTGCAGTCAAAGCAAGAGACGTTCACCTCTGCTCTGTGACCAGGCTGAAAATGGAACTCACAAAGTTGCCACTTGCTGATCCCACTCTGGCTTACCGTCAGATATTATTCTTTATTAATGAAGAATGTGGACAAAGACATTGTAAGAGTTAAAAGGACTGTACCATGGAGAAGCAGCCTTATTTAAAGATTCATTCCAGTGTAAATAGATTTCTTTTGGTGATTTTACTCTTTTTGAATATCTTAGTTTTGTTTTAAGGGGCGTTTCAAAAATCCTATTTTTAATCCTTACAGAAGTCCAGGACACTGTGCAAATTATATTGATGAATTTTCTGAATTATTGCTGGTTATCTCTACTGATTTTAACCATTTTATCTTAACTGGGGATTTTAACCTTTATATAGATAACATGGCGGATGGTAATGGTCAAGGAATTTTCTTCCATATAGATCACAGAATCCTGTTGCACAGGCTGGAAAACTGGGTTGGACTTTCTGGAGCGGTCCTTAACTGGTTTCGGTCCTATTTAGAAGGCCAGAGTTATTTTGTTACAATCGGCAGCTATGAATCCGAGCAAGTAGTAGAAAATCGAGATCTCAATTTCAATAAAAATACTCATGTTTGTCATTTTTCCAATAATCGAGCAGCCCTACCCCCAGGGGTCAGTCCTCTTCTTTTCAACTTGTATATGCCCCCCCAATTTGGGTCAAATATTACAGACCTTCCGCATTAATTATCAAAGTTATGCAGATGATAAACAACTCTATGTGCCTTTGTCACCAGACGACTGCAGCCCAATAGACTTATTGTGTCAGTGTCTGGAGCAAATGAACACCTGGATGTTGGAGAATTTTCTACAATTAAATGAAGACAAAACTGAGATCATCTGTTTGATAGCAAAGAGAAGAGGGTCAGTATTGGTAAACACCTGGAGACTCGGGCTCTTAAAATCACCGACCAAGTTCGTAACCTTGGACTTTGAATTGTTCTGTACATGAAATGTGCTATACAAATAAACTGCCTTGCCTTGCCTAGCCTTGAGTTCCACCCCTAATGGTTACATTTCTGTTATCTCACCTGCTGTTCTCCCCACAGGTCATGACTGCTCTATCCGTCTGTGGAACCTGGAGAGTAAAACCTGCATCCAGGAGTTCACAGCTCACAGGAAGAAGTTTGAGGAATCTATCCATGATGTGGCATTTCATCCATCGAAATGTTACATTGCCAGCGCTGGGGCAGATGCTCTCGCAAAGGTGTTTGTATGACGCGGAGCCGCATGTCCCCCCACAGCCCTGCTGTCTGACTCAGTCTCCCGTGACCAGGGACCAATAGACACAGCAGAGGAAGGACCGTCAGCCAGAAGTCCAGTCCCATCTCATATAGCAAACTGGTCTCCTGTTGGACTTGCAGACTGTGTAGCTGCCAGCCTCAAAACAGGCTGTGACTCTCCATAGGAAGGGTTGTCAGGGAGGCCAGTCAGGAAAACTGCTCTCTGGTCCCCCACCCACCATCCAGGCAGGCCTGGGTGTGACTGGCCACAGTGCCCCCTGCAGACAGACTTAAGTTTAACCTCCACCAAAAAGGAGGCTGGAGTTTTAGCGTGGGGTGAAGAAATGAGGTTTTAAGCCCTTCTTCCTCTCCCCCTGTTGCTTCATGCTCATCCCAGATCCCTCAGGCCCTCAACCTTCCCTCTTAGACAAACCAGGTCCAGCTCCTTTTACTCCAAGTCAGGTTTTGTTTATTTGTTTTAGAAATGTGGGGTACTCAAAGTTCAATGGAGCTGTCATGGAAGCCTTTTGTTTCCTCTTCTCTACTTCTAAGACTGACTTCGCTTGCTGGCCTGCCTTTATTTTCCTTTTTAAATCCCATATTGACAAATGTGCCTTTGCTTTAAAAAGGTCTTGAAATTTTTATTTTAACAAGCTTGTTTTGGGGAACAGGGAGGGAGGGGATGGTGGCGCATTTTGAGCTGGTTGTCACAATGTTGTTGATTTTAACATCAGATGTAAAATTACAAATGCTTATAATAAACAAAATATATATTCAGTCTTAAAATTTACTGTGCAGCGTGAGTTTGAGTGTCCTTTTTGAGAAGTGTGGTTGGGTAATCAGTTTTGTGCATTTCAAGGCAAAGCTGGTAGAGTGATGCAAACCATTAAATATATTGCCTGTTTGTTAGATTCAAGTAATTGTACACTTCAGAAGTAAGATTACAAATATATGTGTCGAAAGTAAACCATCTTGGTTATATAATTACACCTCAGACTTGGTTCTAGATGTCAATTTTAGGAGTAACTAACAGATTTTGGCCAGTTTGCTCTTGTTTAAATTGATGGCGTGTACTGTATGTAGTTTTTCCCCCGCTGTGTGGACATGCTTTACTACAATGTGATGTATCATGTCCTGATATTTACAGTAGTCCAGTGTTTAGCAGGAAATTAGTGCAGTACTTTAGGGATATTTGAAACAATGAGTTTAATCATCCAACACTGTGGGAAGATAAATGTCCTGCAATTCCAGTTTACTGTAAACTGAGGAGGTTTAAAAGAAAAGGAAATAAAAGGCAGTCGAGATGTTGTACACGGAGAGTACAGCTTCACATGAGCCATTTTCTCAGTCACTGGTTTGTATATGAAAATATGTTCAAAATAAAAACCTGCTGTAAAATATTATTTGGGCTCTGATGTTGGTCATTTTTCAGACATGAAGCTGTTTCTTTGCAGAAAAACCAGTGGAGTCATTAGCTAGTATGATTTTAAGAGTTGTCTGAATTACTGAAATGATCCCTCCCCTTGTGGAAAAAGAATAAAGCATAATTAGATGTTGGTGTTTCTTGTTTACAGCTACTGGTAATTGTGGAGAAAGTTTTCATTAAGGTATTCTGATACTGAAGAAACTAACATTCTGGAGTAATAGTAGACATGTTTTTGTTTGTTTTTTTCCCATCATTTTAAGCAGAATTTTTCTTATATATATGTAATGATGTCTTCAAACCAAATCTTTGAAATGAAAGTTATAAAGTTTTTTGTAATCCAATTTGTTCGTATAAATGAGTCTTCATCACACACCAGTGTAAGTCATGGAGTTTCTCAGGGCTCTGTACTTGGACCGATAAGTTTCATGTTTATGTTTCCTTAGGTAATGTTATTTGACCGCATGGTATACATTTTAATTGCTTTGAAGATGAAACTCTGATATACTTATCCACAAAGCCTAATGAATTAAAAAGATGTCTAAAAGACATAAAGGCCTATATGACAGAATTTTCTCCTACTAAATTCAGACAAGACTGAAGTTGTTTTTGGACCTGACTATCTTAGGAAAACATTGTCTAGCTATGTAGTTACTCTGGGTGCTTTACCTTGGTTGTCAGGACCACAGTTAACCTGAGAGCTAAGTCTGACTTGCATATAAAACAAGTTTCTATAACCATTTTCTTTTACCTATGTGATATTGCCAAAAAGAAGAAATTTCTGTTTGATGCAGAAAAACTCTTTAAAATTCAAGATTGGGCTATTGCTATTCCTTATTACTTTTTATGAGTAGAGAATTCAACTTCTTTAACTTAAACATAAAACTCCATTGTATAGTATAATTCCAGATTTTCCCAACAGAGCACTTCCCTCTCAGTGAGTTCCTGGTAGAATGGGAGGCAGAAGCTTCAGTTATCAGGCGCCTCTCTTATGGAACCAGCTCCCAGTCTGGCTTCAGAAAGCAGACACCTTCTCTGCCTTTAGAGTAGGATTAAAACTATGGTTGACTCTTAACTCTGTTTAGTTTTTCTAGTACAGGTTTAGACTGCTGAGGGATGTCCCATGATGCAACGAATGCTTTCCTAAATTTCTTTTCTTTTCTCAATGTATAAATTTTATTATATTGTTGTTTTGATTTTTTTTTTTTTCTCAGCGGGTCACCCTGGCTTGCAATTTTGGTGCATGTTGTTTTCTCTTTCCTGTTCTCTCCACCCACAACTGGTTGAGGCAGATGGCTCCCCTTCCTAACTGGTTCTGCTGGAGGTATTCCTTCCTGTTAAACTGGATTTTTTTCACCCATTGCCCTGTTGCATGCTCAGGATGGGGGGTTAAATTTAAGAGAATGTTTGAGGCAATCTGTTGATTCCCTAAGCAAGAAATTTTTAAATGAAACTTCTTGTACAAAATTATTATAAATTGTACCAATGTGGATCATATAATTGATTTTGTTTTTATCAGATTATAATTGGACTACAATGAATGTGAGTTAATCAAACTATCTGTATAGGAAACAAATGTCTCCATCAAATGAATGAACATCCAGGACAAATTGGCAACTTCAAGCTCTTTTTTACCATCTTTATTTTATTAAAAACTGCAGAAAAATATTGATCAATAATCTGAACATTCTAAGCAAAAGGCTTTTAATAAGCATATGTACAAACAAGGAATAAGAGGGATAAAATCATAAATATTCTTTCAACAATACCAAGTTATGCCTGCAATGTTAGAAGCAGCCACTGCTAGCAGTGATAGTGATGACATCTAGCACTTTTACTTTTGAAAAGCAAATTTTTTATCTGATTTCACTCTATACAAGATACACAAGTCAACATCCTTTTTCCATATTGATTTGGCTTTTACACCCACCTCTTCATTGCATGTAAAAATTATATAGAGAGTAAATTTAAGCACCACAGTCTTAAAAAAAAAAAAAACTTCAACAATGTCCCTACCATCAAATCTCCCCTATTTGGAAGATCAACATTAACCATCTGTTGTAGAGTGTGTCCTCTTACAGAGAATTGCACAAAAGTAACATGTTAAGTTTATGAAATGTGTTAAGCCATAAGATGAATTGCAAGGCATGCTTTAAACCTATGCTTCTCTGCAAGAACCATATCACAGAAAGGCAGCGTTATATGTATTATTGCTTAGTAAGGTACTATAAGGTTGTACGTAGGAGCTTTATTAGTGTTAATAAATAATTTACAAATGCTTTAAGAAACAAATTATACATTGCAAAGAGGAAATAGTTCTTCAGTTATTTCTGTTATCTAATCTGTGCTGTACAGTCCCGACAAGCAAGCTAGGTTTCAAAATGTGCTGGATAGCATTCAGATAGATATCTCACAACCCGGAAACCAAGATTTTTAATAAGTATTAATTAATCTGTAAAGCATGTAAACTATTTATAACATCAAGAAAATAAGTTTAAACCTAAACCTTTTATAATGGTTGACTTAATGGCATGACTGATTTCACAGATCAGGCTGCTGCTCTTTGAGACACTTCTAGATGCTACCCATGTAATGTCAGCTCGGACAGCATTAATAGTGTTTCTATTAACAACTTCTGTGTTTTTGGAACAAGATGCTGATAGATTTTAACATTAGTTTTGTCCAAAACAACAATCCTTGCCTAATTTCAAACCCCTTCCTTAACAAATATGTGGCACTGCAGCCAATCCAGCGCCAACCTTCTGGGCAATAGAGTGAGTAAATTTATTACTGAGGTCCGTCAAGATGATCCAGACTCGACATGTCCCTCTCAACACCTCCTCCTCTTCAAACATCAGCCTGCCTTCAGTTTCTGGGCTGAGAGTTGAACTCCTGGCAGATGTTGTGGATGATTTTGGGCACAAATTTGTAGAGGTTATCAAACTCATCTACAAAGAAGGAGTGCTCCTTGTCAGGGTCTGTGGCGATGTACTCCAGCTCATCCTGAGCTGCCCAGGCGATGCCAATGGAGTAGGCGATCACCCCTGGATCAGGAGAAAGAATAGTAGATTACATACACAGGCCAGAGAGAGAAAAAAAGAAACAAAAAACATTTATAATTGAGGGTTTGATTGATAAGAGGGTAAAATCTAATCTCATTTTAGTTTATGTTATGACCTCTCACCTTGGCGGTGGACAGCCAGTGCAGGCGCCCTGACGTCATCATAAGAGCGCCCATCTGTAATAACAATCATAATCTTGCGTTTGTTGGGTTTGGATTTGCTGAAAAGCTGTTCTGCTGCATACGTGATGGCAGCACCAGTACTGGTTCCTCCGCTCCAGTAGTTGATACGCTTGATGGCATTCAGCAGCTCAGCCTTGTTGTTGTACTGTCCAAAGGCAAACTCCAGCCTCTGCTCATAGGTGTACTGCACAGCTCCAACCCGAGTGTCTGTGTCAGAAATCTCAAACTCTCTTGTGACATTGGCCACAAACTGCAGCACCGTGCGGAAGTTTCCTGTTCCAACGCTGCTGGAGCCATCGATGACAAATGCAATGTCGTTGGCGTTGAGACAAGTCTTGCTGCAGACCAGGCGGTCTGTATCACACACTCTCTTCACAAGGGGCTGCACAGCCTTCCTCAGGGCAAACCAGCTGTTCACGGGAATGGAGAAGAAGCCGTTTGTGCGACACACAGCCTGCGAGAGGAAACAAGACTGTGTTTCTGATTGTTTTCTCTTTTATCATTAAGCACACCTTTGTGGCAATACTGCACCTTGTCAACAAAGTTGGCTTCAACGAGGTTTTGTTTTTCATTGTCATCAGGGCCCTCGATGGTGACAAAGAAGATATTGATACCAGACTCGCGGGCGAGTCGAGACGCCTCCTCCACCTTGTCTGTGGGCCAGCCGTCCACAAGCACAACAGCAACGTTGGGAGCTCCTCCTCTGTTTCCATTGGCATCACTAAAGTACAGCTTGTTAATGTAGGAGAGGGCCTTCCCTGTCAGGACACCAGAGGGCAATGAGGAGACAGTTAAATGATGCTTCACCATCTTTCTGCACAAGTCTGTGGTTGTAATGAGGAAATGCACTCTATGACAAGCTGAGGGAGGAAGACACCATATACCAGATAAAAAACTTTAGTAGTAGTAAGTTTATTTCGAGCACATACAAAACCAAATGTACAGCCATGAAAGTTCCAAATACAAAAAAAAAGAAGAAGAAAAGAAACAAAGACCACGCTGAAAAAGGAGGAGAAAGAAGTAAAACTTATTAAATCCCACCCTTTCTCCAAAATTAAAACATTTTTCACTTCCTGTTAGTTTTGCACTAATTTCCACTTATATTGTTTTATGTTGTTCAGCCATTGCAAGCATTTCATTTAGATATTGAATTTTAAACCAACCCAAGCAATACATACTTCAAAAAGAAGCTTCTTCATTAATACAACATGTGATGAAGTAATGTCTTTAAACATTTTTTTAAATTTGGACATTCATTGAGCTCCACATTCAACTCCACAATTTTACTCCACAAACAGAAATACAGAAACCTCTCCTCCGTGTTTTCACCTTTTTGAACTTATAATTAAATTTCCCTCTCGAAAGATAACTCCCTTCCCTCTCTGTAAAGAGTCTTTATATATTTGCAGGTAATAGTTTGTATTTTGCCTTAAATAAAATTTGTATAGTCTGTAGATCAATAAAATCTTTCAGTTTTAATAATTTTGACTGTTAAAATAATGAATTAGTATGGTCCCTGTAGCCTACCCCAGGGATGGTCCTTATGGCTTTCTTTTGGAGAACAAAAAGTGGATGTATTATGTGTATCTATTATTAACCCTAAAAATTTAATTTCAGTCACTCTTTCAATCCCTACCCCATCCAACATAATTTCATTCTGCAAATTTGTTCGATAATTTCCAGACACCATTATTTTGGTTTTTGTCAGATTTAATGATAATTTATTTCTATCAAACAATAATTTCATTTTTTAAAATTCTATATTAATCTCCTGTATTAACAATTGGAGATTACTGCTCGAACAAAAAGCACTGGTATGATCTGCAAATAAGACCAGCTTTAACATTTTTGTTACCTTACACAGATCATTTATATAAATAATAAACAATTTGGGGCCCAAGACTGCCCCCTGTGGGATACCACAAGAAATGTTCAAACTAGTGGAACAAACGTCCCCAAGCTTGACAAACTGTTTCCTTTCTGTCAGATAACTCTTGATCCAGTCAAGTACCCTACCTCTAATCCCATATCTCTCTAATTTATACAACAAAATATCATGATTAATTGTGTCAAATGCTTTCTTCAAATTAAAAAATATTCCAGTTGTATGCAATTTTTTGTCTGGTGAATTTGTTATATCTTCTTTAGAATCTATAATTGCCATTGATGTTGCTCTATTTGACCTGAATCCATATTGATTTTCATTAAGTATTTTGTATTTTTCTATGAATTTATCCAGTCTAACTGTAAAATGTTTTTCTAAAATTTTGGAGAATGGAGAAAGTAGAGAAACGGGTCTATAATAAGTTAATTGATATTTATTCCCAGATTTATACAGTGGGATTACTTTGGCTATTTTCATTTTATTAGGAAATGTACCAGACTGAAATGATAAATTACGGATATATGTGAGTGGTTTTGAAATTCCATTGATAACTTTTTTCACAACAGTCATATCAGCACCATCACAGTCTACAGAAGTTTTAATATTACATTTTAGAACTGTTTCAATTACTTCTTTTTTCTCCACTGCAGTAAGATACATTGATTAGGTTTCTATCAACCACACAGGGATTACCCTGTCCTGAGTCAGTGACGGTTTCTGTCAATTCTGCCCAATACTTGCAAAGAATTTATTAAAACAATCAGCCACATCATTCGTGTTATAATTTTCTATATCATTTACAATAAAATATTTAGGGTAGCTTATCTGACTAGAAGATTTTTTAATTACTCTGTTCAGGATTTTCCATATTTCTCTAACATTGTTCTTATTATTATCTAATAAATTTTTATAGTATTTTTTCTTTGCTGTTCTTAGGATATTTGTTAATTTGTTCTTATATTTTTTATATTTACTTTCAGCCTCTTTAGTTCTTTGTTTTATTATTCTTTGTAGAGTAAATTCTTTTTTTCTACAGGCATTACGCAGTCCCTTTGTTATCCAAGAGAGACCCACATCTATTAGTTTTTTTTTTCACTTTCTTTAAGGGACAGTTTTTATTATATAGAAATTTAGATGCTCTCATAAATTCTTCATATGCTTCATTTATGTTGTTATTATTATATACATTAGCCCAGTTGTATGCAATTAAGTAATTTTTCAAAGCCCCTAGTGCTTCGGTTGTTCTCAGTCTTCTGTATTTAATTGTATTATCATGATCAATAGACTTGCCGTGACTATTAAACAATGAAAATACTGGTAAATGGTCACTGATATCTCTTAGTAAAAGTCCACTAGTTGTATTATTAAAGATGTCATTGGTAAATATATTGTCAATAACTGTAGCACTATGACATGTTATCCTGGTTGGTCAGGTGATTTCAGGGTACAAGCTCATGCTGTATATTTTATTGATGAATTCTTCCGTCTTTTTGTGTTCCTTTGCATTAGGCAAATCAATATTGAAGTCTCCAGATTATTATAGTTTTGCTTGTTTTATTTTTTTTCTCCATCCGGTCACTAAACAGTTCGACACACGGGCCTGGTGACCTGTACATGCAACTTATAATCAAGTTTTTAGCTTTTTCTCTGTAAATTTCCACTGATACACACTCAAGCATCTTGTCTAAAACCAATGACATATTCTCTATAACTTTAAATTTAAACTTTAAATAGCATCTTGTATATTATGTAAAATAGACACACATCTCTATAAATGGTTATAAGTGTCTTTCATTACGAACATTGTGATATCCTATCATTTAGTCTACCATAGTCTTGTTGGTGGTGTTAACAATAGTGGGAGGGACTCCGTTGGGGACTATAGACGCATTTACAACCACTGACGCTGCTGTATGATTAGAGAGTACTTCTGGGCAAACAACACTATTTGCAGCATGCAAAATTCAGCAGGTCTTAAAACCACATGTGGTAGTTATGCACCAACCAGAGCAGGAAAACAGCACTTGCTCCATGAAAGCAACAAACTGGTAAAAGCAAAAGTTTTTCGGTCAAAGCACAAGAAAAACATGGCTTTCTAGAAGCAGGACTGTAATTTAGCTTACAGTGTCTGGCAGCATATTTAGATTTAATTCTATCCTCGCATGTGAAAATGTGCTTGGGTTGTAAACCATGCGATAATTGCAACCCTTTCACTTTCACACATTGCGTTTCCTAGCCAGTTGCTGTAACTGACAGCTAGCAGTGGGTCACTCACCCACATTTGAGAGGCCTCCCTTCTGCACAACCTTTTCGATGGCTGACTTTACCTCTCTGGAGTTGGAGTAAGTCCTCAGACTGAGCTCGGTCACGGGATCATCGCTTTAGACAAAACAACAAACAGTGAAATTACATTTTCTCCTCAAACTGGTACATAACAACACAACAAGGAAAAAGAGGTTACCCAAACTGGATGATGCCCATCATGGGTCCAGCTACACCCACGTTAATGACCTGAGCCACTTCAGCCAGGAAGTCCTTTTGGATCTTGAAGCGCCGCTTTCCAATGCTCCAGCTTCCATCCATCAAAAAGGCAAGGTCTACTTTACAATCTGCAAAGGAAAGACGCATCATAATTTGTGTTGATGTTTTAGGTTAAAAAAAAAAAGTTTTAAAACTCAGACACACTGTACATGTTAACATAAAAGTTCTGTCATAGAATTTTTTATATATTCAACAATTATAAAAGCATGAAACATAACATTCTGTGCATCTCTGTTAAATTTGATATAAAGGAAATAAAGAACATTAATGATAGATTCATGCTAACTATAACCTGGCTGTTTCTGACACGAGGGACTGCCAGGGTCAAAAAAGTTAGCAAATGCAATATGTGGAAAAAAATTTAAAATAAAAATCCGGTCTCAGATATGTACACCTAAATAAATAGTATGTTTTTGTAAAACTAAAACTGGAGTGTTAGTTAATGAAAAATATTATACCAGGTAGCTTTTAGGCATACCAGAGATTTCAATAAAGTTTAAGTAGCACAGTACCAGCCAAAGGTTTGGACACACTTCCCCATTAGATTTAATGGCTAAGTGTGTCCAAACCTTTGGCTGGTACTGTATAAGTTGAAAAATGCTAAAAATTCGGCCATGAGGGACATACTTGGGTCTCCCTGTGACGCAGCCTCAGGTGCTCTGGGTGGGGGCTCTTGTTCTCTCACACTGAAACCTGGAAAACAAACAAAAAAAAAAAAATGCAGCTCAGTAAATCTTACTTTTTTTTATAGTAAACTGTGAAGAACCAAATTCAATAAACTACGTCTTTTAATGATCTGAAAAATAATGAGCTCTCTTGAAATTATTTTTATTTATCATGCAGCATCTGTATGGGATGGGTGAAATAAGTCAGCTGACAGTTATTATCTTTTCACCATCCAACACAGCAGTTCCATAAATATATCTTCCACTCTCAAACAACACTGATAAAGCAAATGTCTACTTCTGCAGAATCATCTAGAAAGTTTATTTGGCACATTTTCAACTTTCCACTCTTAAGTGATCCCAAATGCTGGCTCATATTTGTTGTAGCACACATCATGCCTCAAGCAACCATACCATTTGACTTTCACCCAAACTACCTTCAATTACAGGCTGAGCCTTTTCCTCAGATAGCCTTGGTTTGGATTGTACTTACAGTCAGAACAGAGGATTTACTGGCAAAGTGATTCCTTTGGTGGGCAGAATGAGAAGTAGTGCAAGCAATCTTACCAGATTCATAGAGGTTTGCTTCTGGCTTCCACACATCCACTGGCTCCACTGCACAGATGATATTGTACAAGCTCAGCGTTAGCGTCGTTCTACCACAAAGCAGTAATCAAATCATTCATAAAACCTACTACAAAAAGTTTATTTGACATGAGTAGAATTGATAGCCTTTTTATTTTTATTTTTTTTGTAGGGCTGACTCATGGTTAGAAAGCCAAAGCAGAAGCATTTAGCAACATCTCACAACTCTTTTGGCTTTTTAGATGCAACAATATATGCCCAAGCTGAGGCCACCTTGAACTGTATCTATGGTAACTGCTTCTTACCTTTAGTATGAGCTGTATCCAGGGGCATTTTATGGCTGCCATCTGAGTCAGGGGATCGGGGGGCTAAAAGGAAAGGCATTATCCATGAGGACAAACTGTGACACGAGAAACACAAACATACCGTGGCATTTTAGCAGTGCTCCGCGTTGCTTCCATGTTTCGTTTGGCTAGATGTGTGGTGGATATTTATGTGAAAATGGCTCAGCCTCTTGCTTTTCCAAACCACTACCATAGCTTGTAATGAATGAATGATTTTTCTTCTGCTCTTTGTTGACAGACCAAACTGCATATAGCAAAGTCACATTCTTTAATGTGAAGGCTAGGATTGAAAACAAATCTAATATTATCTCTGTCACTTGATGGAGTGGGTTATTTACTTTTATGCCCAGTCAAATGGAAACGGACCTCATTTTAATGTCTTTGTACTGACTAGTGACTAGTCTAAAAGACTAGTCTAATTCATTCAAATGCTAAATTAACCCATGTGTCGTGTCTTGGAAGCTGTGTGCTACAGGTTTTCCATTTATACAATCCCAACCCATTCATATCATAACGTAAAACCTGAAGATTTGTTAGTGCCCAATAAATAGAAACACAAGAACACTTACGGTAGGGTCCAAAGTTATAAAACCAGCGCTCATACTCTGACATATCAGGCCTGTGATCCCGAGCTAGAGGAGGATGTTGTAAAACCCATTAGAGTGGAAGAAATGTCAGAAGGAAAAACCCATGTTTCCATGGCTGTGATTGATCACACACCCCACCTAACCAATCACAGACCAGTGAAAACAATAGCTTTTTTGTACAATTATCCTCACAGTATATCACTCTCACATGCACCATGATCCTGCACCATGCTCTTTTTTTCACACCTTAGAGAGTCTCTCATATGGCAGGCAGATGGCATGTAAACAGTGTCCTGAGAGACACATTGCATGTACTCACACATGGAGTTTATTGAACACATACATGGTCAGCAGATACCAAGCTGTATCGATCATACGAGCATGCTGTGTTTCCACATGCAACACCAATTGATATGAGGCGTAGTAATTTTTGCAGTAAGGAGGGCCAGAGTGCACCAAACTGCCAGGTTTTGGTGTTTTGAAAGAAGGCAGAATTACTTACCTGTAATCTCAGATGTGTCTGTCTCACTCCAAGCATATCCTGAGTCTGGAACTGCATAAGTAATATCTGAATGTATAGCAAAGAAGGTGGGTTCATCAGCAAATGTCAGAATTAGCATCAGACTGCTTAACTTCTATTTGTAAGTTTTAGTACTTTTCAATAGATTTATGTCTGTGAAAAGAGAGAGGCTCTTAGAACACGCTGCATGAAAGTCTTACCTTAGCTTGCATGAACATGAACGAACATTTACACAATGAATGAACATTTAAACAGGCAAATTACAACTGATCAGTGCCATGTCTGGTACCTGCTGGTCGTCGAGCTCCAGGGAACCAATCAGGACGAGTAAAAGAAGGGGGTGGCCAATCCCTTCTTGGAAAAGCTGTGCAGAGGAAGATTAGAAATCTGCGTTCAGGACACGCATCAAGGAGGAGCATACTTGTGACCTCCACTTAACCAACAATGTTGAGTGGATTGTGCACAAGGGGTTCAGACAGACACCAAACAAACAGTAGTCATCTAAACAGTCGAGGAGTAAATGACTAAGGATTGTTTTAGCGAAAGGTACAAGTTTTCTTTCTACCTTCAGGGTAGAAAGGCAGAAGAAGCCCAAATATTAAGAAAATGCATTTCCCATTTTCTGTTTGCTTCTTCCGATCTCCAAAGAGTGCTCATACAAATTTCCACATCAAAAATGGATTGTGGATAATTGAAATGTAATTGAACACAAGAGGCCCAAACAGCTGTGTAAAACCATAACATTGCACCTGTTCTGTCTGAACTTACTGAACCATGACAACACACTTCAGTTAACCACCCCTCTGAGGTGGATGCGTAGCTTAACCAAACACACAGCTCGGACTTTGAGGTTCCCATCCAGTGAAGAGCTGGTGAGCAGGACCTTTTGTTTACTAGGATGAACTCAGAGAGCCCAGCCAGCCGCCTATTGAAGCGTGGGAGTATTATTCTAAAGTTGGTGTCAAACAAGGGACAGTGTAGATAGTAGGACACAGAGATTAACCTAATCTGCTATTGGTCCAAAGCCCAGTAGTGGATAGCATACAGTAGTGTTGCTTTTTTTCTATTAAAATAATAGGTGCTTTAAAAGGATTGAGCTCAACTTTTTCAATCATCATCTTGAGCGATCACTGCGGCCACAAGGTCAGAGCAAGATCACTGATAACGATCATCATCTAGCATTACAGTTACAGAAGAACTGATGTATATATATGTTAAGGTGTAAAATGTAATTTTGGCGAAAGCCATTAACCAAAAACCTTTTTACAGAGGTTTTGTCCACACATCTCTTAGGTTGACATGTTTCGTAGTAAATGCCAGACCAAACTGGATCATAACATGAAACAATAAATCTAAACATCTGTTTGCAGCAGCCAGGTGACAAAGTGACAGGAAGAAAACCCTTCTACTCATAAATCAAAGCAAAAAAAAAAAACCCACCAACTTCTGCAAACAGAAGAGTCCTTGAGAAAAGACATAGAATCCCTGCTGGCACCAGGAGCGCTGGTGACCTTCACCTCTGAACTCCGACTTCCACCTTGAAGTCTTACCTCAAGATAAATTCTTTTTTTTTAAAATCGCACCTATCCCAATACCTGCTTCCTGCACTGATTAATATCTAAGCAGCAAAAGGTTAATTAAAAATCTGGTTTCAATCATCTCATCCGGCTTCTTAGGAATGAAATCTGATAGTCGGCCATCATATGAGCCTGTCAAATTTTAGGGTGTCCACGGTTTTACACGCCATAGAAACAAAAACAGAAGCACATTCCTCAGCGAGCCACACCTCTTCTGGTTTGGGAAGATTTTTATTCATGATAAACATAGAGCAGACCCAGATCCTGCTAGGCTGTGGACTGGTTCAGGCTTCTCTGTGGGAGAACCACTGGTCCACTTGGTACGGCTGCTTTCATCTCTTTAACCCTATCTGCAAGCATTTACAAGGAATGGGACAAAACCAGGCCCCCTGGGATCTGTCATAAAATGTTAATACCGTACTGACAGCACGTTTCTCTTAGTACGTGGCCTTATCTAAAAATGTTGCTGAGACATATCAGATTCATTGGAACAATAATATCACATCTTCCTTCATCTTTGAGAAGCATGATTGTTGCTCATTTTTCTCTGTTGGGTGCAGTGAAATTTGAGAATCTGCTATTATTTCTTTACAACATTTAAAGAGGACAGGCAATCTATTGAACCATAGCTTCCCACAGAGGGTAAACATTAGTGCTGCTTTATAAAAAAAATGTAACCAGAGCTTTATGGCCCTAGTTATCCCCCTGTTTGATCAGAACTGTCTGCATCAGTGCAGCTGAAGACTTCTGCTCTGAGTCTGAAGACACTTACCAGGGTTTGATTGGCTCATGGTTGGAGTCCGTTCAGGCGGAGCAGGCTGAACCCTGTTGAAAGCTGTTTGTAGCGATGAGAAACAGGCAAATAGAGAGGACAAGAAAGAAGAAGAAGGGAGGGGGGCAGAAGAGCTTCAGTTCTGGGCCTCTGTCCACAAATGCAGCCCAGCTGTTTTGCTTTGAGGCAAGTTAAAGGCATTTTCTCCTCAGCATGATATCAAAAACAATAGGATATATGCTGGGCGTCTTTATGGGCCTTAACTCTGCTTAATTTGGGTCTTTTCATCTCGTAAAATGAAAATATGACTGAGAAGGTGTCCTTGATGACAGGAAACAGCAGTTATCTTGAGAGGAATGTTAGCTGAGATGCTTGATGGGGCAGATTAGTAGTCACCCCAGGGTAAAGATCACAGGGGCCTATAGGTGTAAACACTGGGGTCTTCTGGATTCTCATTTCAACAGACAACCGTTCCCCATTGCTGTCCTTGAATCACATTCCTTGTCAGCCCCAGCATACCTACCTGTTAGTTACTGTGTGTGTGAGTGCTGATGATGAGGCTGACCTGGATTGACTGGAGAAGAAGGCTGCCTCCTGATGGCTGACCCTGCCTCTGGTCTGCGGACACCTTGAGCCAAAAGAGGGGGGAAAAAAATTGTATTTCAAGATAATATAAAACAATATTGTTTATTCAAACTGCCAGATAACGAATCCCTACAATTATCAAGTATTTGCACGTTAAATGGGTTATTTTCTACATGTCGTGGCAGATAACTAAGAAACTTGATTTAAGTACTGGTGGTCATATGTAGAACAAAACTGCAAATCAGATCTGTACAACAACACCAGCAAGCCTTCATAAAGTCTGTCCGATTTATAGTTATTTACTGAGCCAACACAATTATTATCCCTTCGCTCACAGCATCACAACGTTCTAAAATTTAAACTAACACTCGTTAGCTTTGCTACTAGGAATACAAATGTGAACTGGCTGGTCAGAATGCTATATTAATATTGATTAGTATGACTACACCAAACACTAATCTGTTGTTTGCATAGCACTTGCTTTAATTGCATAAATCATCAAAAGTTTCGCAGTTTTCCAGAGATGCTAGCGACAAGATAATTAAGTTAGCATGTAATTCTTTGACTAGGGTGTTTCCCTAAACTAAAAAAAAAAAAAAAATCTTTTAAATGTGGTATAGTTACTTTTACATAGGGTTAAACATTTTTAAATGATGTCAGCACTTACTTACATTGTTCTCCTATAATAATGGATTGTTTTGTTTCAGCCATTCTCTAGCTTTACCTCTTTACCTCAATCAACATATTCATGGTGCCCTGAGAAAATATATTTTTAATTTAACCATTCACCAGCAGCAATTAAAAATTTCTAATTCATTCTCTATGTCATAAAACTCCTAATACTTACTGTAGTAAATTAACTTAACCATGCCTAGTAAACATTGTACACACTAATGCCAAATAAAACTGTATTTATGTTACTGTTTTGACTGTTGGATCAAAATACCCAGTTATAAATGTGACCACCGTTAATGGTAAAAATTTAACATTAATGCATTAATACAGTAGTGATTAAACATTAACTGCAAATGTCCAAAATTCTCTCTGTAAAATTACATTATATTCAAGATAAATAAAGGAATAACGTCTCATAGTTGAAACTTATGATCAAATGACTGAGTGCTTTTTTTACTTGAAAGACAACTGGAGTATGATTCATGGTAACAGTAATATAAAGCATCTGTGAACGCACAGAAAAGGGATTTCATGCAGAGTTAATGTACATCAGAGCAAAGAAAAATGGAAAAAGATGGTGAATCAAATGTGGAGACCATTACTGACAATCAAAAACAAAGACTGATTTACCTGCACCGGCACGTTGTGGGAATCTGTTCGGATAGGAGCTTCCTCTGAATACTTTGAAGAAATACCTTTGTTTAGTTACACTTTAATTATCATATGTGTGAGGAAGGACTTTCCAATAGCCATAGCATGAGGGAGAGTGTTTACATACCTTGGCTGGGGCTCTTTCCTTGACCGTTCTGTGACTGTCCTACACCAATAACACAATTTAAGCAAATTTATACAAACGTCAGAGTAGAAAACTGAAGTTTTTAAGCAAAAATACAAACTTTGACTTGACTCTTTTAATTTTTGCTTGTTAAAAATACAAGTTGTGCCACTGGAAGTGACAAACTTGCTTTAAAAACGGCTCCACTGATACCTCTTAACATGAAATGCGTGACGAATCCGGATGCACGTCGCTCTCACAGGACTGATGCAAAGCAAACACCCCATGCTTGCATAAACACATACTCCAGAATACCCCAGCATTAAGTAACACCACCACAGTCCCTCACACCACCCCCTAAAAGAAAATTACCCTTTGTTTTGCTTCACTTACTTGAACTCGTGGCAGCCACATGGGTAAGGTATGGGTGACTGCTGCCTAGATGGAAGAAAGACAAATGGGTGCCAGTATGGAGAGAAGGCAGATAGTGTTACAGAAAATGAAAGGAAGAGAGACGCTTGGGAGGTTGTCTGGCAGAGTGCCCATCTCATTTGCACACATACCTTAAGATATTGTGGCACTGTTTACGCTCTGTGGTTGCATTTCTACGCAAAATGCTGCAGACTCACAGTGATTACAGTCAGATTGTGTTTAAATTTAATCGGTGATGAAAGGTCTGCTAAGTCAGTAGATCAGATACAACAGGGCTGTATTACCTTCATCACAGACCCAGCTGTAATTTTTCATAATTACAGTTGTAACTACTTGTAATTACAAGTGGCAATAACCCATCGTCATTGCTCAGTTTCACATAAAGGAAAGCTTGTTCTGGCAAACAGCAAATACAAGATCACGATGTTGTTAGTTAGACGTCAACTAGGTGGCTCCCTGGCTGGAGATATTTAAGTGTGTGCTTGTTAAAAATCACCTGCATCCCTGATTTTATGGGCAGCAGCTCGGGCCTTGGAAGTAGGGGGTGGTGGTGGAGGTATAGTAGTCGTGGTGGTTGTTGTGGGAGCTGGTGTGGTGGTGGAGGTTGTGGTGGTTGGTTCAGGAGTCGTAGTGGTGACTTCAGGTGTTGTTGTTGCAGGCAGTACCGTGGTGATCGCAGGTGGTTTGGCCTCCTTCTGACCTGAAAATAGATGAGAGATGAAGGCATTCGTGTACAAGGATGATTGGGAAGGAAGAGTGCCTACAGTAACCTCTGTGTTGTGATACATTCTTGTCATTCTTCAGCAGACTGCAGCAATTCAACTCCTTATTCAAGCTAAGTTCAACATCCGAAAATCAAACGCAGTAACTTTTAGTCCCCTTGATGCACTGAACCAGTGCTGTGAAGCACAACAAAGTCTCGATGGGTTGATTTAAAATAAGCCAAAACTTGTCAAAAAGATAAAGTTTTAGATACCACCAAACCAAACCAGTTCTTGCTGAAAGTTGCAAAACCTTGCACTCTGACAACAAATGCATTGAAAATGAATATAAGTAAAAACAACCCTTCTCTCACTTGTTTTCACATAGGTTGGTCTTGAAGGAACGTAGTCCAGCGTAGATGGGTAAATGACTCCTTTCTTTGGCTTCCCCACTGAAACACAACAGAGACAGCTTTTGGTTGGAGTGCTTTGTCTTAAGAACCATGTTAGATGGCTTAACTCATCAATACCTGAGACAACAAATGACTCCCTCCATTTGGGTAAAGAGAGCGAGCGCACTCCGTTAGAATTGCTGCCTTTGTAGATGTTCTGCCCAGCCATCTTCCTCACAATCACCTTTCCTCCTGAGTTTGTGATGATACCACTGTGGAAACATAATATTGATAAGGTTTTCAAGCATCAAAGATTTATTGTGGACCAACTATTTTACTGAACTACTTTTACTGGACCCTTGCTGATGTAACAGGGGTATTATTATTGCAGTATCATCTGCTACTGGAATACAGTATGAGTTAAAAAAATAAATTCCATTTGCGACTGCTCCGAAATAAATGTTTACTGAATCTGCAGTTATGATTGTAGCCTGAAACGATATACATCATTCAAATCTCAAGAGTCTTAGCTTTCCAATGGTTAATAAAATGTGTATGTACATGAAAGAAAGACCAAGTAAAATGCATATTTATTTGTCATGTCCCACCCATGGGATGTCTGGTACCAAGGGGTTAAATATACAACACAGTTTTAATTAATCTCAGGTAAGATTTCTTGCAGTCATCCCTCTGCTCTTAACCTGTGGATGGCTGCATTGCAGATGCTGGAGATGGAGGCAAACACGCCTGTCCCGTAGACCTGCTGCTTGGTTTCCTTACAGTGTGCAGGGCATTTGACTATGAACTCTGGGAGATTGATCTTTCCTGCCCTGACGTCACAGTCTATGTCTGGTACAACTGTGGACAGAAGATGTAGCAGATGGTGGTTAGACAGAATTATAAGCAGGTCAAGACAGATACCTCTGTAGTAGCACGTCAGTCTCAAATTATTTAACTAAAATGTTATTTACTTATGTATAAGATTTAAAAAAAGTTTCTTGTAGTGGAAACACTGGCCACAAATAGGAATTGAAATGATATGATAATGAAATTAAATGTTCTATGATACTTCTCCAGTTTTTAGTATAGTAGTAGTGATACCTTCTTTATTCAAACACACACCTCAAAGTACACACTTGACCAGGTCCTGGTTTCTTCTGTGGAAACTCTTCTGTGTTGTGGCATTATGCTTTATTGTAAAACCTGATCACTTTTGCAAAACATGTTTACATGCATGCAGCCCCATATCATCATGCTTTCACTTCTATGCGAGCAATGTGGCTGTCCTGGCCAAGTGAACACCCAATATTTAGCAATATTTTATGGTCTTTGGCTAAATTTGGAATTTTACAGGGTCGCCTCAGGAGCTGGAATTGACACCAGCAGCTACCAGGCAAGAGGTGGGGTACACTCTGATCAGGTCTCCAGATCATTGTAAGACTAGCACAGAGAGACAAAAAAAACACTCACACTCACTCATCAGAAGAATGAAGAAACATTAATTACCCTAACAAGTATGTTTTTTGTTGGAGGAAGCTACCCACTTAGTACCTGGACAGAATGTGGCCCATGGACTAACCAATGATTCTTTTTTTTTTTTTTTAAACATGGATGACATCCATATAGATGTTTTGCAGTAACATATTTACAGTCTGTGCTTCCATAGAAGATCCAACTTAGCTTGACACCCATTGTGGAAAGTATGAAACACTAGCCTGTTTAGAGATAATATTAAGCAAGTAGTACACTACTCATGGCATCATCTGGGTACTCATAGGATGACCACAATAGCTCTGATTAATGATAATTTGGCTCATTTAACACTTCCCAGTTACTGCTGTTGATCTGTTTCTTTTTATTCTTATTTGGTAACTGATGTTCCTCTTTTACTACATTTATTAAGCCTCACAGTAATGAGTTTGCACATTAGCTTCTGCTGTATACTGACAACTTCTTAAGACAGCACTGTGATCTGAGCTGACACATAATCAACTATCTGATCAGCTGCTTGGAAAGATGAAGTAGTGTCGTATATCCTGATGTTTGAGAGGGAGTGAATTAAAATGCAGTGCAGACAATAACATTGGGACTGATGGAGACTAGGTTGCTTACCTTGCTTTGGTTTCTTGTTCTTTGATCCGTTAGGCTTGGCCCGGCATGCACAGGACAAGAGGAGTGCTGCAGGTGAGGCAGAGAGAGTTTCATATAACGACCATCAATGTAACATAATCATGTGTGTGTTTATTGTACACACAAGATCTCAGTGAGGCAGCAAACTCATTCTGACGGAGACATGGAACACTGTAATCAGGATTAATATATATTGCAAAGAGAAAGATTGCTTTCTCACCAAAAATGATGACAGCAACTGATACTCTGATCATGATGGGTGGTGCGTTGGTTCAACAGGTCAACCAGGTGTCCTTGTATTACCATACAATCTTACAGAGATGGGAGAGGGAGCAGATTTTCATTACTCTCTGAAACACATCCCCTCACTTTCTGTTTATTGGTGAGGTTTTTCCTGCTGGAAACAAGACAGAGTAAATCAGACAAACTGTAAGAAGGCTGCTTCTAAGGGCTTTAAGACGTCTTAATAACTCATCATGTATTCATACAGTCAGCTTGGCTGGTTAAACACTGTTTTTTATTCTAAGTTGTGTTGTCCCACTTCAAAGATTGATCAGATCAGACGTAAACACTGCGTTTTAGCCAATTAGAAGCTTCAAAACAAATATTTGGGCTCCGTGACTGAACTGTATATAGAAGTCATCCCACTAATATCCATGGAAGCAGGCATTTTAAAAAGCACATAGGAATAAGATGTTGTGTGCAGTTAGATGGTTTCTTTGTTGTTTGGGGGTAAAAACCACATCAAGCTGGATCCTACTTTTAAATAAAGACTGTTTCTCAATGTTTCTCATTTATATTCAGCAGTTATACACATATGGAGACCTAAATCCTACTCAAAGTCTCTGTTGATGTGACAAGAATCAGGTGGTTGAGGGATCACTCCAGACATTGTAATGCAACCTTATTATGTAATCATAACACTGATGATAATGACAAGAGCAAAGTTAAAACTATGGAGCGACAGCTTTTATACACAGCTTGATTGACAATACATGAGAGCCAATGAAATCTAGTGTGACAGAGGAAAGCTAAAGCCCACCCAAGAGGGCAATGCCATGTCTGTCACTGCCACCATAATCCAGCAACTTCTGGGTCAGGTTTATGCTCATGTGTGCTGTAAATTAGCTTTGTTAGACGAATACTGTTACATCCAAATATTTGTGGTGACTTCACACAGTTATCCAGGTACTTATAAGGTCCTCCAACTGCTCCAGCTGGTAACACGCCGGAATGTGGTCATGTTGAGTAGCTGACATTTTTATGTGACATTCCTAAATAAAAAGAAACTGCCAACAGCATAACTTCCATGGTTAGAGGTAAAAAAAAAAACAGCAATTTTTTTTATTCTAATTGACTTCAACTGTTACTTATAAGCTATCCACATTTTAAACGTGGCTGCTATGCTTTTCTATTGTGTGCTATTATTTTCATAATTTCATTATGTTGCATTTTCATAGTCGATGTAACTGTCAGATATTGAAGTAAATATGTAAAAATTGTTTCTTTAAGCCAAAGTTCAGTCTTTAAGCTGCTCTTAACACTCAGTTTAGCAACAAAGTGATATTAGTTTTTTAAACCTTCAAACAGTTCACAAAAAGTGCTGCTCTCAGATGAGCTTTCAGACATTAATCAATCAGAAGAAAGCAGGCTTTTACTTGCCCTTCAAGAGCAAGAAACTAAACAGCTTTTCTCAAGACAGTTGATCTAGAGTGGGGATGCATAAAGGGACAAGAGGACAATGAGGAAATTACATAAATATAACATTTCCCAAAATCATCATCCGTGTAGGAATTGTTTGACACTCTGAAGCATCTTGGTATTTGCTTTATACTGACAGAAAGATGTTGTAATTGATACTGCTAAAAATCTCTGCAGAGCCTGCAACAGTTAAGCTTTGCTTAGCTAAACTGTTCAAGAACAAAACCATATTATCAGCTCCTCTACATTTGACTGAGCAACACCTTTTGTCTCATTTTCTATCTAGACAAAACCCAGAGTACTGAGAAGTGTACAGGATTATTTCTTAACTTGGACCATGTAATTTCCTGAAGTCCCTGATGGTTAACTGCCATACTAAAGGTGGTAATAAAAAAAAACTATTTCCTACCAGCATGCTGTTTGTAAAGCGTCTAATTTCTCATCTGACTATGATAACTTAAAAGTGAATGTACACCTCAAACATGGCATTTCATGTAAAGATAAAATATAGCCACTTGTCAGTGGTAGGACTTCCCCCGCTGCAACATTTGTGAGCACTGACATAGTTTTTCCACAGTTCTGTGCTTTGACAGGTAAGTAGATGACTACTGTACATTAAGGACTGCAATTTTTCTTTTCAAGGGAAGTTGGGAGAGACTGTGGACAAGCTGGAACAGATATGCACATCTACAGTAAAGGAGAAAGGAGACAGGAGTACACAATACCTGACTCGCACCTACAAACAATCAGCTAGATGACAAAGAACATTGAACTGCATGTTTCTCAAAGGCTGTGACACATTCAGCATGGAAATGTTCCTTACCAAACTCTCTTCTTTTCTGACTGACTTTATTTCTCTGTAGGGATGCATAACATCATGGTATGTAATGACTAGCTGAAATGACAATAATTTGAGACTTCTTAATTTGTGTCCTCTGACTTTATGAACATGACACACAGAGCAAATTATGTCCTTCGACAAACACTGCAGGGAGTTTCCTCCTCAGTAGATAATATATCCTAAGGGAGCTTGCAGAGACACAACCTCACGCACACACACACAGAGGATAGAAAATAAACAGAGAATCTATGATAACTTATAACATGCTTAGAATATTTGCCAGACTTTCCACTTACCATCATGGTAAGTCATAAACACACTGAAAAACATACCTACCCACATACCTACTTCAAACTTTAGGTAATGCATGAGCTATTTGAGTAGCATAGCCTAAATTCACCTGTGAGATCATATCACTTATTTTCTCAGTTAACCAAGGAACTCCAACATCTAATTTCAGCTAGTTGGAGGAAAAGATCTAACAAACCATCAACATTGTAACAACTTTGGACAATTTACAAAACCAGAGAGATTTCTACTGCTGGATTTTATGTTTCAACTTTGGTCACTTTGTAGGGAGCAAATCCGCTCAGACAGGTCACATAGTTTGAGGAATTAAAGTGCAATTCAGCTTAGTAAATTAATATCACTATAATGTGGATTACATGCACCAGACAACCTTAAATAAGCTTGCACAAGGCCAAGCTGTTTCGTGGAATTCCAGCAGATCTGTTGAAATTTACATTTTCAATTCCTGCAGGCTAAACTCCTCAACCTTTGGTGCATCAGCACAAGAAATCTAATCATATGAGAAGAATGTTACACGTGATGGGAATGTTAAAGGTACACAGTGTCTACAATGCAAACAGGATGTACATACAGAGGCTGTCTGTATATCAAAGACCAGCACACAATAGGTTCTCAAAGCATGTGCAGACCACACACACCTGTGAGTGGTGCACCAGAGTCTTGTAAGGGCTAAAGAGCAGTTGTTCATAAGTCCTGCAAACACATTGTGTCTCATCCATAAAACTGTTTCCACCACAAAAGTATGAAAATTAGGGACATGCAGCCTGATGCTAAACACAAGGGCTCTATTTCTGACCTCCTCCATTTAAGCAGCAGCCACATTCCTAGCCTGGGGTGAACAGTGCAAATGCATTAGGGTTAAGAACTAAAGGGGAGTGGGGTTTATTTGAGCATCATGACCAGCTGAAAACTTTGTTTCTCTGTGTTCTTGAGTAAAGGCATGGCCGGAGTGAGACTGTATGTACACACATTGCCAGGGAGTGTTTAATCTCACCATTCACACAGGTGTCAGAACTGTGCTGTAAGCACATTAGATGTGCCAAGTGCTGCAAAAACAAGCAGACTAAGAAATCACAGAACAGAGATCACACAGAAAATCCAACATGTCTCTACAGGGTCATTTCTAAAGTCTTTTGCACTGTTGCTATTTGTTTATCGAGAACAGCAGAAGCTGAATTACTTTAATTCTTGGCACTGACTTCAGTGCAAGCCACAGCCTGCACCTTGCTGCTGGACATATTTATGTAAAGAGACCATCAGTCTGCTTCAAACCATGCAGAACAGTCAAGAAGAATACAAACGAAAATGTCAAATTTGACAAAAGTTCCATAAAAACGGGAAAATTCCCTTATAATTCCCCACGCGCTTATATAAGTATATACTTATATAATATAATGCAGGCTGAAAAACATCTAGATAATTTTCCCCAAATCTTTATCTGTCATCAATTACCTTGTGAATAGTCTTATTATTTATGCTTATTTAAATTATTTTAATGATGAGAGGCGAGTGTAAATAAAAAAATAAAGTTAAACATGGAATAGAAGAGATTATTTAGTCACGAAAATTGTCAAAACTCGAGATCAGATTTAACACTTTATTGTCAATGGTTAAAAAAGAATACAGTGATAAAAAATGGACAAAATAAACAGAAACCCTCCTGTAGTGTTTATGAAACTTCCCCCTTGAGTCAGTTTTTACAACTGAGCCGCAATGCTGCCAATTGCGCGCAATTACGCATCATTTGACAAGTTGATAATTCAGTCATGCTACGCAAAAGCTACAAGCCAAACCCACGTTCAGAAGTGGAGCTGCTTGTTAACTCCCAGTTTAAAATCTTCATTCCCAAAGAGCAATAAAAGTAAACTCACCTGGGTAGGTAAAATAATCCTACTGCCGTTGAAAAAAGTAATTTCCCGCGCACACTTTCTTTTATTCTACTCTTTTATTCGTTCACTGAAAATACTTTAGTGCAGCGGGCGTGTGTGCAGGCTCCTGTTCCACCTGGAGTTTTACGTCTGCTTGATCGCAGTGCTCATTAAAAGTAGAGAACGGGACGGGGCCAGAGTTTCCCCGCTTGTCCGTCCCACTTTACGCTTCCAGCTTTTTCACCCAGGCAGAAAGAGATCTGCAACTTGAGGCCATCAGAGAAGGACGCTCCGAAGATTACAGCGGCAACAAACACTTTTTTTCTCTCACACATGGCCCTAAGCATACCAAGGGAGTAGATTTGCCTCAGGCTTGCTACTTTACTTGCATATTTTCCATGATGCAAGATAAAAATAAAAAATAAAAAAAAGATAATGGTTATCCTGCAACTAACTCAACCCTGGGAATTAAAACAGCTAAGTGGAGTGTGTCAGCCTTTAGCAGATCAATCACTCCTCCTCCACCAAATAAACCAATCATCACCTGTTTGGGAAACAGACTTGAAAAGCTTTTGCACCCCTGCATCCCCTTCTAACGCACACAGTCCTATCAGCCTCTGTTACTTACAGGCTGATCCAGTTGGTTTAGGCACATTGGCACACAGGGTGTTGCTGTCGAGCACTATATGGATGGTTGCTTGCCATTTGGATTTAAAAGTCTTAAGTGCTGCTGTAAAAGAACTCATTGTGTGTGTGATTATGGTCTCTACAGAAACCACCAGGACCTTTTTTTGAGATGAAATCTTAACGATCCCAGTAGATAAAAAAAAAAGAAGAAAAAAGAAAGAGAGATCAGCTGCTGGTTCAGGGTTTCTCATTTCAGCAGTACTGCCAGTCTGACAACCTGTCAACAGAGAAAAGTCTTAACTCCCAGCACTTATAGACTGACATTTCTTCTTGGTTTTCAGTAAAAACAGATCAGCACTGCTTCATTTAAAGAACACTGTATACATACATACAGTGAGGCTTAATTCAACGAAGATGTAAAAGGTCACAGTTGTGTAGACAAGCAACTGACAGAATGTAATCTGTAGCATAGATGTGAAATCTGATGTAGATGCAGGGAAATGACAGAAAACTGTATTCTACCATCTCATGCTGCAGCCGAGTCAAGGACAGTTCAGTGTTTCCAGATGTTATTGTGCTGTTTTTGTCTAGCTACTTTACAGCCTGCACATTGCTTCTGCTGGATACCTTTGAGTAGAGTTTAGGATAGTTTCTTACATTTGATGCTGCCTTTACAAGTTTTGGACTGAATGAAATTCTAAAACATTTTTATTGGAGCAGTAAATAAAAAATGATTGAAATCCTGTTCGAGTTTCAGAAAATAATTTATTAACATGTATCACACACACTTAGACCAAAAAATACAAAAATACTCTATCTCCCCTTGTTCTTCAAGTATTGGTTCAAGTGAAATAGAAACAGTCTTCAGAGTCTGTCACACCAGTACTCTGATGTTTCAATGTGCGATGGCATGTCAATGTGGAAGATCTGTGGAGGGGTCTGAGGAAGACTATTAACTCCTGAGTCGCTGTCAGGATTGGATTGGTTCAGCTCTCCTACTTTGTATTTCACCTCCAGCCTCTGGACAGGAAGTGGAGGTGGGGTCTCGGACTTTGATTTGAGGTTTTTAAAGTGCTGCAGACGCACCACTTCCCTGCTTTTTTTTGCACATGGCAGCAACACAGAGATGTCCTTGCGGAATTTGGAGCTCATGCCAAAGTATATGAGTGGGTTGTAAAAGCTGGCAGACTTAGCAAAGAGACGGGTGATGATACTGGTTGTGTTTGGCACATGGAAGCCCCAGGCCGACCACATAGATACCACTGCGTATGGTGACCAGGCTGTGATGAAAGCAGTGCAGATTACAATAGAAATCTAGAGAGGGGGCATGAGGAAACAAATGTCAATACTGGAGCAATGTGTGAGGAGGTTTATTAGTCAGATGGAAGTTTTAAATAGTTTTATTAAATCTGGTCAAACAGTCAAATCCCAATTATAAAAAACTCAGACATAAACTGAAATCATTGAACTTTTGGCCTACCCTTGTGACATCTCTCTCCACCTTCCTTTGGCGAGTGGAGAGAAAACCATCAGCCGACATGGCATTTGTGGTTTTCACTGTGTTGATAATAGAGATGTAGGAGAAGAGCATGATCATCACAGGGATGAAAAAGCAGAAGAAAAGGATGGAGATTATGTACGATTTGTAAATTGTGGAGTAATTGGCTTTGGACCAGTCCACCTCACAGGTGCCATAACCTCGATCTAAGAAACATATAAAGGAGAGGTCAGATTGTGGCTCAGAGTTTATATCTATCTTGTTAGATAGATATTTTAAACAAACCTGTGTAGCTACCCCATCCAAGTATTGGAGCAACAGACCAAAACAATGCTCCTGCCCAAATGAAGATCAGTGAAATTGCTATTGTGTTGATGCTGAAGCAGTGAGCTGCACAAACACACAAAAAGAGAAAGCAGCATTAGTGTAACATAATATTATGGAACAATTTGTGGGATGGTTGAATGTGAGGATTTTGGCAACCACGACAAAGTGAGAGGCTCTAAAAGATGCAAAATTCTTGACTTGTTATGAATGTCAATATTTTGTGACATTTGCTGAACAAAGGAGTCTTTTCTTATATTAACAGCCTTTGCAAACATCTGCAATTGAAAAGGACTTCTGTTTACAAAGTACACATAGTTTTGTTTTCAGGCAAAGCAGCTCTCAGATACCATTTGTCAGCATCCAGTATTACTCTTCTTACAATAGACAATGTACACTATACTGACAATGTGCAGTGCTGTCATTGCTATTGGATATTTACCAACACATTTTCTGGTCTTACATTTATTTTGCACTTTGCATTGTTTGAATTACCTTGTCAGCTCCATATCAGATGTATCAACTGTACTCTTGCATGAAAAAAGTTGGTAAACCCCACACTCACCACAAGTGCTCAAAGTTTACCCACCAGTGTAAAAAAAACCACTCACAGGTTCATAAAAGTCGCATTTTATGAACAACCCCAAAAACAGTAAAAATCAGAAGCAGTTGCTCAACCTAATTTCCATGTAATTAAGGCATACTTCTGCATCAGTTACAGCCCCCAAAAAGAAAATGTCACCTCAAACTGACTTAATAACATGTTGGAGAAATATAAATGGAATCGCTGCAGACAAGTGGTAGTTATTTCCACAGCTGAAGTCAGTATTTAGGTTTCATTAGCCGAAAAACACAATTTTCTGTCAAATAAGACCTGCTGGAATGTAAGGGAGGCAGCCACGCTGGTATGAAGCTTTCTTTGTTGTTCTTTACTTCAGTTGGTTCTGACCTTTGTGCGGGTGGCATCCCTTGATGTATCTGGTGACGCTGATAATGGTCAAGGTGTTGATGCTAACAAGGCCGAAGAGCAGTGTGAGGAAGCCATCTACCTAAAAAAAGACAGGAAGAAAGAGGTGGCTGATGGTACATCAAATTGAATCTCTGAATTACCTTGGAGTAAAAACAAAGCCTCAAGGCATAAATCTGATGAATTTCTTTTGCTTTAAGCTTTTTTTTTTTTTTTACAACTGAGGAGATCCTCCAGTTTTTTGACCAATATTTTCAAGACTCCAGAGCACATCCTCTGATGTGGGCTTCAGGCTATTAAACTTACAGTATCAGCAAAGGGTAATTAAAATGGAAACTTCTCTTAGATTTTCACTTAATGCATTGGAATAAAAACACTGAAATGAATGCCTAGTCTTGATACTACAGCAGCCCTTTTGACAGTCCATTTTTTAGGACTGATTATCTCCTAATCTCAGCTCCTCTTAAGGGGAATTATGTTACTATGTTTCAGTCCAGCTCCAACTGTGCAAGACTCAGCACCCTGCTGGGTCACTTCCAGGTGACACGGCTCATTTAAGGTCTCGATGGCTTTCGTGATCTTCCTTAGTGCTAATCCTATCAATGTCAATCATCACGTTTTTCACACTCACATTTGGCAGGTTTTGGAACTACTAGCATTGAGATGGGTAAGATTTTCATTCAGAGATGATTTTTGTACATTTTTCTATTCATATAAAAACTATCAACCGGATAGTGACTTCTTAAGATTGTGTGATTTGATCATCCAAACACATTTTACAGTGTGGTGTTTCAGTTATATCTCTGTTTTAGTGCACAAGATTAAATGATAATGATGAACTTTGGAGAATAGGTATCGGAAAATTAACTATTTACAAACAAAGTGTTTCGATGCATCTTGATCCCATTCGGTTCATTCACTGACTCCCAGGGAGCAAAACACAGGGACTTGACCTAGCTTGAAACTGTTCATGTCTCATCACGCCCCATGCAGTAATCTGCTTCTCACATGCCAGCTTCCTTCACCTTTCCATTCCTACCTTGTTCTCCTTCTTTCGCTTCTTACTGCCTTGCTTCCCTTATTTACCTCTGACACTCCTCTTGACCCACCTCTTAGCGGAAGGGAAAGTTAAGAGCAATAGAATTCACCTGACAGACATCTCAGAATTTGGAGTTTACACTTTAACTGCACGGATATCTGTTTCTACCAAAGCTAGCCTTGAGCAAGACAAACACACTGGATGAATTCCAAGCTTAAGTATGAAAACTATTTCATTTCAGGCTGAGCTTGTGAGAAAGAAAAATATACATGAGAGAATGGGAACTTTAAAACTGATATCCAACGGCTACTTTTTTTTTTTTAAGTATTTTTTTTTCACAAACTTCTTGTCCAAATACAGTAACTTGAAAGCACTTGATTAAAATACAACCCCAAAACCCACCCTGGATCTCTTAGCTGTTCTCCATTTGGTTGTTGACATGGTGCTAGAAGAGTTTCACCCATTTAAAGCCCTCCATTACTGTAATCTCATTACAGATTTAACCTCCAGCACACATGGTTACTAGCATAATCCATGGCACATATACTCAGTCACAAGCATACTGACTTCTATATAAGACTTTTATAGATTTTATTAATGTACTTCATCGATTGAGACTGCCTAAAGAGAGAAAATGCACAGACATACAATCTTTACAGCTCTGCAGAAACCATTCAAACCAATGGTTTTCAATTGTGTATTAGCACAGCATTTTGTGGCATGGTTTAGGATGTATTGGGAAATACATGGATGTGTGAGAGAATATGTATTGAAATCTCTCAAATCAAGTCTTGCCTTGGTGTGGCTTCATAATTTTTACCTGGCAGGTCCAGATCCAGGTGATTAAATACCCATCATCCTTTAAGATATTGAATATTTCCAAGATTCCTCGAGAGTAGCCAAACACTGAGATGCTGGCATCAGAGATGGCAAGATTTAAAGTAAAGAAATCTGTTGGTTGGAGTGAGGCCCGGTGCTTGTACAGAACAAATATTACTAAACTGTTTCCAAACCACGACAGCCATCCTGCAGAGAGAAACACAGATTCATTAGCAGTAGTTGGTGTAGAATCATATCAGACTTGGGTATTGTGCGGTACGTTAAGGATAGAAATGTGGACTACTGCAAGCTCATTGTAAAATAAGTGGAGTAGCTGAGTTACACACAGCCAAGTATACTGTACTTCAGTTTGTGTAGTTTATTCGAATTTAAAATATTTAAATTTAGATTATATTGAGTGTTGAAATGTGTAGAGGAGATGATTAGACTAGTGATATGTACGGCGGAGTATATAGGTGGTTACATTAAGGATCATAGTTATTAACCAGGTCCTTAGAAAAAAAGGAGAACTTTTGAAGTTCAGACTTAAATAAATTTGGTCTGTAGTTGGATAACGGCATTGCTAAGCTGAATAGAATTCCATGTCTTTTTATATCTTTTTCTGTGTTGCACAAACTCCACCGACTGTGTTAGTTGGCAGCAACCAACAGCTTTACACACACGGTCAACAGCTAGTTTTATTCTTGGCTCCTCACCAATTAACTCTTTCATGGTAACATATCAGAAAAATGTTTTTATGCATTTGTAGTTCACAAATGCTATTTAATGAACACAAAAGTGACCAATCTCAGTTGGAATTTAGCCACTGCTCTGTTTACTATAAAGTAAGTGCCCTATAAAACGGTATTGCATGATGGCTGACTTACCCAGCACTAACAGGTAGACTCCGATGATGGTTTCACCTTGTTCAGACAGAGGAGGGTCTGTATGCAGGGTACTGAGGTTATTATTCCTCCAGGGGATAGTCACCACCTTCAGAGGAAAGCCCTTCAGAGTTATTTCCATGGCCTAAACTTCGATGCTTCGGCATGAATTCTTCCTCTCCTCACTACAGCTTTGCTCTCTTCTGCTTTCAAGAGACACTGCAGACTTAAACCAGTATGGGGATGACTGGTCAGTTCATTTTAAATCCAGCTTAGTCACTAATGCCTGACCGTTCACTGTTCAAATGACTGCAGCGGTAATCCTATCTATTTCTTAACAACTTAACAGACAGAGATTTTATGTGGAAATCCTACCAAACAGAGACATGTCTCATCAGTGGGTCCACTAATTATAAGTGGGGTCTCATTTAGCTTAAATTAGGCAGAGTCTTGAGTTTTAAATCCATACAATGACTCTGTGAGGCCTTCTGCAACAACAACACTTAACAAATTACTCAAATTCCAATCTGCTACTTCAAATTTTCTATAGTGGTTTATAATTAATTTAGCTTCCAAAGCTTCCAATTTATTTATTTATTTGTCAAATGTACAAAATAAAACATTAAAATCTTTTAAATGCCAAAATGTACAAATATAGTAATACCAAAATAACACATCATTATATGTCTGAAAAGGAGTAGATAGAAGCAAAAAACATCTCAAGTCCGACCCTCTATTGTTCTAATCAATCATTTTAATTTATTTTTTACCAGTAGTCTGACTCACTCACTCCATTTCTCACTCATACACATTCTCCTTCCCTCACTTGATCACCAGTCCAGTGTTTAAATAATAGAAAGATGGAACTAGATGTACATATCCCAAAAAGACAATCAGATGAAAACAAACAAACAAAAACACAACAAAAATGTATAATAGATAGATAGATAGATAGATAGATAGATAGATAGATAGATAGATAGATAGATAGATAGATAGATAGATAGAT
>JBAMHW010000018.1:10402119-10423686 GCA_037177495.1 Rhadinocentrus ornatus
TTATACTTTGTGTAAACTGTATAACAAGCTTTTCATGGGATGGGTGCGTTTTGATTGTCCCCTCTTTCAGAATAGTAAAGTTCAGAAAGAAAAAAATGTAGAGCCCCCCCCCCCCCCTTTTTTTTAAATTGGTAATGAAGTTTGTGTTTTTTAACACAGCAGATTGGATTTACAGCCATTTGAAGATCATGAGAAATGGAAACCTCCCTAATGAGTGATTGATTGTAAATCCAAACTAATGGGGCATTGATGGGGCAAATCAAAATGTCTGGTGTGAAAAATTTATCATAAAAGGAGAAAGAAAAGAAAACCCACTTGTTATTAATAATGTTCACCACTTTTATGATAAATGGATATGTTATGGTTTTGTAACTTTTAGTTTAGCTTTTTCTGTACTTGTGCAGGGAATGGGTATTATAGAGCAGCTGGATCCCATGTCCTTCACTAACTACTTGAAGAAGTACCGCAACACCATCTGTGGTCGTCATCCAATTGGAGTGCTGCTAAACGTAAGTACAGCAAAAGAGGGGCCTTGCTAGATGTAGATACAGGACCCAGTTTTAACATGAAATATGTAATTACATTGGTACAAAGAACCTTGGACCAAAATAAATGTCATAAACTTGACCGAATGATAGCAGGACTTGTGTGTTGACATCAAGGTATAGTTTAGTACTGTGTATGCACATAGCATTGTTGTGAGCAAAAATCATGTCTGAAGCTGTTTATAGAGTATGAGATCTAATATTCAGACATTTGGATTTGAAAGAGAGGACAAAGAAAATGGAGTATTGAGTACAGCAGTAACACACCAGATCTGAACACTTACCTGGTGAGATGTCATGGTGAGTACATGGATGCAAATATAACTAGCACAAGCAACATCACAAGATAAAACACAGATTAAAGAGCTTTTAATAGTATATTAATAATTTAATAGTTAAACAGCGGCAGCACAAAGTATTTTATTTACTTTTCGTGACAAATATCAGCCAGACTTGAATATTGAGGTAAAAAATAATATGACAACAGAATAATTTTTTTCCGGCTCTACAAAGTAACAATAATACTTGTGATTCTCTGGTCTTATATTAGAAATCTCCATGTATTGGATTATTTGCAAAAGGCTCGGCAGAAGTATAATTACAATATTTTCTATATTCATTGATTTTGATATAGAATTTGATTATACTGTCAATATGCATATATGTGTGATTACATACATTTTAACTATAATTATTACTATAATTATATATTTACATTACATGTTAGTACATAAGCAACAGACTGCATTTTTATTTTTTGTTATCCCTCCTTTCTGCCAGCAGTAACGTTGCTATTTTTCATAAAGGGAGGAAAGTTGTATAGAGAGTCTGAAAAATATTAGAACACAAGTTCTTGGCTAACAACAATATGACTCTTGCAGCCTTGCTTACATGCATATTAGTTTGGGAGTTTATGTGCATATGGGGGGTAAGGGTAATATCACGCAAGTGTTTGTGCCGTTAGCTAAAGTCAGAAGGCAGAGCTGAATAGATGCCCAAAACAACAACAGCAAAACAAAACTGTTTCTATTTCAGGTGGTACAAACATAATTACCTTAATGGTTTGGGTTGGAGTTCACTCCACAATTTCACCCCTGCTTTTATTCAGGTCCACTCATTCTGCCCCACATGCATTCAGTGCCCTTCTCTGCCGGTAGCTCAATGTTCTGCTGTAATAAATAGGTGCATATTTGATGTGATGGACATCAGGCACAGTCTGTTTATTTTTCTAATTACTGAAAATGCCATGATGCTCACCACCAAGATCAGCAAATTTAATTAGGGTTCATTTAACTACTCAGCCTAATTTCCCACAATCATAGAAAATGACTTGTTCTCATTTACAAAGAAAAAATACCACCTTTGTCAAGGAAATGATACATGTATCAGACTAATTGAATCACATCTTTCTGTTTGAATAGTATCTTACCTTGTGTTTAGATACATATTCATCTTTTGATTGAGATGCATACCTCTAGTTGACATGAGTGTTAGGTTGACTGTTCATTAACTGCCACTATCTCTATTTGTGCACATGCTGAACATTAACAGTAGAAGTAACAGCAGCTGAAGGAATGGGGAAAAATGGGAATCTGTGGCAACATCCAGAATTTTAAGACATTTTTAGTCTTTGATTATAAGTATAGGTTATCAAAAGCAACTAATTTCTAACCAATAAATACAAGAATTATTTATGTTTAAGTTGATGCATTTGATTGCAGATATTTGAACCTGATTTAGTTTATGGATATAAATTACAAGTTATACAAGATTGTACTGTAACTTAAGCTGTAAGATAAGATGCCAACTTCTAGATTTAACTTTATATTGCTTAGTATTGCACCATGTGTGCAGCTTCAGGCTTGTTGACATTCATAAACAGTAACAACAAATTCCTTAAAACTGTTTGTCTTTATTGTTTGCATGCGGAATCTCTTTTTACATGCTGAACGACATTAATCGGCAACTAACTGGATGTTACTGTTTTGCAGGCTGTGGCTGAGCTTAGAAAGTCCGGTTTAGAAATGAACTTCTCTTTCCTGAACTACGCCCAGTCAAGTCAGTGCAGGAACTGGCAGGACAGCTCCGTGAGTTACGCTGCCGGGGCGCTCATCGTTCATTGAGGTCAACTTCTGCAGGGGCCAATGCAACACCGCCACCCTGCCCTTACTATCTATCGCCATAGACCACCCTATACAAGCCCTTTTGCCCCACCCCCAAGTTATACCTACTATTTGAAGAAAGGACCTTGACACTTAAAGCCAATACAGTTCTTTTCTCTGCTTCACCCTCAGCTCTCCTCTCGCCTTCTTCCACCCTCCTTTCAGTTTGAAGCGTCTCACAGAGCTTTTGGTTGAAAAGTTTTGCTTCAAGTGCAGTTTGGAAATTATGTTGGAGAAAACGTTAGCAGTGATGAGATTTGTCACTTTGGATTGGAGTAAGTGTTTTGGGGGGGTCTTTTTTCTTTTTTGCAAGGACTATAGATGTCCTCTTAGTCCCCTTTTGTTTTCCTGACAACACAAAGGATTTGACTTGTAAAAGGGCAATCTTTATATTTGGACTCAATATGTTTTGTTGTATTTAGCCTCAGAAAAGGAATTAAAATAAAGCTATAAGTATTAATGAAGGAGAATTTTCAGATGTTGCCTGATAAAAATGAAATATGTCTTTTGATTGCTTCAAGCTATGTGCAACTTTAAACTTTGAAAACAGATTCATAGGTAATTGCTACTAGTGCTCAGCTTATGTTGTAGTTTCTAACAAAGGGCTGCACCCAACAAAGTTCACTAACTCCCTGCTGTACAAAACAAACAAACAAACAAAAAAAGATTGGTCTATTAAATATATTTTATTTTATTCTTTTTTTTTTTATTATTATTATTATTATTATTTGTAATAGTTAAATCAGACATGATGGTATTTACTCAGTGTGTAGATACAGTGGCTGTCACTTCAGTGCTAAAGCTCTAACATGGTTGGCCCAGTAGATGAATGTGTTTGACAGTGATCCAGGCTTCCAGCCACACACTTATAGCATTAAAGATTGGTTTTTGCGTGGACCAGACTGCAGTTGTGGGTGCTACAGAAATGTAAGCAAAGTTGGATTTTGTGTAAACGGACTTCAACATGGACACCTCTAGTCTTTGTTTACACTGCCACTTTGAATCTCCGTAGTGATCTGAAATGTCAAATTAATAGACTAAAGTGCTGATTTCCTAGACTTGTATTAAATGTCTGTTACACATTAAGTTCTGTAAAAGCAGCAAAGCTTTTGTTTAGGTCTAAACAAAGATGCAAGGCAAGAATTTCCAAGACTATCTTTTTCAACTATAGGAAGTAAATTTGTGCTGTTTTCATTTGCAGCTCTTTTTATGTTTTGATTGAAGAATGCCAAAAAAAATGTTATGTAATATTTATTTTTTCTTCTGTTATATTTGATTTCAAGTCATGAAAATAGTGAGTTCGTACAGTAAAAATATCAATTAGACAAGCTCACTGTAGATAAAATAAGTAATAGATACCACAAGTATTTAAATTAGCTTAATGTCATAATATTCCTCTGTACGTTTTGCCATAGATTATTTTGGATTTCTTGAATATTAAAAAACACAAAAAAACATAGATATTAATGAAATGTCAAGCACAAGATCGCAGGAGAATCACAGTTAAGTAAAGAAGTGGTTGCTGCCTGAAACTGATGTTTTCATGATCAACAGACTGCATACGGAGGGAAAATAAAAACCAGTAGCAGTTAAAATTGGCATGCTGTCTTGTCATGGGAGATTTGAATGTTACTCATCTATGACTTTTACCGCTGAAGTCAAATATTCCCATTTAGCCAAGCAGGCGTCTGACAGCAGTCCCTCCCTCCTGGCACTATGAGATGTCACGTTTGCCACTGAGCTGTTGAACTAAGTGCGTACAGACTGAAAGATGAATCTCCAAACTCACTTGACCTCTAATACTAATTTAAGGGAATCTAGCAAAGCATGACACACTGTGCTATTGTGCCTTTTATCACTGTTGCACGTGAACATATTAAGCGTATTCTCACTTTCAGTCTTACTTTTACAATTTGTTCTTCAGTTTTTTTGTTTCCATGTGTAGCGCCCCCACCCCCGTTTTTTTGTTTCTTTTTGCCGACAGCCTAACTTTGTCTCCAGTTCATCCAACACACCCAAGAGTGTATGACCTGTCTACCCAGTCTGTTGGTCTAAAATGGCACCAACTGTTATCTCCTTTCTCCAGCAGGGAGTGGTGTTCTGTTTTGTCACACATCACCTCATACCTGTAGAAGGAGAGAGAGACAAAACCTAAACCTCCACACTGTTCATTTTTCTGTTTGTGTATTTGTTTGTAGTTTTTAGAACTGGTTTTTGTATTTTATTTTTCTTTGGTTAGAGAATTGGATCTTATATACCTTATATACCTAAAAATACTGCTTAATTACTCCCTTAATGGAGTTTTTTGATCTCAGGTTCCACTGACAAGGCATCCCAAAAGGCTCTTCACATAAAGCCGAGGATTCATGTTACAAAAGAAGTAAAACGTACTGAAAAGAAAGTCTGCTCTGGTGTCGTGTTCTTTTTTTTCTTTTTCTTTTCCACTGAAGCTCTTATGTTTGTAGCACCACAGCAGTTTTGCTACCTCAGAAAGCAACCTTAGAACCTAATTGTAAATGGATACAAAATCCTGCAATGAAATGAAGTGTTTAATTTATTATCAGTGAACACAATATGATTTATCATTAGATTTTTGGGTATCAGTTTATTTGGGTTTGCAGCATGTGATCACATGTTTGGTGACAAGTGGACTGCAAATGTATGCACATCTGAAATAATCCATAAAACAAACACCATGTGTGTTTATGTGATAGCAGTTAATTCAGGAAAAGTTAGGGTTAACGTTGCCTTACCATCGCATTTTTCTGTGAGGAAATTCAGAATATGTGTGCTGCAGCTGAAACTTGTACCACAGTAAGATTTCTGGACCAAGCTTTCTTTGCTTATCCCTTTACATCAAACATTTCAAAGCACAACAAAGGGAATCTAATGACTTGTATTTATATAATCCTTTTAGAGAAGTCTTATATATGTAACATGTAAGCAGCTTTTTGTCACTAGACTGATGTTATTAAGAAGTTGTGAGGTTAGTCTGTCCATCCACCCACTTGTTAATCAGCAGGACTGGAAAAAATTTAAGGTCAGTTAGTTGGCCCTTTGCAATCATCTGTACACACCCAGAAGGGAAAATTCAGAAAATGCAAGCAGAGCTGCATAAACTGACAATCCTCTGGATGTTAAGTAACAGGATGGACAGTTTTTCAACAAAAAAACTATTTGAATATCACCAAAACTAATCTCTTAATTGATGCTATGCTACTCTAGGTTTACTAGTAAATTCACATTTCTATCCAGAGGAGGGTGATACTTCAGTCTTAGTGTCCTTATTTTTAAGTACACTGTGAAAAAGGGAACATGTCTCAGCAGGCTGATATACTTCTTTCTTTACTTTGGGAGGAGTCAGGGAGTCTGTTTACATCTGTGGAGCTTCATTCAGATGCTTGAGATTAGTTCATAAGTGGAAAAGATTACAGCAGCGCTCATCAACCGGGAGGTGTAGACCTGCGAGATGCACTGCTATGAGAGACCCGTCAACTATCTCAGCTGGGGGATCATCCTGATAGGACTTGGCCACCTGGTCTATCATAAAAAGGCACAGACCTCCTATGGACGCTACATGACACACTCTACTCAAGCAAGGATGGTACCTGCAAAACTAGCCTGGTTTTTCCAGGAGATGCCAGCCTTCCTGATCCCGCTACTTATGATGCTGCTTTCACACCAAACATCCAGTATGGGGAAATACTTGTTACTAACAACTTTTTGTTTGCATTACTTTCAAAGGTAAGATGAGATAGTCATTTTTTGCCTTTTAAAAAGGAAGGGAAGAGTTTACAAAAGTGTCTTCCACAATACAAGGAATTATCTGATTTCCCCAATTTGACTTAGAAATCTATTTTCTACTTTTTAAAACTCCGTAAACACTTCTGAGATTATTTTTTTTTACATGATTTAAATTTACACTGTGTTTTAATAACTTGTATTATTATTTAGTCATTGTACTTTTTAGCTGTTATGAGACATAACTATGTACTGTTACAGCAGTGGTCACATTTTTTAGATGAAGACTTACAGTAAAAGAGGGGGGGGCTTCCAAAAGAATATTTCCAGCTGCTGTAATCTGAAACAACACCCTGAGGAATGCATTGTTAACCTCCCATGAAGAAGGGGGCTTACTGGCATCTTAAAAGAATGCCCCCATTGTGCTATAAAAAACTATTATTTTGCATGTACCATGGATGAAAGCAATGTAATCTCCTCATTGTTCCATCTGATGTATCTACTATCTCTCCATTAATCGCAGGACGTGTATCTATTCACTGCTGACCAGAGGACAGCCTTTCCCACTGGATGTGATGGGGCCAGCAGGTTTCTTCTGCCTGATGAATGGGTTCTTGCAGGGTCACTACCTGCTACATTGTGCCAATTTCCATAATAAATGGTCAACTGCTTATCATTATAAAATTGGTAAGCACGTGATTTGTGCTTTGTTTTAAAAATGCCTTTTTAAATATATTTTGTGTGTTCTGAATGCGTCATAAATTCCTACTAGGGTTACTGATGTTTTACGTTGGAATGGCCATCAACATACACAGTGACTATATATTACGCAACCTGAGGAAACCAAAAGAAGTAGTTTACAAAATTCCTACAGGTATGAAAGAGATTATTCTTGATTACCCTTTTTTTTCCAGTCAGTGCTTGTGGTGTCATGTGGTCTTCTTAATCTCCTGCAGGAGGTCTGTTTGAATATGTGTCTGGTGCCAACTACTTAGGAGAGATTGTGGAGTGGTTTGGCTATGCTTTGGCAACCTGGTCTCTTGTGACACTCTCATTTGCCATATTCAGTCTCTGTTTTATTGGACCAAGAGCCTATTATCATCACAGGTGCCCAATATATTATAAGGCTAGGGAGTCATTTTATTACACTATATCACAATGTATCTCTAAATGATAGTTGTTATATTTTGCTCTTTTCTTGCAGGTTTTATCAGGAGAAATTTAAGGGATATCCTAAGTTTCGAAAGGCTTTGATTCCATTTGTCTTCTGAGAGAAAAAAACACTTGCTTGTCAACTTGCTGAAGCAGAATGGATAAAACATTTGCAGAAGACAAGTGCATGAATTTGCACTTGTCAGCGTTGTTAACAAATTGCAATGCAAGAATCTGTTTAGATCTTGAATGTGGTCAGCGTCAGTACTTTGCAAAGTCCTTTACAATCATTACACATTATATCTTAAGTTTTGTAAAGCATTTATTTAAATTATATTTAAATCTGAAGTTGTTGAGACCTACACTCTTTTTCAATGTTGTAACAAAAATTAAAGATTAAATACTAAAGACAATAAGAAAAGTTTTGTATGACTTACAATTAGAAGAAAAAAGTTTTCTAAGTTCAGTGTTTGCAGGATTTCAGAAGCAGATCACTTGAGCAAGCTAAAAGACATGGTCTAAATAATGGTTTGCCATTTAGACTTTCATTATTAAAAAGAAAATAAAGTCAGTGATGTCTTTAATAGACTTTCATGAGAATCACTGACTGGAAATTAATGTTAGTGCTGAGGGTCTGAAGCATTTTGAAAGATAACAGTATCATAATACAAAACTAATAAAAACAGACTATTATCTGGGTCTGACTGAATTTAGGAAAATTTGTTTAGCTTCTTATAGATATCTTACTATTGTTGTAGCTCATAGAGAAGCTTGTCAACCTGGAATTAAAGTAAATGTTTTAGATGCAATAAGATATCAAGATATTTGTGGTCAGTTTAGAGTTGCAGACTATGATATGCAAACTGTAAGATTATACAATAAGCTCCAGTAAACAGTATTTATTTAGAACTTTTGCATCCAGGACTAAGGCCACACTGAAGGATGCTTCTTGCGGTTTTCAGACTTGTTCTGCTGCTGAATGTGTAGTTTTAGTACAGAGCAGTCTCATCTAAATAAAAATTGGTGTTATAATTTGTCACAGAATTTGTGATACTATTGAGATTTGAGGGATTTATTAATGACCCACTAGGGACACCAGAGCAAGGCTCCAACCCCCCTCCAACTACTCCCCAGGTGCTGAAACATGGCATCCACTGCTCTCGTTCTTTTGTTTGAACACCCCCTTCATTGAACTACCAAAAAGCTGTGGACCCCCATCCGACGCTGTAACAAATGTTTGGTTTTATTCTTTCATTAGTTAGTTTCTCGCCACAAATTCTGCATTTTGGATGACTCCTGTCTTTTATTTTAATAAAACCAAAATATCAACTCACCATCTGCACTGTGGTGTTTCCCCAGACATGTTTCATTAAACAAATAGTGCAAAAGGTTACCGGGATAGATACAACTACTCCACTAATATAGGTAAACCAGCTCACTGACCTTACTTAACCACAGTTAATAGATCAAAATTGATTTAGGTGTACAATGTGTGGCCTACTGAGAAACTTCTTTATTTTTAACCGATAATACAGTACAGTCAAAGTTCAGACACAATTTTCCTATTAAATCCAATGGGAAAGTGTGTCCAATGTGTTAAAAAAATGTTGTTTGGCAGATTTTAAAGACCCCCATTTATTCACTTTGGGACCTGGTTTTAAAAGCTGGTGTTTTCAGGCTCCTGAGACACTGGTTTCATGTGAACAAAACTGTGGGCATGGCCTTAATTTTAACAATCACACAGGCTCTGTACAGTTAAAGCCTCACAGACCCCCAGTGCTCTTTGGAAACTTCTTTGTGGGGTCAGGGACCCCAGGTTGGAACCACTATAAAGGATAAAAACAGATAAAATGCAGAGACTTCTTTCCAAATTTGGATTAATTAATAATAATTAACAAGATAGGACTTTTATTCAACCTACTGGAACCCCCTATCTGTTTAAACTGAATCATGTACTAAAACAGCATCAGTCTTTATTTGGAACATCACATCCACCTTACACTAGACAAAATGCGTATTCTTTTAATTCACATCTTGTATTACAAATTTCACATCAAGTGCAAGATTAGCCGTTTCCACAGCGACTTTCATTGCATTGAGTTTAGCAGCGAAGGAGTCCAGCACTTTTGGCTGCACAGGAGTGTCTCTAAACAAGGGTGCAGGAGAAAACTCTTCATATTCAGTGTTTAGATAAGTCCACTTATTACTTGGGCAACTATCCACCAGTCCACAGCCACAGAATCCCAAACTACCTTCTAAGTGTTCTTTCAGTATATCTGAAGAAAGAGTCCAGTGGTGAGCATGGGTCAGATCGATTGCAGAAGTTCCACTATCATGCTCCAACGACCTGGCCACATACTCCAGAGATCGGCAGAACATCTCCACGCCGAGAAGGAACTCGGTCTGCGAACACTCTAATGCTGATGCAGTCTCTGATACTTCATTCTTGCTCTACAAAATAAAAATGGTACAGTCATGAAATGCTATTAAGAAGAAGTACAGATAATATGACATTGAATTAGGATAAAACTAAAGTGGATCTGACCTTGTGTCTAACATAAGCAGACAAGTGGGTCTCAGTACAGCCACCTCCAAGCAAAGCACGTGGTTCTTTTAGGGTGAGCCTCAACAGATGCTCAGTTTTCTGGCACACCACCTTCAGCATAAGCATAGAAGGAAAATAACATCACATTGGTCAATTTTCTAAGCTGACATCTGTGTGTAAAAGAAATTACTCTATAATTTACTTTAGAAAAATATCTGTTGTCAAATAAAGCATGCTTTTATGTTTTTATAAATTTGTGTGACCTCTAAGTTGACTTTTACAAAGAACAGTGTATTTTATTTGACATAGTCACTTTGTTCCATGATGTAAATATGTGAGATTTAACCACTAATTTCCTGTCGGTCCAGTCATGTTGATGGCATGTTGAAAACATTAAAAAGATAAAACAACACAGATAGGTGAAAAGAAAAAACATCATCACATCTATATCTTTGTATCCTTCTACTTCAACTCCCAAACCGACAATGCAGCTCTACCACCTACTTTTAGCTCGTTTAACATCGTCTCGTTCCTGTGGCAGAGGATCATTGTGCAAACTGCAGACTCCCCGACAGGATGTAAATGCAGCATTTTCCTGGAGCCAAACTGCCTTAAACCGGCGTCCCTCACCTTCCCGTAGGTTGTAGGTGAGATCCTGGTATGTAATGTGGCCACAGGTAGAGCACCTATTTGTTAAAATACACAGCAGAGTTAGGGTGCAGTTTCTAATGTCTGCACATTAGAAACATTAATGTATCATTATGAACGTTGTTATTTATTTAATTCCTTAACTGCAGTTACAATGCAGACTAAATAAAACCTGTGCCGGATTAAATATTTAAATAGCAATTAAGCTCATTTAGCAGTCTTATGATTTGGTTTAATAAACAGGGAGCGCTTACCTGTCAGCTGAGCAAGTGGCTCCATGAGAGTGATTCCAAGTCTCTCTACCACTATGACGCCATGACCTCTTAGGTATTGTTGCAAGACTGGGTGGATGACTTTCTGGCAGACAAATAACCTCACTTCATCCTTGACCACCTGTTTTCCAATTTCCAGAAGCTGATCCACTATTTGTGACTCAGTGTCCAGTCCTGGAAACATCTCAGTTATACCATCTCCTAGTTCAGCAAGGTCTCCAGCTAGAGATGTGCTGAACAGCACCACGTGCAGTGGATTAGAAATACTGTGTCCTTTGTTAAAGCAGAAGTCATCAGGAATGTTCACCAGTAAGCCTGGAAAGACTGCAGATTCTAGCACAGGGTGCCCCTCGATAGTAACTGTAACTATTCTGCCAAGACTGACTGTATCTGGGATGTTACAGGGAACAGTCAGCAAGAATGCTCGCACAGTCATATTACTGATGTGGATCATCTCTGGCTCTGTAAGTACACATGCTGGTTTGCTGGAGATAATACTGCGGGCTAATGTGATCAAGTTTTGGTTGCTGCAGAAGTCAAGCCTTACTCTACAACCACAGTCATCTTGTTGTAGGTAGTTGGTGCAAACAGTAAGTAGGGTCTTGTTCACTCTGATTGCCACATTTCCTCTAAGTCCTGACTGCTTTGATTGTTCTATAAGGGATAAACAAAAAATTGCAGCAAACAAACCACAGTCGCTGAAGCGGGAGACGTGGTTGAGAATGGAGGTTTTTATCAGATTAATAAAGGGCTGAGAGGAGGAAAACGCAGGAAGTAAAACTGAGGACACAGAGGTGGTGACAACGTGCCCTCCAATGTTATTATGAATTTGTTTCAGTCTAGCTGTTGGACCGTAACAAGATCTCAGAAGTTCCCTCATCAGATGGAGCTTGTTAAAAATTTCACTGTTGTTCAGTGGTAGATCCATACAAACAGATGGAGATTTCTTCACGAGTCGAGACATCACTGGAACAGCTATTTCCAAAAGAACAGAGTATGTTAATGTTGTTAAAATCCTTTTAGGGACGACGTCATTAATCAAGGTATGTTATATACGACGAAGACGCCCATTTAGCATGTACTTTTGGGGTAATTATATCATACAAACACCGTAGCAGCTTTAATTTTGAGGACATGGGCTATCTACGAATCGAATTCTTAGCACTGCCTGACCAAAAATAAAGAAATATTTCGGACTTTTTTTTTAACAAAACTTCTAGAAAAACCAATAGCAATCAAATATTTTTTTATAACCAAATAAAATGCTTTGATATTACTAAAATATATTAGCTTGATATTAAACTACAAATATGTCGGTAATTTAAACAGGGCATATAAAGGGACAGCTCTTAGTGGACTACAAGCGGAAAATTGCGTCATCTTTCGGCGCCTTGATCCCGATTCAACGGTTCAAAACTGTTGGCGGTAGGACATCTGACATTTTTAATTATACTTTTATTTATTTTTATACTTTTGTGTAATTGCCATGACAGTTACTAGTTGTAACTTAACGTTGGAGCCCTCAACGCTATTTGACTTGTGTCTAGTTGTTAAATGACCCAATTCGTTAAGACAGTATTATTTACATTTGTTTTTAATTGAGGAGGTTGACCAGCAGAATTAAATACTGTCTTTAATGTATAATCTTTGTAACGTATATATATGCTCTTATGTATAATCAATGACGGTGTCTGTTCCAGGTTAAATCTATAAACTTCTGTGCCATGGCTCCCCTCAAATTTGTCATAAAGGTACGTTAGAAGGGAATATAGTGTGTGTGACACTCGTGGCCAACTGCATTATAGTTTTGACCCATAGAGTTACTGTTAAAATTATTTATAAATTTATTTATTTTTTTCAGATGCAAAATCTATTCTTTTTATGTAAGAGAACTGACATTGGAATTTGTATCCATAAAAAGAAATGGTGTATTATTTTTCCCCCCATCACTTATATTTGTCACACAAATATGAAACTTTAAATGAAATCTGCATTTTGCCCATTTAATTATCTTTTCTTCTTAGTCACAGCAGAATTGTCCACTAGAGGGGAGTAGAGATCTGTGTTTCAGTTGTCCTAACCCCACAGTATGATGTTTCTGTTTAAAAAAAAAAAAAAAAGTTATTCATAGACTCTGGTCACCTTTTCAAAATCTTGACTGACTGCACCCCTTTGAGCCTTGTGTTAATGGACTCAACGATACAGTTCAGCCAAGCTGTTCATCCTCAGTCTGTTGCTCTGTCAGGAATAATGCGCCTCAGATGTTTTTGTTAAGTGCAGGAAAAGCCGCTGGTCTTTCTTTTGTTGATGTTTCATTTATTGAGAGTTTTGGATGAGCGCTGCAGACATTTGCACTGATCTCTCACATCCTCCATAATGCAGTGTGTGCCTAGTTGACCAGATATTGCATTCACTCCCTTTTATTTGTTTCATATGCATGCCTGCATACGGGTTACCCCACTGCCCTCTTCCTCCCTTGGCTGGTTGTGGGAGAGTAAAGCCCTGAATGTTCCTTCCCACTGGGCACATAATGATACTGTTGTGTTATTCTGTCTGAGAAAATGCACACAATGTCTACCAAGATTAACAAATCAACCACAATGATGTTGGAAGGAACTAGTCCAAACAATAGATTTTAAGTCACTACCTACGACTTCTCTTTCAAAAAAGAAACTCCACTGCTTCCATGTTTTTTTTTAAGGCAGGTTTAACTTCTTAGAATATAAATGAACAAAAGTCTCAGGTATTATTGCCTCAAAGGCATGCTGTAAACATTTTTTTTTTTTTGCTGGCTTGCACGGAGAATGTGGATTATCAAAGCAGTTATGAATAATGTTCATGGATTCACTTTGCGATTTTAAGTAGGTTGCTTAGCAGTGTGTTTTATGATCCTGTGTCCTGAAGTGTTTTCAGCTCCCTGAGTGATCTGTGGTACTATAGAAGGTGCTGGTATGCTCCTTCTTAAAGGAGCTTAGACTATATAGTGACCTGCCACTTCCCAGACCTCCCAAAAAGTGCCTGGCGGCTGAAACAGTGATCCACTGACATGCTTGCTGTCTGCCAGGACATTACTGCAGCAGAGCCCTGCAATCTGCCTTCTATTAGCAATAGTCACCACTGACTTTCTAACCATCTTAAGTAATGGGTTGAAACAGAGACTTATGTGTTTTAAGAAACCAAAAGTTTGAGTTATCACAGAGCAGTTTAATGTCAAAGGTTTATGTGCTGTGTAGTGTTGTCACTGCAGATGAGCTCATAAAGGACCACACATCATGTCTCTGTACAAAATCACTGAAACTTCTGATTAGAAGCATTTTGACACTTTCCAACTTCAAAAAAGAAAGTGTCAGAACTTTAAAAAATTAAACCAGTGTTCTGTCATTGCAACACTTCCCTAAATTGCTGCGTAGAATTCATATTTCCAAATGAGGCAAAAGACTTCTTCGCTTGTTATTTCTGTGTATCTACCAATTTCTCCAGGATGTGACAACCTCAGCTTTGTTTGCTGAGTGTTACCTGGAGATATTCTTGTCTGTTCTTGCTGCTCAAATTCCACTCCTGGGTTGTGTCTCTTTTTGTCATCAAATAAAGAGGACTCAGGTGTGCTAACATTCACCTCAATGAAAGAAGGATTTCAGACTGAACACTTCCGACCAGTGTTTGTAAATAACATCTGCCTCAGTAGTCATCAAGTTTAAAGTTCTTCTGCCTAGTATCTGGCTGTTTGAAAACTGGAAAAGAGAATTGTCTTTTCCTTTTCTTTTTTCTTCAAGGGGAAACCCAGGTGACTCACAGCACAGAGAGCTGGGAATGAGGCAAATAAAGCCCGAGAGCGAGGCTGTCACACCCACAGTTCTAAAGAGCTCCCATGAGTTCTTTGCAGATTGCAGAAAAAGTCAGGAAAAAAAGTGAAACACAAAGGCAGAGTGGGAGAGATGCAAGTTTTATTGAGTGAGACCGCATCTGCTGCCCCTTCTCTCCCAGTGTAAACATCTGTGGCTGGTTAGTGTTAGCCACTAAGCTAAGTGCAGTCCGAGAAGGTCTGGTTCTTATACTGTGCGATAGCAATGGCAAAGGGCAGTGAGGTGGGGAGGCGGGTAGGGCTGCTCCTAGAGCCTGGGCCCCGTGCCCAACTTAGGAGCAGCACAGATGGGAGGACGGAGAGTCGGGTCTGGGAGAGAGATAAGGTAAGGTGGAGAGTGTTTTGGGAACTGAGAGTGATATAGACCAGAGCTCCGAAGACTAGAAAAGGCAGAGGACCTGTCAGTAGGTTTAAGTTGGGACTTGATTATTTACAGACATTAAACAAAAGGGATTTTCTCATGTTGTTCTGTGGACTGTAGGTAGCTTTAACCTCTGTCTCTAATGCTTTTTTCCTTTGTTAACTTTTCCCCTGCAGGTGATTTATCACTGGCCTCGAGGACACTAAGGATAGAAAAGTTGAGCTTAGCCTGCAGGAAAACTCATGGCACAACAAAGATAGCACAATAAAGGATTTGATATTAAGTAGCACTTCTTTCTGCCTCAGCCTCTGTGCATAAGTTTGAAAAGCCTGTGCAAGACATTAGAACAAAGCACTGCTGGCCCACTTTAGTATGTATGAAAGGAGTAACTTCCTTCAGACCTTGGCCCTTTATCAAAACATTTCTTTCCAACAACAGTGACAATTGCTCTGCGTATTGCCTTAAATGTGTCAGATCAACTACACAAAGTAATTGTTGCTCACAGATTTCATAGACTACCTCAGATGTATTAAGTCCTTTAGGCTCATGATACTGAAAAAAGTTTTAGTGTCTGTTTTCTGCTTTGAAGTTGTAGTTAATTTTTTATCCTTTCAAGATAGATGCTAGATTTTTAAAGATACACAGCTTATCCAGTTAATAATACTATAACATTAGACTGCTTGTAGAGATTTTACTTAAAGAAGGGTCAGCTGAGCTTTGAGGATACACAAGGTCATAGTTCATGACATAGTTCAGCCAGGAGATCACTGGTCACTCTTTGAGCAGGGAGTTGAAATATTTAGACCACATGATGTGATTGTAGTCAGAGCCTTTGTGAAGAATTAGATTTAGACACTTTTTTAGTCTTATCTGCCACGCTCAACTCAAATGTCTATTATAAAAACTCTTCAGCAGCATAGCCTCAAGTCGAACCAAGTCAAGTCAAATCTTTTGTCCTCCAAACTGCCACTTTTGCAGGGCAAATTAATTGGTTTCTCATTAGAATGATTGCATTAGTTTGCATTCCTGACAAACTCCCCCATTTCTGAGAGGCCCACAGAATCACATGCTGTTTTTGTGGAAGGGGCTGACCACTGTTTATCATTAACGTTCCCAGTCGAGTCTTGTCTGCTGTTCTAATGTGATAAAAGGAAGTTCGTCTAAGGCTCGCTCGATGTCTGGCTCTTAGCACCAAAACACACACTCAGTCAGAAGCACTGAAACTATGTTAGGGGATTCACAAATCTGTGCCTCTCCATCACGGGTATACTCTACCCTTTGGTGCCCTTTTCATTTAAATATATTTATTTATCTAATTAATGTTGCATCACTTCTAAAAATTTGCACATTACATTATTATCATCATCATCTCTGACTGAATGAACAAAAATCGAATTTTTATAAATATCTGTTAAAAGCATTCTTAAGGCTCAAAAGTTGGTGAGTAAAATCTGTGTATGAAATACCCTATTCTGCTTGTGTCAGGTCCACTAGTAGGCTGTGTTTTGATTGACAAGGTCTGACCCTTTTGTTGCTAGGTTTTCCCACACATGGGTAATTGTATGAGGCCACCATTCATCGGTGGACCACTGTGAGACAAAGGTCACAAAATGAAGAGAATGCCGATCTGCAGGGATGAGCTGATTTTGACAGGTCACATACACAAGGAGCTCCCACATCACACGGGTCTCCTGTTCTAGTCTGTGACATTGTTGTCTTTTTGAAAGCACTTTTTTGTATAACAATTGTATTTTTAGCATGAATGTACGTGCAATAGGGGTTTAGGAGTGGACATGTTTTCTAAATGAACAGTTCAAGATGTGACAAGACACTGCCAGAGACATTCAGTGATCAGTCATATGGGGGCGCCCTTTCCTCTTGTTGAACTTCCAAAAGATGTAAGGAAGCAGCTTCACTTAAAAAAAAAAAAAAAACTTTTTACAGAAAGACAACGAGAGTGAAAAATGCTCTCATGGGAACAGAATAATGCAAAGTATTTGGCAGCTTGATTTGCTCACAGTCATTATGCAGCCCTTTAGCACAATTAGGCTAAATAATCGCAACCCATCTTGAGTCATACAATCGTAAATTGTACTTTGTCAGCTTCCTTTTTTAATCAGGGAGCTAAGATTACTTTTTCTAAATTCAGAGGAAGACACAACTAGGCAAAGTCTTAGGTTGAGAGGAGCAGACCTGTTTCCAGAATTAGGACCTTCACCTTCGCACCCTCTTAATTCATTGTCACATCTTCCCCAGAGGCCAGAGGAATATCCCTCAAGTCAGAGTTGTAACCTTAAAGTCATCCTCTCTGTGACACTTAAACCCACAGGGCCAGCATGGATCAGAACAAAACATTTAGCGTGTTTAAGTATTGACATTACTACACATGGAACCTCAATGTTTTGTTCAAACATCTTTTCCAGCACAAAAATCTGTGTCAGCCTTTTTGTGGCTGCGTTTTGCTCCCCATTCAGTTCAGTTCAATGCTTTCTGCTGCATTATCACTCGATGTTTTAGGGCAGTGCTTCTTTCTCTTCTGAGTTGTGCCGTGGGTGGTCTCAGTCCATCCATTACTTCCTTGTCCACGGAGAGGCGAAGTTCACACGAGACCCACATTTATTTGCTCTCTGCAGCGGGTAGCTTTTGCACTCATGTGTAAACCATAATCAGGCTAGCCTGAGAAAGATGTAACAGCAACTTAACCAGCAGCGGCAGCTCTAAATTTCTTGTCCCTTGCAGATTATTGTCATTGACTTTGTGGACTTTTAAGTTTTCTGCAGCATGAGAAAGATACAAATAAACAAATAAGGCAGAATTGTGCATTTTCAAAGGTTGATAATCCATATTTTTCACTTTTAGGACTTTTTCTGCTGCCTATTGTGATCTGAAACAGTTACTGCACTGCAAACATATAGAATAGATTTGCTTATGCTGTTGTAGGCAACAAATGAGGAAGCAGACAGAGGCATACCTTTTTGTGAAGAAATTGGTAGATAGATGGCTAGCCAGAGAAAGAGGAGAGAGGGAACTGCTGTGAGAGACCCAGGGGTGATGTTTCAAGACACAGGGGGTCATTTTGTCTTGCTGTCAATCACCCTCACTCTGATTCCCCCCCCCCCCCTCTTTGCTTAATGCCTCTTAGCAACCTGTGGCTTCCCTTCTCCTTTTTATTACAGTGTGGGAACTTTGCTGTGCTGGTGGATCTCCATGTTCTGCCCCTGGGCGACCAAGAGGACACCAGCTGGTTTACTACGGGCTACATTGAGGTAGTAACATTGGGTGTGCTGATAAAAGTGTGTGTGCATGGGGTTCTTCTAAGGACGGCAGCAAAGAATCTAAAATGACTCTGAGCTTTTTCTTCATCTATTGCAAAACTTGTGGAGTTTGTCAGCTTGTGGAATTTCTGTACTCACCTTTCGCATGAAACTTTTATCCTGTTTGCCTCCTGTCATCACTTTGTGCATAAAGTCAGATTAAAACCTGCATCCTCTTAACAATTTGACACCATGCTGATATCCAATTGGCTTACTGTTCTTTAGGAAGTTACAGCCCTGGTTCAAGATGCCATGGAGCGAAGGGTTAAGCAGTACTCTGAGCTCTTGCATAAGAGAAGGCAACTTAAACTGAAGAAGGAGTTGGCACCTGCGTCGGCCTTTTTGGTGAAAGGTAACACACCACTTTATGATACCAAATAGTCTAAACATTTACCTGTGTGACATATCAATCATGCACATCTTCATGTATTTACTAGGACATTTCATTTTGCTAATTTCTTTGGAATATATTTTATCTATTCATCTTAGGTGTAGCTATCATCTACTGTAGAAAAACTGAAATTATGTAATTTAGCGATAAACTGAAACCATTGTTTTCTCACCAGGATCTTAGAGCAGATATGTTGCTGTGACTTTGTTTTGCTGTAGAAAATAAAGTGTTTTGCTTCCACCTTTTTGAGAAGAGTGAGGGTGGAAAGACAACATAAACAGTTGGGACATGGAGGCATCTTACACCCAGGGTGTAACCTGGGAAGGCAAGAGCTGATAGAAGCTTTTATATTAAGCCGCAATGTTTAACTTGGCATGTCTCAGATGCATTTGTACATGCAAGTCTATTAAAACCACTAACTTTTGTTTCCCTTCTGTTAATGAGATGTTGCCACACCTGCCTTTTCCTGTTCTTGTAGATAAGTAGATAGCTGCACAAACAGCTGCTACTACTCATATGTCTGAAATAAATTAAAAAACTTTCTGTAGCAATGTGAATAAACTACCTTAAGTCAGCCCTTCTTATCAGTTAAACACATTCACTCAACCACTCACACACTTGACTTTGAAACAATTTAAACAGCATATGTCGAACCTCCAGCTGTGTGTTGAAAGACATAAAGGTTTGTTACAGGTAGCAGTTTAGGGTAGTTAAACTGGGCTCACTCAGCAGTGTAGTCCTGACTGTGAGAGTGGGATTACAGGGCAGTCAGCCTCATAAAGTTTCTCCTGTGGCTGCAGCACTGCCTCTCACGCTAACCCCCTTTCACACACACACTCATGTAAGTCTAACCATCCACTCAGCATTTCATACACATGTTCTTGTTCTTCCAGTCTTGTGAGTTTTCTTGTTAAACATAGCTGTTGCATTTTGCATGCACACACACAAGAGCTTGTACACATCACAACCAGAGAGAATCGGACGAGTGCAAGTGTGTTTGAGAGCTATATCCTCTCCCTGAGCTAGGTGCGAACAGGCTGACAGTGTACGGTTACTGAATCATCTGACTCATTCCCTGTGATAGACTGAAGAGAGACAGACATCTATAATGATGGAGATCATAGACTGAGGCTTCACACACAGACCGATTCACCCTGGGTAAACCAGAGAACTATCACTAGTTCAGCAGTAAAATATGCATAAGGAAATGATTTGGCTCCTTGCAGCTTTGCTGCAAAGAAGGTAGGCAGTAGAACACGACTCGATACCATATCTGAGAAGTTATAAACATGAAAAGATGGGGGACCTCAAAAACGCCAATTCACTTCATGTGCTTTCGTCTTATTAAAGGTCTTAAGAGAGTGTAATGACATTCTTGGTCTTTTCATTGTCCTGTGTGAAGGAGGCGTAAAGTAAAGACAGTAGTAAAGACAGAGACGGTAACTTTGAGAAGTGCGCAGGCAGGCAGGAGCCATAAAAAGGGGAGGGCAGACTATAGGGAGGAAAGCCCAGCAAACCTCAGGGTGGGTATTAACTCGGGCTTTCTATTCTGCAAGAACAGATGCTAATCTTTTAATCAATACAAGACTTCCAAACAGTCTAAACGCTGTTTTTCTCATTAAAAGAGAAGCATATTATGACTTTACAGTGAAAATAAGCTGAAGTGAGACGTGTGTATGGGTTGGAAAATGTATCCATGTACTGTATGTAGTTGTTTAAAAGAAAGAGGTGTCAGGTAAGGGAAGAGCTGACGTGTAGGCCAAGAATAGGCAGATGAAATGGGGGTCTTGTATGAGGCAGCGTTTGAGCTGGTGCCCATGTGAAATCACAGTGGCTTCCCCCAACAGACAGCAGTAAGAGGAGTGTAACAGCCTCAGCTGTTGGCACTTCAAATGAGCCATCAACAGCTTTAAGCTTTCCAAAGCTCTTCAGTTCAAGTGTTTGTGTCCACATTATCTCTATGGGTTATAATATCAACATACTGTATATAAATGCTGTGTTGGATACATACAATATATGTCTGTTTATAGCAACCACTGAGCATGTTAGGAGAGGGTCTAATGTCTTTAATGTAAAATTAAACTTAAAAAAAACTGTAACCACCCCTTATTTTTTATTTTTTTAATTGAGCTACTTGAGGCTCCATGATTAGCTCATAGTTTTGTGATATATTTATGTTTTTCGAGAGATGAACAGGAGGAACCTTTCCCACCGCACTTTTTGGCTCTGGACATGCAGAATGGACATGCTAGACTTTAGCAGTCCAGCGAAGGGGAGCTTGGGAGAGGCCTCATGCATTCTCACTGGTAGACCGTGTTGTACACACCCACATTTCTCAGAGTAATTACAGATTAAAAAATGAGTGTATAATAGGTTCTCTGTGCTTTGAGGAAGACATTTTTGTCATTCAAGATGATATTGGAGTGAAAGGAGCTGGTAGTTATGCTCTACAACAGAAAGAGTGTTATAGTTATCTTCATGAAGATGGTTTATTACAGAACTTTGTTCACAGATGTCAGTGTTGAAGAAACAATAAGTCCTTGAATACAAATATTCTTTAATTTTATTCACTAT
>JBAMHW010000018.1:10425260-10436936 GCA_037177495.1 Rhadinocentrus ornatus
TCCATTTATTCTTTCCTGTTCTTCTTCATCCCTGCACTTTCTGGCCTTCCTCATATCATCTCTTAAAGTTTTACTTACTCTGTTCTTCTCTTCTTCTGCAAGGTCAGCTGCAGTCTTTTAGGATACAACCGCAAGCCCCACCATAGCTGTCACACCACAGCCTTTTCCCATATAATTAGGGCCTAAGCCTGAGCCTGAGCATGGATCACATTCATGTGACTGTTCCCTTTTACCACAATCTGGTCTGGGAGACAGCACACACTCTCTTGAACTCAGGCTAAGTGTTCTGCATGACCAGAATGCCCTGTTTTAGGAATTACTGAAACATTTCAGAGGGTGCCATTGCTGTTCGGTCCCACTTATAAAGAAATGGGCTTGTGGTATGTGCTCTTGTGAGCGTGTGTGTGTGTTTGTTTTTTTTACCCTTTTTGTGGGCAGGTGTTATATAGTCAAATGTCTTGTGGTTTCAAGAAAGGCTAACCCAGTATGGTCTTAAATAATTAGTGCAGATTTTTTTTAAATTAAAAAAAAAAAAAAAAATCCTTTTTAACCCCCACCTCACGCCTGTTATCATTTGACACTGGCAACAAAATGTAAGTAAAATCATTATGTATGCTAAGGTCATGTTTGGATTACTAAATACAGATTAACTGAAGACTCAAAAAATCAGAGGCTTTGTTCTGGGCTTTAAAGGACCAGCACAGTGCATAACTCAAGTCCCCAAAGTGCTCTGCACACCACCAAACCAAAAGATCTTAATGCAGAATTGTATCCTCCTCATTTTGAATACTCTTAAACATTAATGGTGGCTGCACTTTGGGAAATTTGTGGCCTTTTAGACTTGATTTAGGTGTAATTATGATTGAAAATGACATTTAGTATTGTAAGTGCATTTCTCTTATCAGATTATGCTTCTGAATAAAACACTTTTTCCCTTGATAATTGTTCTGTGCTCCAAAATGCTTCCCACCACTTTAGTCACATGCTGGATTATGGGTTGGCCTGAGCTACCATGCTGCGGCGTATTTTGTAACTGCGATGAAGAGGTCACCCAAATGTTAAATTGAACACTCATGTGCAAATATTGTTTCAGGTGGACATTGTGCAGGACAATAAGGCGCAGTGCTCTGCTATGGCCGTAGTTACAGTTGCACACAGAGTGATGTCCTTCCAGGAAAGCCCCCACTTACATATGGGTAACTTCCTCAGGCTCTCTCATCCTTCACCACTCCACCCCACTCTCTCACTCTAAGCCCCAACTCTCCACCCACACTTGAGGACAGAGGGAGGGGGTCCACATCAAAGCAGAGATGTCAAAAGAGCAGGATTCTCAGGCACTGATGTCTGACTGTCCTGCTGATTTAACTCCTGTTCGTAACGGGCTTGCGTGGGAATTATTGTTCTCCTTACAATCAGTCATTGCATTTACATGCACAGTAAAGCATTGTTAATTAGTGAAATAAGGTTACAGAAGGAAACTGGATGATGCCTCTTCTGTCCAATATTTAGATTTCCATTAAAGCTGCATGCAACTGGTGGGTAATCAGATTTCTCTCATCACTTTTTTAAACCTTCTTTAAATAAAGTATTAAAATTGTATGTTATACCACAAGCTGAAAAGAACATTTATATTTCGTGGAAACATTTGGCTTCACTGACAATAAATAAATAAATAGTGCAAATTATATACAGTTTTAGATATTATCTAATCAACTGTCAAGGATGCATTCCCTTTAGTTTGCTTGCGTTCTTCCATCGTAGGGCACAATGCCATTATGTCTTTTTTTCCATGTCAGAAGTATCATCAAACATGTCCGCTTCTAAAAAAAAATCTGCTTTTGAGTAACTTTAGGGTTTGTGCCGTTAGTACTAAGAAAAGCTGAAGTATTCCTTGTTGTTGGTCATGGGTAAGCTGTTTTCAGGCTGATTAATGGCCAAGACCTGAAAAGAAAATCCTTCATATCGGAGCAGAAATTCTGATGAATTCCTGCATGAGTCACAAAAGCATCGGCTGCCAGGAATGCAGATGACAAGCTTAGTTAGACGATGTTTTTCTGTTGCTGTTTCAATGATCTCGTCAGGAAATTACTGAAGTTAATGAAGTCTGTTCCATTGGGGGCTTACCTTTGACCCTGGACTGAATGCCTCTCACCCCACTATGTTCCATTTTACAGTTCTAGTCACTCTGGAAGCTTTTTGGTTTGTGGACTTTTCTTTCCTCTCATTGTTTTCCCAGGAAATGGTGAAAGCTACATTGTGTGTGTGTGTGCGAACGTGTGTGTGTGTAATGCGTGTCAAAAGTACAGTATTTTGGTCTTGGCACAATCTTGTGGAGTGCAAGTCTTTTCTTTTTTATACAGTTGTTCTGTGGCATATTACAAGATGGCAGGAATCTCTCCAAACAAGTGGTTACAATATTATCTACCACATTTCTGAAAACATAGCATGCTAGCTTGTTTACTGTATGAATTGACATGTCATAATACTGTTGTGGATTGGATTTCATAACAATTAAGCAAGACCTTCTTCTCTATAAGGGCATACAAATAAAACCCTTTAAAGTCCCTGCTATGCAGCTTTGGGTATTGCACCACTGTGGGCTACAGTTGCCACAAAAAGGGGCCACTTGTTCCCAGAGGAGGCACCAGCAAGCTGTTTGTGAGAGAGAAACATGAATGTAAGCTTATCACGAGAGAACCCAGGCAAAGAGCCAAGAGCAACTCTGTGCTGTGCAGGACGTTATACAGTTGGAGCAACAGCTGATGTCTCAAGCCATGTCGTTGCACTGGTTCCCAACTCTGTGTCCAGACATCCCTGTCAAATTTGTCCTGGGAATTGGCAAGCTCAACCCACCAAGGAAAAGCAGTGAGAACAGTTGTAAAGCTAGACAAGAGGCTAAAAGTCTAACAGGCTGAATCAGAGCCTCTAAAAACATGAGAGCCATGAGTGTGCAGTGAAAGATGTTTGGGTCCTGGTCCTTGTTGGACCCAGAATGGATAGAGAAAACAAAACACAGATAAAGATCAGCATTCTTCCCAGGGGAGATATTCAGAATGTGTGATATATGATCACTGCTTTGCAATTTAAGGAGTAACAGAATATTTGATTTCCCATCCCCCCAATAAAGGGATGCTGTTATTAACTACAAAAATGCTCTCATCATACCCATAGAGTGCTCTAATGCTATTTCCCTTGTGAATTAAAAACTATTATATACTTTTCTACACAAAGTTCAAAAAGGACAGAATTTCAGCTCTAAATAAAGTTAAATGATGTGTTAAGCCAATAACATGTTCTCCTAATTCCACCATTTTCACCTAGTACAGTTCTGGCTATATAAGGCGCAGTGCCAGGTTTAGGTTCATTCAATCTATGCAATATTTGTTTACAAAACACTGATGATCTCCTTTTGAAAAATGCTCTGGATAGATTTTGTGCCAATCACATATTTATCTATGTTCACCCTTTCAGAGACCTCGGGAGTTTGTTCATTAATTTTTCAAACATTTCTTATTGTAGATTTTCCCATTGGATTGATTTCTTATAACTTATATTCTATTCTGAGGATCAGACTTCATTTCAAGAAGTGCAAAGCAGACAAGGTTATATTCAATCACCTAGGTTACCATCTTACCCAATATTATCACTAAAACAACATTGAATATAATTGCTTAGTATTATAGCAATGGGCAAGTTTCTGTATATTTAAGGTCTTCAGAGTCGTTTTTATCACTTTGCTTTAATTCATATTCGGTTCAGTGTGTTTGTCTGATTTATTTGTTGAATTTGATCACACTTCAAGAAGAAGAAAGAGCTTGTGCCACTAATCCCTCATCAGTTAACTCAAGCATGCATCTGTGACAGTTTTCTGTCTCTGTAATTGCACGTCATTGCCCAAAGACAACTTAATTTTTTTTTAAAGAGGGTAATTAAATTCTATGAGTTGTACTGAGATTCCATCAGTCAACAGAGAAATGTTTACAAAGGTCTTTTCACATTTGTGCCTGGGCCAGCACTATTAATATTCTGTCTGCTCTCTATGTCGAACGCTCATGCTAACTCACCATGTGGGACATATTTGTCCTAGTTGTGAGCCAACTTTAGGAGGAGACTTGTCCAAGTTTTTTCTTCCTCAGTTTTATTGATGGGTGTTTGTGAGTGTTGTCGCCAGTGGGGAAAAGCCTCCCCACTTCCAAAATGCTAGCTTTGCAGAAGTGAAGATTATCTTGTTTTTAGCTTGATGGAAGCTCACATTTGACATTATCCAGAGACTTTTGAAAGAACTGGGAGAGCAAGAGGTCAGGATTTTCTCTCACTGTGGAGGACGCATAATCCTTTAATTGAAGTTAAAACACTAAAATCCTCCCCAACACTCCACATATTGTAGTTAAGGACGTTTATATAGCAACAGCAATGCAGTAAAGAGAAAATGAGAAATAGTAAATAAAAAAGGTGGTGAAAAAGTTTGTTGTAGAGTTTTCCAGTTTAAAGTGTCAAGAGGTAGAAAAAGTACCAAGAAGGTACCAAAGAGTAAGCAAGGTCAGCCAGCCTCCCAGCACTGTGGTCCTCTTTGTAAAGAACAACTGGATAGCGTGTTAGCCAGACCTTTGCTTTTAGTCAACAAATTCCTGCCAGATTAGGCAACAGGCCACTATTTCTGCCCAGCACATCTTACATACCGTGACAAACATTCCATGAGAACTAAAGTACAGACCCAAAACACGACTTCCCAGCAACTGGGAGGTAATTAAGATAAAATTTGTTGTCCAACAATCAATAAATAAGTTTTCTGTTTTTACTGTGCAAGACTAAATCTAACATAATGTTGGATTTAATAGAAAATAGATGTTTTTAAGCATATAATATCAAAATCAGCATTATTTTCTGGAATAATAAAGTAATAATGATAAAAACTGGATTCTGACTCTCTTCATCCCAGTCAATTAATTTAATGGATCATACATTTTTTATAGTATGTCCATTAATATGTTTATCTGCTCGGTGCATCGTTGCCTGCATGCAGCATCTAGACTCCCTCTAAAAGTTGTTTTAGTGTAACTGTCTTTCTATCTTTTTTTATAGGGGAAAACTTCAACCTTGTGGCCAATTTTCTGAAGAGACACTCCAATCTCAGATGTGTTGTCAAGCAGGGTACGTGACCTGCATGTTTTCAGTGACTTCGTTCCGGTTGTAAGGATCAGAAATAGACGTCTCAATGGTTCATTTCGAGCCAAATTTCCCACAGAAAGAGCAAGTCATCTGTTGTCCGTATGTTGATTTTTCTTCCCCTCGCTTGTTTTTATGTCCTGTCTCTACCTGCTAAGGGTGCTGTTGAGAACAGACAGCCAGTAAGTGGTTCCCTTGAGAAGCTACTGGGAGTGGGAGAGAGTAAGACTGCGGGGCTGTATATGGAGGCAGTGAGAATTTATCTCCATGGCTCATCTAGTGCCTGTGACCCTCGGTCACCTTTTCATGGGACCAACATGGTTCTCTTCCTGTCAGTAAAGTTAATATCTGCTCCCTCAGGGCCACGGCCTGGATGTTAAAGCAGCTCTGACCTGCTGCAGAGTGAGACGATGGCTTCTCTCAGCAGGTCCGTTATGCATCAAATTAGGCCCGGTCTTCCGGGGTTAAAGGTTGTGCAATTCGGTCCACTGCATTTGCTGTAGGCTGCACATGTGATTTATGTGATGATATATTGTTTAGTTAAAAAGATCCTATTATTTGCTGGACTTTTACCAGTATACCCTTAGTTAAAAACTATTTGGAAGATTACAGGGATAAAATATAGTCAGGCTTTTTAAGCTTTCTGCTTCATTTTGCCGAACATTACAAAAATGTTTAACAGGAAACTTAACATTCAAAGTATTTCCTTGTGATGGCATGAATTCATTATTTTTTACCATGCTGGTTTAAAAAGAAATCCTTTTATCCAAAATTAACAAGTGTTCAGCGTCCTATTAAAAGTAAAAATTTGTTCTGTATTCATGTGCTCTTGAATCTTTTATTACTTTTTTTCGCCAAAACAAAGTCGCATAAGGGAGACAGATAGCCACAAGTGCAAAAAGTAGCCCAGATTTAGCCCAAATATGTCTGCTATCTGGATCTTTTTCTGTTAGCTTGCCATCTTAAGTGAAGATGCAGATAACACACTTGCAACTTGTTGATCTACAGAGGCCTATGTATCAGACAAAATGGGTTATCTGGCTTGACTTCCCAAGTGAGGTCAGTTTATCTGGTGTTATTACAGACAGATTTATTATGATATAACACATGCAATAATATTATCATTGTACTGTGAATTATCTTTCCCATTGTAGTCAATTAAAAAGTCATTATATTCCCAAAAGTCACGGTTAATGTAAAACTTTATAATACTTTATGCTGGGCACTCAGCTCGTAAAGTTCAGGAATTATATGTAAACTGCCATTTTCTCTGTGGTCTGAGGGACAGTAAATACTTGGTGATTGTAGATGTTAATTCAAGCATCCACCACAATTCCATCTTTCTGACTTTAACTCATAATTAGAGGTAAGCCTGCATTATTAACCATCAAGCACTGTGTTGTTTTCCTGCCTGCTTTCAGATTTGCGTTTGTTTCCCGAACGATACATTGTGTGTGTGAGCTGTCCAGAGGATGCCTCGGCACACCAAAGAAACTCGAGCCTGGCCACAGTGAGTGCTGCTTGTGCTCCCTTATTTCCTCTTCCAGCCGCTTGGCAAAAAGTCTGACATTGGTCTATGTGTTTATTATAGGGATGCCTTGCCAAATTGTGCTCTCACATTATATATGCTGGTACTATTTACAAAGGGGTTGAGGGGGACTGATCCCTACTCAGGCTCCTCTGAGACCTTAACAGTAGGGTTGTGAAGCAGAGTCTATAGCTGCTGAGTCACCCAATCTTTAGACAAATTCCTGCTCTCACATTTCGCTCATTCACCAACACAGTTATGGTCAATTGTGGATTTCACACAGGTACTATAATTATTTTTTTACACAATCAACACTTGATCAGATTTTTACCTAAGGGCTACAGCCAGTTTAGTGTAGTAATCTAATTTAAGATGTGCATTTTTCTTGAACTTACAACTGATAGTTTAAGACGATTCTAGAAAATGTCTTTATCTCTCTGTTACTTGTACATTATTTGGGTTTTTAAATGATCAGAGGATGTTCAGACATGGCTCTTTGAGTAAAGTATTGACTGTTGGAAAATTGCTGTCATGTAGTTTAGTTCTCTTGTCCATTTGTATTATAACCAAATATCCTTTGGTCAGTGTTCATTTGATCCCAAACTCCCCAGAGTATTCTGGGAAATGGCAGTGGAGCCTCTCACCTTGGCACTCACATCAAGCACAGACATCTCTCCCATCACATCCCATGATCAGTGGCCTGCTGTTTGTGTGAGGTGTTTTTGCTATTGTTTCCCTTTGAAATATCTGCACTTTCCACAGTTTGGCTTCCAATGAAAGCAGTGATTGTAATATTTTTAGTGGGGCAACACAGTCGTCAGTGAAAAGTTCATATTGTGTAACCAATTTTCCAGTTCAAGGAGGCATGTCTGTCGATTGCGTTCCTCTGCTCAGGATGTGGTTCTCTGGGCTTATACAGTACAAGCGGAGGGAATTGGAGGGTGGGAGTCTTGTGGTGGAGCTCTCACTAGCTCTCAACCTCGAGCCTGGTTTGCAAAGGAAAGATACCGGACTGTGTGGCTGAAGGTTTTTCACATGACAAAAAGAATAATTTGTTTGCATCCCTCGTTCTGGTCTTATAAATCAGAGAGGGAGTTTTTGTTTCTCTTTTTTTATTCCTCTTGTATGTTACCAGTAGAAAAGTAAAAAAATCTGAAAATTGGTCCCAACCACTAGTCACAGCTGATGTAAGGTGCAGTTACGTTACTGTCTAAAAATAATGTGGTGTATGGAACTCCATGTCAGAGTTAATCCCATTTTTAAGAGGGGGTCTTTTATCCTACAAACTAGACTAAGAATGCTAGTTCCTCCCAAAAATCAAAACAAAACAACAAAAAATAAGCCATCTTTCCTGGTGTTTGGAGAGATTTCAGTTTTGTTTAGAGTCAGTTTGTGTGACTTGTTGAACAGAAATCTGTAACCGCAGTGGAAAAGTAGACTCATCAAATGAGAATATTTCATAAAGTCAGAGGGGTAATGTTTTATGGAATGAAGGTAACATCACTGTTGTCATTTTTGTCCTGTGAAAGCAAGTTTCTCACTCCCACGCTCGAGCATGCTGTTTTATTTTGTGTGTTTTCTTTTCTTTTCTGTTTTTCTTTTTTTTTTCTTTTTTATCTGTGACTCAGTTAGAAAAGAAGAGGGTTAGATTTTGTCTTTTGCATTTGGGCAGAAGTAACTATGCAAACAATAACTTATTTTCAGTACTTAGGATGATGCAGTTTATTCAAGTTTTGTGTAGATTTGTTGCCTCTTTTCTGAAACAACTTCAAGGTGTGTTTATCTGTAGAAGGGTTAGTGTTAGTAAATCATGTCATGCCTGCTTAAGAGAAAAGTTCACCTTACGTTTTCACTTTGATCTTCTCACAGTTGGTCGGTTGTTGGAGAATGACTGAGTTTCTCAAACCTTTGGTATGCACTAAAGTCTGAAGACATTAAACAGACTACCCACCAAATCAGTTTGACCAGACTACCCTACCAGTTCCCATCTACAAAGTGTAGGTAATATCTAATGGGTCAAATGGGAATATGAAGCAGGTAATTGTCTGACATTGCTACCATCCTAGATGTACTGTGAAGAAAACACTGCCATTTCCACACTTTTGTCATCAGGTGTATTGCACCACCGTGGAGGATTATTGTTCGTAGACTGTCTTAACTTGAGCAGATGTCTTTTGTTTAGTTTGTAGGCACAGACAATGTCCAGCCCTGATTCTTGGAGCAATGATTTGTTGTTGTTGTCCAATATGGCTGCCCTAATTTAATCATTTTAAGTTGAAGGACTGTGAGGAACCATGATGCAACCATCTAACAAGTGCATTGGTCTGAGCACACAGATGCCTTTAAAACTAGTGAAACGTAAATTCAGAGGTTTGCATGAGAGCATGCTTTACAGGAAAATAACTGCTTACATCATGTTACAAGACTTAGAACTATGCTGCAGTAAATTGTATAGCTAGACTGTTAAACAGTTTTTTTTCTTTGTTTTTTTGTTCAGGAGAAGTTTTAGGGTGGGTCTGAAATCAGGTCTCTACAGCTCGATGGAGCAGGTATTCAAGGCAAGTGAAGGCAGGTCCTGCACCTAACACTGTAGCGTTAAAAGTTTGTCTCCGACTGGCCAGCCATGGCACCTAGCTGTTCATTTCAAAACTAGCAAGCTAACCATTCTACCTCCATCACAGGAATGGAACTTTCCAAGAAATATTAATATGTGGATGATTTAGATTTATTTTGTTGAGAGAAAAGTTGAAACACAACAACTGCAGGTGTTGGAGGGGCAACACACAGGCATTTTCTGCTCTGTACATTTAAGGACTGCATCAAAATAACAATCTCTCTTACGGCATTGTTAGAAAACAATGGGTACACCATTTTACTGGAGTTACTGTAAATTAATTTAGTGAGGATACGGTGATGGACTGTTGAGGTTAGAGGACTGTATAGATGTAACTATAGATATAATTGCAGTCAGTGGAGGCTCAGTGGTTGGATTTTTACACTGTCAACACGTGCCTCATGTGCGTTTTACCTCGCAGCTTTACAAACTTTCAGCACAGAAAGCTGGGGTTAACTGATACCGCTGTCACAGCTGGATTAACCATACCCCTCCCATGCTAACATATTGGCCACATCGTTGCCTGCCATGAGACTGGAAAGTGAACAGTTCAACAGTGTTGGCAACTTTAGTCCACATCTGGAAAATAATAGAAATGTATCATATATGCTGAGCATGTTTAGGATTTTACATCTAAATAGTTTGATTAAAAAAAACAAAAAAAACATAGTTTAGTTAGTGTGGTTCCTTTAAGCTGGTCCTTAGTGGATTTCCTTCAGTGTTTCAAAGCAGGGAATACAGCTTTTTATTATTATTATTATTTTAAAGACCTAATTTTATATTTTTGGTATTTGTTTCAATCCGTCAAATTCTGACCCATTTTTATTTAATGTGACAAATTCAAAATGCATATTTATTTCAGTTTTGCTCAGACTTTCATGTTGTTACTGTTATATCTTTAGTTTAGTGAAATCCTTCCTGACATCCATGTCAGCCTGATGCAATTCATCTCCTATGACCTAGAAATCTAGTAACAATTATGGCTCTGTGGAGGTAGACACATTTGCATTAGGCAGTGGGAAGCAAACAAGATGTTTTGTGAGACACAATTTCTTTTTTCTTTTTTTTTTCTTTTGACATTTGAAGGTTTAAATCTTTCATAAAAAGTTACTTGTTGCTTGTGAATCAGCACCCGCAGTTAGGAGGGCAGCATGGGAAGGAAGAGCTAGTGTTTAGGATTGTGGCCGTTGTTTTCTAGTCAGGCAAAGAGTGGGCAGCTGAGGTGAGTGGCGTGCTGTGCTGCCGAAGTTTGGATCAAAGGGAGCACAGATGTGTTTCCAGGCCCCCTCTTCTCTCTCTCTCTCTCTCTCTCTTTCTCTCTCTGTCTCTTCTGAGCTCTGGACGAGCTCTGTGTGTTTATTCATGACCTCAGCACGCCTCTGTTCTTCACAGTTCGCAGCAGCCAGCAGCAATCCTTTCCCAAGCCTTCGGTGTCTGCTGACCTCCTGGATACCTAGGTCTCATGTACTGCTGTGATCTCTTACAGTACATGGTCACGTCCCTTCATTTCATCAAGTCTTAAGCTGTGTTCATTGATTTTTCACAAAGTGTGTTCGAACAGTTAACAGCTTGTCTTAATCCGTCCACAAGGGTGTATCCTTAAACTTTTGTGACTGGTAAGGTATAAGAGCTGTCTTTTCAACAAGTATGTGCCCACGCATGTTTGTTGACTTTTTTGCAGGGAAGATGTGGTGAGCTTAGGCAAACAGGGCATGCTTTCTTTGTGGGAGCAGGGTGGGTGGAATTTGTGAACTATATTCTTAAACATCTCTGCAGGAGGTATCGTTCCCTTAAGAGTTATTTTCTTTTCTTTTCTTAGAACATGTTCAAGGAATTTGTAAATTTGGCTTTCTAGTAGAAAGAATAATGTAATCCTTATAAATTTAATGCTTTAAGAGACTTAGGCATTTAACACTGACCTGAAATATTACCTTGTGACAGATGAGTGAGTTTTTGGATTAATTGGATGACATCTAACTGGCTATGTATTTGTTAGGTGAGATATAAAAACATTAGAGTAATCCAAAAACAAACTACCCTGGCTTCTTTAATGTCAGCTCAGTGATGAAGGGATATGCTAACATGTTTTATAATTTATCATTATGTTTTCTTTTTTGGTGTGTTCGATTGTCTGCTCCTGTGCTAAGTTTGCAATGTACACTGCTCAAAAAAATAAAGGGAACACTTAAACAACACAATGTAACTTCAGGTCAATCACACTTCAGTGAAATCAAACTGTCCACTTAGGAAGCAACGCAACAGGTGGAAATTATAGGCAATTAGCAAGACGTCCCCAATAAAGGAGTGGCTCTGCAGGTGGTGACCACAGACCACTTCTCAGTTCCTGCTTTCTGGCTGATGTTTTGGT